>CM076579.1:1467901656-1468247561 GCA_034641835.2 Pinus albicaulis | reverse complement strand
TCAACTATCACATTTTCATCTTTGGAGAACTTATCAATAATTAGCTTAACATGATATCGTATGACATGGCAAATTTTTTATCTCCATATGTGTTAGTGTTGACATTTTCTGACATCTCATCATCAATATTGATTTCACCTATATGTATTACAATTTAATGTAAATGAGTGTAAATATAAATTAAATAGATAAATAAAAAATAGAGAATGAAATTGAAACTAGTAAATATGTATAATTTGAACAATACATTGCATATATATTGATATTTATGATTGGAAATTACTGAGAGGGGGGGATATGAATTAGTTATTTTATTTTATTTTATTTTTCTCATCTTTAACTTATCACGAAACTAATGGTTCATGTTCATGCTCTATTGAAATATTTTTGGAGGTGTCAGAGAGAGAAATTTGTAGATATACTCATCAAGAGTTCAAAATCATTCACATAGCATTCAAAAACAACACATGAAGACACCAGATATAAGTGGAAACCCTGAAGGGAGAAAACCATGAATGTTAGGCTGAAAGTGATGTGAAGGCAAGATGCTACTCCTTATTACATCATATTTTTGTAGGCTTTGTTAGTGTCAATATTTTCCTCCTTCCACCAGTGATCAAATAAACTCTTTCATGTCATGTTAAGGGTCCCATTATGAAATTTTTGTCATTCCATTAGGTCATCATGCAAACATTTGGTCACTTGGTGCAGCTTTAGGTCAAATATCATTCCTTTCAAAATTTTATAATTTGCTAGCTTATTTCACCACTTTGCTGAGTGTGCCAGCAGTCATGAGTTTTCATCATCATTTTAGTCATTTTCATCATGTTTTCATTCATTAATAATATACATTAGGTTTTAGGGTTTCCAAGTTCATCAAATCACCATTTCCTTACATAAATCCCAACAAATGAAGGAGTGCCAATAAAGGAATTTCATCAGTAAGTTTGATTTGTAAATTTGATTCCAGAGCAAATGTAATTTTATGTTTCTAATATGTAATAAGTTCATCATGTTCCTAAATCTGCAATTGAGAGTTCTAAATATACAAGGTTCCAAAATCAAAGTGAAAATCATGAGGTGGGCCACCCTACCTCTCTAAATTTGTAATTCAAATAAACCCTTACCATAGTCATTTTCCCTTCCCCACATCCACATACACTCCCTGAAGCACTCACACCCCCTCACTTTCACTCCCTAATCTTATACACTCAAACCCTAGTCCCTAATGAGAGTTTGTATGTATGAACAGTGGAATTTTGATGGTTTCGTTGTGCTTGAACATGCATGAGTAATTTACTTGTGTTGGTCGATTGCTTTGTTTAACATGCATGATGTCAAATTGAGAGTGTTGATCATTTTCACATGCATAAGTGTCGAATTGTGTCGATTGTGTGTTGCATGCATGTCATATCGGCTTGGAAGAGTTGATTTTGTCTCCAAAGATGAAAAGGAGATGTTGACGAAGTGTTTCATGAGATGTGAAATTATTTTTGTTTTGGGAAAAGAATCGTCAAGTTGTTATACGTGCTTATGCTTGACTTGAGATTCAGCCTTTTGAAGAGGCATTTTTTGGTCGACTTGTGTTTGGTCAATAATTTTTTACACCAACATGTGAGATTACATGGCGATGTTCACATGATGTGAAATATGTTGCTTTGAAGGAGCAAGAGGATATGTCGTCAAGTTATGTTTCTTGCATTTGTGTTTGTGACAAGATGTCAAAGAGAAAATTTTGCAGCCATTGTAAACCATGTTATGTGTTGATGCTAAGAAGAGAAGGAGATGGTGAGTGCATTCTTCCAGATGTGGAATTTGGAACCGTGGAGGTAAAAGAATGGTTATTTCTTCTCTTATTTTTACTAGTGTTGGAACTCATTGATGTAGGTCACTCATTGTGCAAAGGAGGAACATGATTCTCAGTGGGAAGGCACCGAAAAATCGATTTGGTACAAAAAAAGGGTTGTATTAGCAAGCAGCCAACAATTTTTGCATTGGTTCAGCAGTAAAAGGAGAACAGTGGTTGAAGAGCCAAGCCATTTGCAAGGCAAGGCATGTCAGTGACCAAGTGGTTGTCATAGAAATTTCTCCAAGTAAAATCAAGATGGTAGAACTTGGGAAAAAAAAGATAGTTCAACTCTTATGATATAACCAGCTTTTGTGGGTCCAAAAGCATGTCAGTGGGAAGGAGTGATCAAAATCTGGATCAGGGGAAAAAATTAACACAAAAAAAAGTGCTCAGAATTTCACCAAACTAGAACAAAAGTGGTCGTCCCATCGCAAGGAATCCAATGCAACTCATTTCGTTGAAAACTGAGTTCGGATGAAGGAGCTATGGTATGTTGATCGCCATTCAAAATAGGAAGATTTAAAAAACAAATATTGCAGAACAGGTACAACTTATGACATGGTAGTCCAATCAACATGCAGAGAATCTTATTCAGTTTTTAGCCCAATGGGACTGTGACAAGTGTCACAATTGGATTTTCCAGTTTGGTTTATGAAGGTTAAAATCGCCCAATGTCCTCCAATGTTGAGTTTGGGTTCATGGATTTTTATGTGTTGGAAAAATTAATTTTTAAAAATTAAGATTGGATTGATATATATATATATATATATATATATATAATATGGTTTAACTATCATATATTATAGTATATTATTAATTCTAAAATCTGAATAATTAAAAATTCCACATATTTTAAATTCAAACCAAAGTCAGAATTTTAAAATCATGAAGGCATGGCATATTACATTAACATTGACATGATTTTTATTTAAAAATCATATTATAAAGGTGAGCCATAAATTTTTGGTGGCATATTCGTTTATGGTGGAGCATAATATATGTGGGCATACATTAAAAAAAACAAAGTGTATTAAACTATATTAGAGCATATACGGTGGTTTATTCAATCAGTCAAAAACATACATATGGGGTGGAGGTCGGGGTTCAACCCCATGACCTCCCCCATACCATATTCACACCTTTACCAATGGGCTATGCCCATATTCCTTGATTTGGATTTGCACGAGCTTGTAATTAAAGACCAGTGCAGACTCGAATGGAGGAGCGGAGGGGGTCATCCCGCCTCCTCCCATGTGACCAAACCATATGTCCAAGTTTTAAGCGCTAAATCTAACTGCACTTAGTGCGCCATTATCCGCCTTTAAGTGTTTCTTATCTCTTAATTAATCTAGCACTTAATCTGGTGGGATTTTTTTCAATGCCCCAAATTTAGCAGAACTTCCATATTTGGTGGAGCTAACTAGCAGTTTTCTAGATTTAGAGGCAGAATCTAGGGGAAAATTTAATGAGGCCTATCTTGGTCAATTTTTGCTCAAGGATAGTCATTCTTAGCATATTGGAATTCTATGAATCCATTGGAACAACCTGTAGAGGAAATGGAGCTCATCTACGGTGTTTTTGGTCACTTGAATAATTTTAAAGCCTAGGGCTACCAGGAGGGAAGGCCATGCCCAGATCAGCTGAAGGCCAATTTCAGTGAGTAAATAGTCAATTTTTGATGTATTTGATGCTATGAACATAGTGGTATAGTTTATATATGTGTTGGATCACATATAAAGGTGCTTTTGTCACTTTGGAAATTAAACAAGCCCATGGTCACCGATATTGGAGGTCAATCCTAGAGGATTTGTTAACCAAATTCAAAGATTGGATAGTAATTTTTGGGGTATTTGAGTGTTCTGAAGCCAATGGAACAGTCATAAATTCCATTGGATTAATACTAGTGCTTGTAATCATACATTTTCCTCATAATCCCAAGAGGGCCTAGCTAGTTAAAGGAGGTACATGGAGATGTAGCCCAGGAGGGGTGAACTCCATCATCATCCATTTTGTTATGTGATTGCTACAAGTTATGTTTCTGCATTTCATTTGTTTTTCATGAGTTTTTAATTATTAATTAACACATAATTTCATCATGCAAAGCACATGAAACTACACACATAAACCCATTCATAAATGGTTAATTGAGCCGATCCTTAAACAAATTTTAATACTAATGAGGAATCTTGCATAGAAATAAAAGGTTTAACCATATTCATATCAAAAGGACATTCTCTCAGAGCATGTTTCTTTCTACACCTAGGACAGAAGATATATAATGCAACATTTTCATCTTTTTGCTTGTTCTGTATTTTAAGGGTGTTAATTTTCTCACTAAGACTTCCTAAAATATCTATCTTGAAATTATCAAGAAAATTACCTAATTCTACCCTACTAACTATACCAGTTGAAAATTTATTTATTCTTGATAAGAGAGGATCTCTTAGACTTTTCCCGATTTGTGATTTACCCCTTGAAATATGTACACATAACTCAAAAATTTCTGTAAACGGTAACTGAGAAACGTCTCCTTTCCCCATTACATTGAGGAGATCAATCCACTCATCTCTGATGGATTTTAGTAGGAAAGATTTCAAAGTTTCCTCATCCAGATTATTCATTTTTTCCTTTGTAATATTATAAACAAATTTTTCGACAAAATCTTCAAGATTTTCATCTTCCCTTCGTGCTATTTCAAAAAATTCATCGTTCATGCTATGAGGCATACAGTAATCCTTATATTTCTCTAAGAATTCATCTTTCATTTCTACCCATGTTCCTATAGAATTCATCCCTAAACTCATAAACCATTTTAATGTTGAATCCTTTAAGGTATCAGGGAACAATTTTAATTTTTGAGCATCATGTAGATAATCGTATGATATGCATAATACTTCAAATTCAAAGAGAAATGTTTCTGGATCTTCAATTCTTATTCCATAAAAATTAGGGATGATAGAAGGTGAAATACTTTTCATTGTGTATGATGTATCCTCATCGAGAATAGGGAATCCAAAATGTTTTGGATCTCCTCTACCTCTTCCACCTCCCCTTCCACATCCTCTATTTCCTCCTCTTCCTCCTCCAATCCTAGGTTGTTCACCATTGACATTGTGTACTTCTCCTTCACCCTCTTCAACCATGATGGATTCCATTAAACTAATGTAAGTATCTAGTTCTATAACAGGATTTTCTAATTCTTTTGGTTCCTCTATCAATGGAAAATTTGTATGAGTTTCTTTTTCTTCTTCTTCACTGAGAACTTCTAATTCTTGTCCTAGAATTTTTTCTCCTCCTGAGGATAAGAAGATTACTCCTATGGCTGGGGATGGAAGATTTTCTTCTTCAATTAAAGCTCTGGTAGAAGAAGTAGGTGAATCCCTTGGTTGGATTTCAGATCTTGGGATTTTAGATCTTAGGTTTTCTGGAAGTATATGTGGACCACATACATATGGAATTTGAGTTTGAGTGGGTGGTGTAGAACTTCAAGGTCTTCGAGTTCGAGGTGGAGTGAGCGATAATGTGTGAATCAGAATTCTTCTCATCCTATAAACCTACCTTTAGAATCTCTCTCCCTATGAATATCATGTTTTATTTCTAAGACTTCTATTTACACTTCCCCAAAAACAGCGGCAAAATGTTTAGTCAATTTAATGTTCTTAAATTGCAAGCATAAATTATCGACCAGATTTAGTAAACTGATGAAGTGCAAGTGCACTATATGTGCTAGAAGTCTTTGTCATTAGAGTGAGAATTGAATTTTGAGTTTTGTTAATTTTTGAATTTTTGAATTAGTGTTAAATTCCTATGGATCAGTGAATTGTACGCAATCTATTATCTATGTTAAATGTTATTCCTTCAGTTAATTTCAATTGAATTGACTCGTTAAAAATGGTTTGTGAGATAACTCCTTTCAAAAAATATGTTAGATTAATTTTTACTTTGTTTTTATCAAGTTGTTTTTGAGATTTTTATGCTGTAGAAAACAAAGAACTAACTCTAAATTATGAAAGCATGAAATATTGTACAAGTCCTAGTTTTATGAAAGCATAAGAGTTGAAAGCTAACTGAAACTTAAACCAAAATTATATGAAAATAGAGCTTTTATCTACTGCAATTTTCAACCTAGAATGTAAGCGAAAAAGAAATGAACTTATCTATATAAAATATATAAAGAATAAATTTAAGAAATGAATCTACGAAATAATCAAAAACAGAGTATTGAACTATTTAAACTGAACTTGAAAATGAAACATAAACCAAAGCATTAACCAAATTCAAACTACAAAATGATAATGTGTTTTAGATAAACTAAAAACTAAAAGCAAATGACCTAATCTGTATGCAGGGACCCTCCAAAATGCAGTAGGTTTTTTAACACTAACAATGCATCAATGCACGAAAAAGGAGCTTCGAATTAAGATAAAAGTTTTCAAACAAAATACTCAGGAACATAAAAGATGGCTCGCCCTGAATATACAGAGTTTCCATGGTTTTATAGAGTGCATTTAAACAGTACGTGAGCTCTATGCCTACAAGTCTCTTTATAATCCTTATACAAGTTAAAAATTTAAATAAATATCGTTATCCTATCAATTTTCTATTAGGAAAGCAAATCAACAAAGTCGTGACACTCTCAGACTCTGTTTCTGAGCGTTGCTACGTGTTGATTGTCACCTTTGACCGTGTAAATGCATGATCTCCTTGGTGAATTGGCTCAGATAATCAGGAGGAGATCCATGAAGGGATCATCCTCTATCTAGCCATATACTCTTTTGTTTAGCTGGCACGCTAGAACCCTGTTATCAATGGAGGTAGTTACGGGTCTGTAAAATAGCTGCGGAATTGTGTTAATTTTGTAGTTGAATGTAATCTTTAACAAAACAATAGGGCATATTAGAAAATATGAAAAATAGGACACATAAGTGTTTTACCTTGTCAAAATCATATGATTGTTTTCTTTATTAGGTTGATAGTGCTAGGAAAAGAAGGAAAATATGGATGCAAAAAGGTGTGAAAACAAAATAATTCTGAGACTCTACAGATCCAAATGTACTTTTCCCAAACTAGTCCCGATCATATAATATTACGATGTTTTTTGGAGGACGAAATTTATGACATCTTGAAAGCATTCCATGATGAGCCTTGTGGGGGCCACTTTGCAGATAAAAGGAATACAAAAAAAAAATTCTACAACAAGGATATTATTGGCCAACAATTTTCAAGGATGCTAAAAAGTATGTCAAACATTGTGGTAAGTGTGAGAGAATGGGAAGGCCAACATAGATTGATGAAATTATACTATAGCCCCAAGTTATGATTGAGCCTTTTAAGAAATGGGCTCTTGACTTTGTACGGCCTATCGACCCACCATCAAGGAAAATAAACATATTCTAGTATGTATTACTACATAACCAAGTGGGTTGAAGATAAAGCTTTATCGAAGGAAACAAAATAGTTAGCAAGTGACTTCTTATATGAAGAAATATTTGTCCAATTTGATGTACCATGGGAGATTTTCATAGATCAATGGAATAAATTTACATATAAATTGATCCAATTTATCATTTAGAAAAATAAAATTAAACATTAGATGTCGACTCCATACCACCCTCAATCCAATGGACAGGTAGAGATCACCAAAAACATTTTGGAAGATAGCTTGACAAATACAATATAAAAACATCATAAATATTGGACTAAAAAAATTCTGGAATCTATGTGGACCTATAGAGTTACTTGTAAAAATTCCACTAGTTTCATGCCTTATGAGATATTATATGGAAAATAGGTTGTCCTTCCTATTGAATTCATAGTTAAGAAATTAAGGATAGCCCTACAAGTTGGCATGGACCTTAAGATGACATACATCAAGATTTCATTCAACAAACATCTATTATTCAACAAAAAAAATTAATTGGCATGATACTTTCATCAAGAAGAAGCAGTTCAAAGAAAGAGAATTGACCCTCTTATTTGATTCAAGACACAGACTTCAAAGGATAGTTTCAAACATAGTGTGTTTCCTCATCCATATTTTCCATCTTTGTTTCTCATTTACTATGATATATTTATGTTATTTACTACATACTGAAAAGTAATTAATCTCTGGTGCAATGTTTAAAGATAATCATTTGATAGAATACATGAAAATTCAATAAATTGAATATATGTTGGTTTCTTTATCTAAATTAGCATACATGCACAGGTTTATTTAATATTAGTAGCCTACATGTCTCAGAATATAAATTTTGAAAGTTTGAGTTTAAAATATTGATTCACCCCCCCCCCCCCACCCCCCTTAGTATTTTTCCCAACATAATTGTCTTTGGTTTGAATATAGTGATGAATATTCTATTGAACCCCTCTTGATCCTTCATCAAGCCGTATTTTTCAAAGAACATACTGAAGATGGTTTATTTGTACTGTTTTAATGCATTCTCATATCAACAATAATTGATCACTTGATAAAATTTTGAAGAGACAATCCAAAGAAATACATTTTCCCATTGAGCTAACACAACAATTGAAACTGATAGCTCCATTTGATACAATAGAATATCAAATGAAAGCTATAAGGATTTACCCTGGAAAGACTCTAACTATTAATTCCCATCTAGAATCACAACAAAAAAAGCTATTGGTGGAAATTCTAAGGAAGAACAATTATTATTTTTCATGGGATTGCCCTAATATGAAAGGGATCTCTCCTTATTTATGTACTCATCATATTTATATAAAATAGGACACCGGACCTATCAAATCACCCAAGAGTAGGATGAATATGGCCCTAAGGGGAATAGATAAAGAAGATTTACATAAATTATTAAATGTGGGTTTTATTTATCCTATTTTTGATAAAAAAAAATGGGTCTCCCCCTTGTTATTCTCCCTAAGAATAATGGTAAGAGGTGGGTATGTGTTGATTATTGGGAGTTGAACAAAGCCACCCTAAAATACTATTTCCCTCTTCCCTTCATTGATCAATTCTTAGATACCTTGGTAGGGAAGAAAAATTCCTCCTTTCTTGATGGATTTAGTGGCTACAACCAAATTAAAGCAGCCCTAAAATATTAGGAGAAAAAACCCATCACCTACCCTTGGGGAACTTATGCTTACCGAGTTCTCCCATTTGGATTATGCAATGCTCTAGAAATTTTTCAATGGGCTATTCTCAGAATCCTTTTTGACTTGAATAATTATGATGTTGATATATATGTATATGTATATGTATATATATATATATATATGGATGATTTTATAGTACATGGGGAAATATTTGAAAAAACTCTAAAAATTCTTGAGAAGGTACTAATTTTTTTGTTAATAAACCGATATTTCTCTTAGCAATGAGAAATGTCAAATGCTTCTCATAGAAGTGACCATGTGAGGGCACCATATCCCTCCTGAAGGAATCCAGGTGGATACTACAAAAATAGAGGTAACTCTTAAGTTATCATCCCAAACTACACAAAAAGGAGTTGGTATTTTCCCTAGTTTTGTGAGATACTACCGAAGGTTTATAGAAAGCTTTACATGGATAGCCTCCCCATTGTTTCATATTTTAACAAAAACAACAAAGATCCACTAGGATGATCAATCTCAATCAAAATTAATTCTCTTAAAGAAAAATTATCCTCTGCCCCTATTTTTTGAGGCCTTAACTGATCCTTACCCTTCCATATTCACACTGATGCCTCAGATGCAACCATTAGAGCCATACTAGGTCAGAAATAGGAAAAAAAACCTTACTCCATTTATTACATCATTAAAATAATGACTCCACCTGAATTACATTACATAGTAACTGAAAATGAATTCCTTTTCATGGTTCATGCCATCAATAAGTGTTATCACCAAAAAATGATCACCTAGCCATTTCTACCTAGGTGTATCGAAATACATCGTGTAGGTTTAATTTAAACGTAGTAAAATAACTTTCACTATCGGAAATAATTTAATAAACCACTTTTATTAAGTTAATTCTGCTTAAAACACATGAAAATAATTAAATAAACCATTATTTATTAAATTTTCTCTAGGAATAATTATTAAATCATTGTTTGATAATTATCCCTTGTCACATTTGACTAAATCACCTAGGAATAATTAAATAAATCATTATTTGTTTATTTTTCCTTAACTCCATCCTTGGAATAATTGTTAAATCATTATTTAATAATTAATTCATTTCACACTTTTCTTATTATTCGCAAAATAATTAATAAATCACTTTATTTGTTAATTATTTCTAAATAAATATATTTGACTATTTTAAATATATTTTCCCTCTCCAAAAATATAATCAAGTATTCCAAGCGGTTAGGTCTAGATTTTTGTCAATAATATTTTATTATTATCCATTTTCAAGATCAACCCGATTCTTTGTTATAAATAAGAGGGTTTTTCATTCATTTCTCACCATGATCTTTATCATCATCACCATTATTGTCTCATACTTTTTTATCTCCAATTTTGAGTTCTACATATTGTTTGGGTTTTCACACATTGAGAAAGGAATATCTTAATACTAAAGCGACAAGGACATCAAAGGACCCATCCAACTGAAGGGGAATTATGACCCTTTCTAAATCTCCTTCACTACGTGCTATTAATAAAATATGTATTCTTTCAAAGCTTTTCCATAATTGGGTTATTACATCAGATTCATTTTTTGTTGTTTGTTCTTTACATCAAATACATATATTTTTCTGCAGGTTTTTCTCACATATTTGTGGCAGATTTGAAGTATAAGCAACCACAATTATTGTTAAGGTCACTAGTCACCTATGACTGAAGTGAGATATTTTTGGTACACCTTCCAAGAAATTTCATACTAACAATAAGTTTCATCATTATATTAGTGACGATTGAATTTTGAGTTTTGTTAATTTTTGAATTTTTGAATTAGTGTTAAATTCCTATGGATCAATGATTTTTAAGAAATACATTATCTATTTTTTTTTTGGAATCTAAGCTTCTGTGATCCATAATAAAATTAGTAGAAATTCTTTCGGTAAAAATCACATGCAAAAGAACGTGGTCGACGCGTTTCGAACCAACCAGTGTGGTTCATCATCAGGACTATGAGAGATCAGATCCAGACATTAAGTATAAATAGATGTAGAAATGACTCAACTAGCCGTTAAGATAATAAATAAATAAATAATGGAATATTTACTTTTTCTTAGTCAAAATAGTCGTTATCTTAACGGCTAGTTGAGTCATTTCTACATCTATTTATACTTAATGTCTGGATCTGATCTCTCATAGTCCTGATGATGAACCACACTGGTTGGTTCGAAACGCGTCGACCACGTTCTTTTGCATGTGATTTTTACCGAAACAATTTCTACATTATCTATGTTAAATGTTATTCCTATAGTTAATTTCAATTGAATTGAGTCGTTAAAATTGGTTTGTGAGATAACTCCTTTCAAAATATATGTTAGGTTAATTTTTACTTTTTTTTTATCAAGTTGTTTTTGAGATTTTTATGTTGCAGTAAACAGAAAACCAACTCTAAATTATGAAAGCATGAAATATTGTACAAGTCCTAGTTTTATGAAAGCATAAGAATTGAAAGCTAACTGAAACTTAAACCAAATTTCTATGAAAATAGAGCTTTTATCTACTGCAATTTTTAACCTAGAATGCAAACGAAAAAGAAATGAACTTAGCTATATAAAATATAGAAAGAATAAATTTAAGAAATGAATCTACGAAATAAGAAAAAACAGAGCATTGAACTATTTAAATTGAACTTGAAAATGAAAATAATAAAATAAAATAATAATAATAAATAAAATAATAATAATAATAATAATAATTTATTAAAATAATAATAATAAATAATTTAGTAAAAATTTATTAAAATAATAATAATAAATAAATAAATAAAAATTAATTAATTAATTAATTAAATAAATAATGGAATATTTACTTTTTCTTAGTCAAAATAGCCGTTATCTTAACGGCTAGTTGAGTCATTTCTACATCTATTTATACTTAATGTCTGGATCTGATCTCTCATAGTCCTGATGATGAACCACACTGGTTGGTTCGAAACGCGTCGACCACGTTCTTTTGCATGTGATTTTTACCGAAAGAATTTCTACATTATCTATGTTAAATGTTATTCCTATAGTTAATTTCAATTGAATTGAGTCGTTAAAATTGGTTTGTGAGATAACTCCTTTCAAAATATATGTTAGGTTAATTTTTACTTTTTTTTTATCAAGTTGTTTTTGAGATTTTTATGTTGCAGTAAACATAAAACCAACTCTAAATTATGAAAGCATGAAATATTGTACAAGTCCTAGTTTTATGAAAGCATAAGAATTGAAAGCTAACTGAAACTTAAACCAAATTTATATGAAAATAGAGCTTTTATCTACTGCAATTTTTAACCTAGAATGCAAACGAAAAAGAAATGAACTTAGCTATATAAAATATAGAAAGAATAAATTTAAGAAATGAATCTACGAAATAAGAAAAAACAGAGCATTGAACTATTTAAATTGAACTTGAAAATGAAACATAAACCAAAGCATTAACCAGATTCCAACTACGAAATGATAATGCATTTGAGATAAATTAAAAATTGAAAGCAAATGACTTGATCTGCATGCAAGGGACCTCCACAATGCAATAGGATTTTTAACACTAAAAACGCATCAATGCACAAAAAAGGAGCTTCGAATTAAGATGAAATTCTTCAAACAAAATACTAAGGAAAATAAAATACGGTGTGCCCTGAATACATAGAGTTTCCATGGTTTTATAGAGTGTGTTTAAACAATATGCAAGCTCTATGCCTACAAGTCTCTTTAGAATCCTTATACAATTTAAAAACTTAAAAAAATATCGATATCCTGTCAATTTACTATTAGGAAAGAAAATCAACAAAGTCGTTACATTCTTGAACTCTGTTTATGAGTGTTGCTACATGTTGACTAACACCTTTGACCGTGTAACTGCGTGATCTCCTTGGTGAATTTGCTCGGATAATTATGAGGAGATTCATGAAGGGATCATCCTCTATCTACCCATATACTCCTTTGCTGAGCTGGCACACCATAACCCTATTATCAATGGAGGTAGCTGCGGATCTATGAAATAGCTATGGAATTGTGTTAATTCTATAGTTGAATGTAATATTTAACAAAACAATAGGTCATATTAGCAAATCTAAAAAATAGGACACGTAAGTGTTTTACCTTGTCAAAATCATATGATTGTTGCCTTTATTAGGTTTATAGTGATAGGAAAAGAAGGAAAATATGGATGCAAAAGGGTTTCAAAACAAAAAAATTATGGGACTCTACATTCCCCCACACTGAAGGTGTATGTCCTCATACAAACATAAAAGTTGTCATCTTTGTTAAGTTATTGCATATTCTTGGATACTTCTTCTAGTACATCCAACTTTATCCTTTTCACCCTCTTTCCTGATACTTCCATTCTTGGTTTCTTCATAAGGATTTGTACTTCATATTAATGATTTTTCTCTTCATGGCCCTATTTTATTCCTTCAATTTCTTGTTCTTTTTGTACCATATACTTAAATGTAGGAGGAGGTTATCACTCATGGAAGTTTGAACTTTATTCTGAGCTTTCAAAGATTGATTTTCACCTTTAATAAACCTATTTAATGTCTCAAGTTCGAAGGTTTCATTTTTCAGGATGTCGAGTACTAGAGGTTATTGTGGTTCATTAAGTTGGTCCTTCTCTTATTATTGATTTGGAATTGGTATCATGGATGCTTCTCTTTTCTCCAATGATTCTATATAATCATAAATCTCTTGTTGTATGGATCAATACCTCAACTTTGTCTTGAACTCCAAGGAGGTGAAATGTAGGCAGGTGGTGATGCTCTTAGATAATTTACTAAATTTTCTTTTTCTTCCAAATCAATGTATTCTACATCTTTTGAGGTTACTTCTTTCATTGTTTTTAGCTTGGTATTTCTTATTATTCCTATGACAGGGGTCTTTGGAGTTTTAGGCTTTTCTTTCTGGGGAAAAATCTTTGTTCTGTTGCTGGATTTCTTTCTTCTAACATCTTTTGTATATATTTTCTTTAAAATTTTTGCAATTGGTATGTCATCTTCTGAAAAATCTTGATGTTAATGTGGTTCTTCTTCCAATGATGTTTCAAACTTCCTTTTCTTCTGAATTCTGCTACTACTTGGTTGTTCATTTGTTTCTTCTTCAAAATTATTTCTCACTTGAAAGGTTTCCCATGTATCCCCTATACTCTGAAGATGGAATTCAACATTATTTTAACTAGCCCATGGTGATACATTATTTTTTCTATGAATTAAATTCTCTTTTGAACATTCCCTGAAATCTTTTTAAGACTATTCAACAAGAAATATGAAAGGATCATTTCATGTTCTTCAAGAAAATTCATTAAAAGGCTTATCTGATAGAAAAAAACACGTCTGAATCGACCTTCACAAGTAACAAATCTTTGGATGATTAAGAGAAAATTCCTCCACTTACCTTTTAGTGCAGAGCTGGGGATGCCTTTCCTAAAGACAGTAATATCCATGCTTGGCTTCTTCAAGAAAACCCTCCAACCATCTCCTTTGATTCCTCTGTTCTTGAACCATTTATCTCCTATACGAGGCAATCTGGTGGCTTCTGCAATTAGAGATTCTGTCACTGTGAATTTAATGTCCCCTATTTCCACTTCTACACCATCAAAAAACCTTGCAAAAGTTTTGGTGACTTCCTTGTGGAAACAATCGAATTTTTCCATGAATTCCAGCCACTATGCTTTCTGTAATATTTCTCTTTCCTGTGGATATCCTTCCAAGAATTTCTTCCATGTTGGCTCTATTCAAACAATCACACGCATGGTTGGTGTTAGCACTCGAATCTACCTTAGGCTGAAATAAGGTAAAACTCAAGGCAACATCAAACCAAGCTCAGCCTCGTAGCTAGCCCTACGAGGACAAGAGAGGGCTCTCTGCGGGTCTATCTCGGAAAAAGTTCTTCAAAGGGGCTGAGATGACTTATAGTGGATACTGATTTTAGGCTAGTAAATATATAGGAAGGTTTGTTTTAAATTTTTGGGTTTTCGTTGGAAAAATGAGAAAAACAATTTTGGGCTCGGGGATGAGGCCAGATCTTTGCAGAATTCGATTTGGGGCAAGGTAGGCAGTAGTCTTGATGTTTTTTGATTATGTGTATGGATGGATCAGAATTACAAGGAGCTGAAGAGGGCAAGGGAGAACAAGGATCCTCTCCAAACTGGCGAAAACATATAAAACTAAACAAATTTAAAGGCAGAGCACTGGAATCAATGGATTCTACCTCATTTACTCATTCATTTAGTTTCAGAAGCAAAATAAGGGAATGGCATACATTAAAAATTAAAGAACTTACAAATAACTGAGAGAACACACCATCAAAACTGAAAGCCACAAGAATCCCAACAGGTGCTGCAAAACCTCTAATCTTTCCTTACCCAAAATGCAGAAAATATGTACAATAGTGTGCCAAACTTTTCCCAAGGGTCCAACCCTGAAAGTGTCTCAGAAAATACATAATATAGACCATCCTAACCCCTTCCCACACCTCTAGGGGTCGAATTCCTCCTTCTAGGGGCAGTTTCAACCAATTCTAAACATGGAACTAAAATATAGGCATCCAAACAACTTGCCTCTAAAAGGAGGGAAACTGATTCATTCATTCAATTTTTACTTTTTGTGAATGAATCATCTAGAACAAGTAAATAAGTGCCAAATTTACATCATGTACATCAAATTACATCAAGAAAAACCAAAAATTACATCAAGAGGTGAAACTAGTCCAAACTGGCCGAATTTCTGAGCTGGAAGGTGAAAAACATGCCCAAAATCTCTATGCGCCGCGCGCTCCATTTGCACCGTGCCAGTGTATTTTTACACTGCAGAAAATTTCTCAATGCGCCACGCGCTCCATGTGCACCACGCGCCATCCCAACGTGCCGCGCACTGATCCAACACACAATTTGGCTTCAAAACTCATTTTTTTCACTTCCTTGATGTGTCTTGGCTTTTGCTGATGTCTTTGGTGTGCATATGGAGTGTTGAAACATTATAATTATATATGTACAAAAGACTTTGAATTTCCACTCATAAAAACTCGCTTTTATAATGTTTCCATTGGCACTTCCTTTTCAAGCTCTGCTTTGGCTCCTTTTTGCTTCCACTGTGATTTTTTTTTTTGGCTAAATGATGAATATTATGTCAATCTGTTGTAGGATTATTGGAACTACTGAAGATGGTAAGGTGACAGGGCTGCCTTTGAAGCTATTTACATATGAAGAAATTTGAAAATTACAATGGGTTTGCATAAAGATGAACTACACTATATTTCTTCAAAATCATGATCAAGCATATGATGATGAAATGATTTGCTGTGAAAACTAATGTCAAACCTCCCTCATGCGCTTGATGACTGTTATTGGACATTTGAAGACTAAATTGACAAAACCCTAGACCTAGTATGACCTAGAAACCCTAAAATGACTCTTTGACAAGTAAGAGACCAAGCATGACTGTAAATGACTTGAAAATGGTTTTGATGAACTGAATTAGACCAGCAGGTATAAGGCATGAGGGGAACAAGTGAAGAGACCCTTCCGTCAGATTATGGCATGCCCCTAGCGGAATGCAACGAAGTGAATCGAGCGAGACACCTAAAAATGAAATGCAAAAAGAGAAATGATCTCTGACGGAGGGATGACTGGACCGACTCTAACAGTTGGCAGATGTTTCGCCTCCATAAATTGTTGTGTTTGATGGAACAGTGAGCTTGGTAGGGTTTTCTTCAGAGCAGAAAGGCGGATGGTAATGGAAAAATGAGAGGGAAAGAAGGTATGAGATGAGGGTATAAGCAAGTGAATTAGTTTTTATTCATTCATAATTATGATTGAGGCGGCAATCAAATCAATGAATCAGGACTTTGAATCATGGTATGATGGAAAATCGAAAATGGTGAATTATGAGGGATTTGTCATGACACTATCACCTTTCACAATAATGATTTCGATTTGTTCTGTAATGTTATGTCTCTAAAATTCATACATATAATATGTTTACCCCTATTTTTAAATCAAAGTATTACATACATTTGATTTATTTTCTTGCTAAACTTTAGTTGTCATCTTGTGGGTGCTCTGTATCATAAGGAGTCAATCACTTCTTCCTTTTTTGATCATCAAATGTTCTTATCAATTGGCTGGAGAAATTTGTCAAAGCTGCAGAACATCATCAATTATGTAGCTTACTTATTCTTTTAAGAAATGGATGCTAGAAGAATGGAAATTTTTAGAAAAATGGGTAAGAGGAATTTTAAGGTGCCAAAATAAGTTTGGTTTTCACCTTGAATTCTTTGTATAAAACATGCCAAAAATCTGCTGGTTTTCATGTTTATACAAAATTATATATATATATATATATATATATATATATATATATATATATATATATATATATATGTATGTATGTATGTATGTATGTATGTATGTATGTATGTATGTATGTATGTATAGAGAGAGAGAGAGAGAGAATAAATTTTAAGGTTTAGAAGAAGAATTCTTCTCAACCAACTTTAAATTGGATTTGTTTTGGAAAATCTTGACAAATTTCTCTCTTGTCATTGGCTTTTGATAGATCTTGAGTCGGTATCCATTTAATAATAGAGGAATTTTCTCTTCATCAATAGTCTTCATTCTTACTGCTCCATTTTCAAAAACCTCTTCGACCTCATAGGGTCCAAGTCAATCAGTTTTGAACTTCCCTTGAAAATTCTTGAATTTTGAGTCAAAGAGTAGTGCTCACTCTCCTGGATGAGATTTCCTTTCCTTGATGTATTTATCATGCCATCTAACTCTTTGTTGCGGAACCAAGCTATTCTTTTAGATATCATCTTGCCTTATTCATCAAGCTCATTAAGTTGTCCCATTCTTTGCTTTTGTGCTTCTGATAATTCAAGTCCCAACTTGACTTTTTTTTATAGGTTTGGATTTGGAACTCTATTGGAAATAAGACTTGCTTTCCATAAACAAGTTCGTAGGGAATATGTCCTGTAGTGCTCCTCCATGTAGTTCTATAGGACCATAAATCTTCTAGAAGCTTTTCTTCCTAGTCCCCTCTGTGAAAGTGTACAGTCTTTGTGAGAATGGCTTCAATCACCTTGTTTGTAGATTCAACTTGCTCATTTTCTTGGGGATGGTATGGAGTGGACTTCTGGTGCTTGATTTTATATTCTTCCACCAGCTTCTATACTACACTAGATGTGAATTTTGTTCCCTGATCTATTACAATTTCCCTTGGGACACCAAAATGAGTGAAATATATCCTCAAAAATAAATGAAACTACAGCATTTTCAGCCGCAAAAGAAAGTAATTTAGCTTCTACCCATTTAGTAACATAATCAATACATACTAGAATATACCTCTTTTGTTTGGAAGGTGGATTAATTGGACCAAAAAAATCCAAGGCCCATTTCTCAAAAGGTTCAATGAGTACCCGAGGTTGCAGTGGAATTTCACTTGAAAGAACAGGTTTCCCAATCCTTTGGCAACTGTCACATATCTTAACATATTCTTTAGCATCCATGAAAAGGGAAGGCCAATAATATCCTAAGAGAAGGATTTTATTGGCAGTTCTTTTGTCAGAGAAATGGCCTCCACATGGTTCATCATGGAAAGCTTTAAGTATCTCTGGTATCTCATCTTCTCGTACACACCTTATGATAATGATCTGGTCATGTTTTGTACAATTTTTCATTGGTTCACGAGTAAGAAGCACTTGTTTGGATTATTTTCCTCTTTTCTCTGGGAAAAAAATGAGATGGTAATTTTCCTGCAGCCAAATATTAATTATAAGAAATATCTACATACCAAGGTGATTTAGTAGATACTGCAAAAACATATTCATCTGGAAATTTATCCTCTACATGCATATCATTATTGTCATTTTGAATTCTAGATAAAAAGTTAGTAATTATATTTTTTTTCATGGTCGATCTAGAATTGTGATGTTAAAATCTTGTAATATTAATAGCCATCTAGTTATTCTGCCATTAGTGATTGGTTTGTTCATTAAATATCTGATGGCATAATGGTCTGTGTGAATGAAATTTTCATAGCTAGTGATGTAATGTCTGAACTTATTAATGGCATGCACTACAGCTAAAAACTCTTTTTCAATTATAGTATAATTTAGCTGTGCTAGAGTTAAATTTTTATTAGTATAGTAAATGACATAAGGAGTAAGATATTTCTATCCCAACATGGCCCCTAAGGTTGTATCTGAAGCATCCATAGATATGTGGAAAGGCAATTTCCAATTAGGCCCTTTCAAATAGGTGCTTCAGAGACTTTCTTTTTCAAAGTTTCAAAGGAATTTTGACAATTACAGTCCCAACTAAATTCACAATATTTGGTAAGTAATTTGAAGAGTGGAGATGATATTTTTGTGAAGTTTTCTATAAATCTTCTATAATATCCGGTAAAACCAAGAAAACTCCTAACATCTTGTTGACAATTTGGCACTGATAATTTGGAAATAACCTCTACTTTAGATGAGTCTACCTTTATCCCATTTCCTGAAATATGGTGACCTAAATCAATTCCCTCATTAAACATCATAAAACATTTTTGATGACTTAATGAAATATTTGATTCTTTGCATCTTATTAGAAATTTTTCTAAATTTTTTAGTGCTTCTTCAAAAGAATTACCATAAATTGTAAAATCATCCATATACACTTCCACACAATCGTGAATAAGATCAGAGAAAATTCTGAGAACTACTCTTTGGAATGTTGTTGGAGCATTACACAATCCAAAAGGAAGTACACGGTAATCATAAGTTCCATGTGGACAAGTAAATGTGGTTTTGTATTGATTTTTAGGTGCTACCTGAATTTGATTATACCCATTGAAACCATCCAAAAATGAAAAATACTTTTTCCCTACTAATGTGTCTAAGACTTGATCTATGAAAGGAAGTGGAAAGTGGTCCTTCAATGTTGCTTTATTCAATTCCCTGTAATCGATGCATACCCTCCATTTTCCATTTTTCTTAGGAACGATTACTATGGGTGAAACCCATTGACTATTTGATATTGGATAGATAAAATATACATTCAATAGTTTCTGTAGCTCTTCTGTAACAATTTCTTTTATTTTTGGGTTCATTCTTCTTTGAGGTTGTCTAACTGGTGTAGAATTCTCTTCAATATAGATATTATGCATACAATATTTGGGATTAATTCCTTTCATATCTATATACTCCCATGCATAAGAAGAAGAGTGTTCTTGCAAGGTCTTGACCAGTTGAATTTTTTTTAATTCTTCCATTTTTTCATTAATATTCAATGTTTTTTCTGGAAAGATTTCTATCAAATAATTTCCAAAATTTTCCATAGAATGTAAAGACATTTGTCTAGATGATAGATATTCGATATTACATTGTTATTGAAAAGTTTGACCATTGTCATGATATAAGGAGTGTTCATTATTTTCTATTGAATTTAAAATTTGGTCCTCCTCATTTGTTTGTGCAATAGTGAAAATAGGTTGTATATCATTATCAACATCTATCCATTCTTCACTTTCTATATCTATTGTTGTTTTTGCAGGAATATATAATGTAAATTTCTTTGTAGAACAACCATCTGAGATAAACATGTATCTTGATCTACAACTGATGAAAGCATCAGCTGTAGGTAACAAAGGTCTTCCTAAAATTAATGGATGTCCTCCTAAATTATTCTTGGGTGTTAAAACCATGAAATCAATAGGATACTCCCAATAATCTAAGGATACAAAGATATCTTCTAACACACCATCAGTTTTAATTACAAACTTTTCTGCTAATTGTAACAATGTTGGTTTATATTGAAGGCTAGGAAGTTTTAGTTGATCCATAATTTGTTTACTCATTATGTTTATGGTTGCTCCCAGATCAATTAGTGCATTTGGTATTTCAATTCCATTGATGTGAATTTTCACAATGGGGCTTCCTGGATCTAAATATTTCTGCTTTTTTGCCTTCCCCATCATGATATTTGCAATTCTCCCAACTAATTGGATTCTTTTTCTGCCCTTTCTTTTTCTTTGAGTACTCAATTCCTTAATTGTTTTTGCAAAAATTGGTATTTCTTTTATAGCTTGAAATAAAGGAATTTTTATACAAATATTTTTCAACTCACCCATCATATCATAATCAGGCAATGTGAATTGTTTTTCTACTCCTTTATCAATTTTCAACCTATTAGGAAAAGGTTGTCTTATAGTAGATACTGAAGGTTGTTCTATAATAGGATTATCATCGGAAATTATAGGAATATTTTCCATTTGATCACTTTCTTTCTGAGGAAGAGAAATTTCTTCTTCTTTAGATTTATTATTATTTTTTCGACAATTTTTCTTTGTTTCCTGAATAACAACAGAGGGTTTTCTCTTTTCTAATACTTTTCCAGATCTTAACTGAACTTTATTTATATCTAGTGGAGTTATTGTATAAGTTTGAGAATTCTTCCCTTCCATGTTGTAAACAGATTTATTATTTTGATTTGGAAGTGGTTGAATGGGTAATTGATTTGGTTTTTGTGCAAATGGTAAAGAGAGTTGTGGATTTGAATTTTAAACTTGAGCTTGAGGTAATTGATTATTCTAAGGAAATAATTGTGGTGGAAATTTTTGATAGGATGGTGGATATTGTTGGTATTGAGCATACCTTCCATAAGGATTTTTCCACCCTTGATTCCAATATTGTGGTTGTGGTTGAGCCCAAGGCTACCATGGCATAGGTGAATTCCAATTACCTTGTGACGATTGTGTAAATTGTTGAGGATTAAAATTTTGATTTATATTTTGAGGATTTTTCCACGGTCTTTTGGCAATAGAGCAGAGAGGGTATACCTGATTTTTCATTCCTTCTTCACTATATACAAACCTAAGACCTGGTATAGAGGGGAATTCTTTAGTATCATGATTCTCTGTATATATTACATAGGTTTCTATGTTTTTTAAGTCTAAAGGTGATCAAAATCTGGATCACGGGCAAAAATTAGCTCAAAATGAATGTGCTCTAAATTGCACCAAACCAGAACGAAAGAGACCATCCCATCGCAAGGAATCCAACGCAACTCGTTTCGTTGAAAACCTAGTTCGAATGAAGTATTTATGGTCTGTTGATCACTGTTTAGAACAAGGAAATTTTAAAAAAAATGCAGAACACGTACAGCTAATGACATGGCAGTCCAGTCAACATGCAGAGACTCTTCTTCAGTTTTTAGCCCAATGGGACTGTGACAAGTGTCACAATTGGATTCTCCAGTTTGGTTTGTAAAGGTAAAAATCGCCCAATGTCCTCCAAAGTCGAGTTTTAGTTCATGGATTCTTATGTGTTGAAAATTAATTTTTAAATATTAAGATTGGATATATATATATATATATATATATATATATATATATATAATTATAATTATAATTATAATATATTATATGGTTTAATTATCATATATTATTTTATATAAATTAATATATATTATTAGTTATAAAATCTTAATAATTAAAAATTGCACATATTTTAAATTAAAACCAAAGTTCAAATTTTAAAATCATGAAGGCATGGCATATTACATTAACGTTGGCAAGATTTTTATTAAAAAACCATATTATAAATTTTTGGTGGCACATTCGTTTATGGTGAAGCATAATATACGTGGGCATACATCAAAAAATATGAGAGCGTATTAAAATATATTGGAGCGTATACGATGGTTTATTCAATCGGTCAAATACATACATATGGGGTGGAGGTCGGAGTTCGACCCCATGACCTCCCCCCTACCATCTCCACACCTTTACCAATGGGTTATGCCAATATTCCTTGATTTGGATGTGCACGACCTTGTAATTAAAGAGCAGTGCAAACTTGGATGGAGGAGCGGAGGGGGCCAACCCGCCTCCTCCCACGTGACCAAACCATATGCCCAAGTTTTAACCGCTTAATCTAACTACACTTAGTGTGCCATTATCCGCCTTTAATTGATGCTTATCTCCTAATTAATCCAACACTTAATATGGTGGGATTTTTGGCAATGCTCCAAATTTAGTGGAACTTCCAAATTTGGTGGAGCTAACTGGCAATTTTCCAGATTTAGAGGCAGAATCTAGGGGAAACTTTAATGAGGCCTATCTTGGTCAATTTTTGACCAATGTTTGCTCAAGGATAATAATTATTAGCATATTGGCATTCTCTTAATCCATTGGAACAACTTTCAGAGGCAATTGAGCTCATCTATAGGTGTTGCTCGTCACTTGAAGAATTTTGAAGCCTAGGGCCACCAGGAGCGAAGGTCATGCCTAGATCAACTGAAGGAAAATTTCTGTCATTGAATAGTCAATTCTTTATTTATTTGATGCTATGAACATATTAGTATATTTTATAGAGGTGTTGGAGCACATTTGAAGGTGATTTTGTCACTTTGGAGATTAAACAATCCCATGGCCACTAGTGTTGGAGGTCAAGCCTAGAGGAGTTATGAACCAAATTCAGAGATTGGATAGTCATTTTTGGGGTATTTTAGTGTTCTATAGCTAATGGAATAGTCATAAAATCCATTGGAGTAATACTGGTTCTTTTCATCAAACATTTTACTCATATTCCCAAGAGGGCCTACCTAGTTAAAGCAGGTCCATGGAGATGTAGCCGAGGAGGGGTGAAATCCATCATCATCCATTGTATTATGTGATTGATGTGAGTTATGTTTCTTCATTTTAGTTTCTTTTCATGAGTTTTTAATTATTAATCAACTCATAATTTAATCATGCAAAACACATGAAACTACACACATAAACCCCTTCACAAATGGTTAATTGAGTCAATCCTTAAACACATTTTAATACTGATGAGGGAGCTTTCATAGCAATAACAATTTTTCCCATATTCGGATCAAGTTGGTATTAGAGAATAAAATTAGCTCATTTTAGCCAAGGTTAGCTAGAAGAACTAGCTATTGGTTGTTGAATTTGTGCAAGGATAATTTATCAGTATGTCAAGTTTATGTGTGAAGGACAAGATTGAGACTTCAGATTCTCAAATCATAGAAAAGAAGCTTTGTATGCATTACAGGTGTGATGGTGGCTTCATTAAGTGATGCTTCTAGTATATCTTCCTTACAAAAACTCTTTGATAAAGAGATGTTGCAGAAACTCTACATCATGATTGATAGGATGAAAGAGAAGTATGAAGAAAAGAGGGAGAACATTAAACTTTAAGAGCGTTTGATTGCCATGAATGAGGAGAAGAAAAATCTTATTGAAAATTTGCATGAGATGGAGACTCAGCTCCATATTGCAAATTAGAAACTAGCAATGATGAATGAGATGGAGGTTCATCTCCATGATGCCAAGGAAGCCTTATCCAAGCATGTGCTTGAAAAAGAGGTATGAAATTCAAGTTTATCTTAAATTTCCTCTCAAGATGAATGTGTAGGTGCTTTTGAAAGACACACTATAGTAATAGGGTTTAAATTATTGATGAATATGGGCTATGGAGGTAAAGGGTGAGGAAAACATGCACAAGGAATAGTTGAGTCAATTTTTGTTGAGGAAAGGCCTAAGTATTTGGGTCTTGGTTATGGACAACATGGTGGAGAAAGCTCTAAAGCCAAGGAGGCACATGAAGGTGTTCCAAGAAGGAATTTCATTTCATGCTCATTACCTCAAGCTTGTGAAGATTGTGTTCATGAGGAATGCACCAGTTTTACACCCACTTTGCAAGAAGGTGCTCATAAGCATGTAACTAATGAGAATGGAAAACAAGAGGATGTCATTGTTGGTATTCCGAAGAGAGCCACTACCTCACCAAATTCACCTCCTCAAGAAGGCGACAAAGGTGAATGTTCAAGGTATAAATCTGCTTTTAATCAACTTTTTTTTTATTATGATCAACATGGAAAATTATCACATAATATTTGGAGAAAGTTTGCATGTTCCTTTTTTGTTTGGATAGCCATAATGTTTCAAAGTGTTGGAAGAAGATATCCATGCACAAGAAACAATCAAAGCAAAGGAGGCAGAAAGCCAAAGACAAAGAAAATCATGTTGAAAATAAGAGGAAATTGTTTTTCACTCATTGCCATAAGCAAGGTCATCTTGTAGACAAGTGTTGGACTTTGTATCCAGCAAGTCATCCATGACATTTGAAGAAGGTGAAGAAAGATAATGGAAAGAATGGAAAACAGGATTCCATAATTGATGTAAGTCAAGATGATTCACATGATGATGATGTGCAGCTGTGTTAAAGCCTCGAAAATCGCTGCTACAACATTGGGGGATAACCACCCGGTCCGGACCTTAATGCAGCTCCTTTTCCGTTTATGATAGTGGCTCTGACTGGTTTAACTAGGTCCATTTACCTTTTCCCTATCACTATTGGTTTACGATATATCATTAACTACCAATAGACAGGGACATCAGATCAATTCTTCTTGCTGATCAGGCAAGAGAATGACCCTTAAGCTGATTTGGGTTCAGCCAAACCACAACTAAGACTTTGCCCCTTTGAGAAGAGGACTTAAAAGAATGTAGAAATTAATCTAAAATGCAAACTTATTCTATAATGAAAGCAAAAGAAACTAATCTAAATCCTATCTCAATTAGGTAGATATAAATCTATCCCAACTAAGAGCAAGATAATTAAGTAATGAGGATTAAAATATGTCTGGATTTAAATTAATGTCAAGCTAACGAAGAAATTCAATTTAGCTCACATTTGTGAGTACCAAAACATATTCTATTGAGACCATTTGACTGAAATAATAAATCAACAACACTCCGGAAGAAATTCGCAAAAATGATATTGATTATCGAATCAATCAAACTAATAATTAAACAATAACATGTGGAAGAAATTCACAACGCATTACTATTTAATAAATCAGTGTTATAAGACAAATTTCTGAGTAATGGTTACTCAGAAATCAGAATTTAATTCATAAGAGCAGAGATACTTAACAATTTGAGACAAATTATCCATATCAACAAAAATGCCAAAACATGAATAAAATGAAACAACAATTTTATTAAAATAAAAATGAAACTGGTATTTGATACAGAAATGCCAAGAATACCAGTTAATTGAATCCGCTTCTCTGATCCTGGTCTCTAACAGTACTTTACATTACTTGAATTTCTGCTTTCAGGACTAGAGCTGCAGAAATGCAAACTCTGCCCATCATGCATAATACAAGATATAAAGCATAAACCCTCAATAATGTTCAGATCTGAAACTTTCTCTCCTCCCCATCTACAACTCTAAATTCCTATAACAGAAATGCTTTTAGAAGTCTGGAATTGTAGAGGAGAGCAGCCCCTGTTTACATTTTGCAATCTGCAATTTATAATCCTCCCAAAAGTATTTTTAGAAGAGAGTTTGTTTGAAGAAAAATCTGCTCAATCCAACTTTAATTGCTGGAGTCTTCTCATTGATTGAAATCTTTTTCCTCAATATCCCTTCTATTGTTTTTCCTGCAAAAAGAAATTAAAAATCATTTAAGAAGCAACAATAAAATCCAAATATTATTTCTATCATTAAAACAAATCCAATCAAATTCTATTTAAATAAATAAAAAGGAAATTTGAGCTTCTTATTGATACTCATAATGATTTTAATTAACCAAGGATATTATTGATGCATGAATCTGCAATTAGAAGAGGCTGGACAAATAAAAAATGAAGAAAACAAAACTCAGAAAATTGATTTTATTTTTAGAAATTCGGAGCTTGATCTTCTGCCTGATTTTTTACCCAATAAATGATCAAATTTGTTATTGAAACCTCTTCAGAAATGTTCTCCTTGATTTTCTCTTTCCAATGAGCCGTCCTGGACCTCATTTGGCCAAGTAAAACTCAATCTATGAGCCTCCAAAGTTGATGAGTCAAATCTGATATAAATCTTGGAAATTCAGTTGCTGGGCTAAAAATCAGAATTTTAATTAAAATATAATCCTAAATTAGCCTATAATTAACTAATAATTAATTCTAATTTAATTGCTAATTATAAATTAAACTAATTAAATATTAATCTAACTAATTAATATAATTAACTATTTATAAACATATTAATCTAAATAATAATAAATCTAATTAAATTAATTATATTCTACATATTTATTAATTTAATTAATTTAAAATTAATTATTTTAGATATTAAATATTAAATCTAATATTAAATTAAAACTAAACTATCATTAAAATAATATTAAACTAACATATGCTAACACTCTACTATACTAACATTACATTAATATTATACTAACACTACACTTAATATAAAACTAAACTAACACTAACAACTAACTTAAAACTACACTAAACTAACTCAATCTAACGTTACACCTATTCATATTGAACTAACATTACATTAAATCAATACTAACAAACACTACCCTACACTAACATTAATATTCCACTTAAACTTCATATAACATTAACATAATACTACCTACGTGAACTCATCGCATCGGGTATTAAAAGAGTTCATCGCATCGGGGATAATTAAAAGAACTCATCGCATCGGAAAAATTAAATGTGACTCAATCGAAGCTTTTAAAAGATACACCCGATGCATTTTTCCGATGCGATAAAATTTTTTTATTTTATTTTATTATGTTTTTTGTTTTTTATATATTTGTTTTTAATATTAAATTTTAATTTAATTAATTTAAAATTTAATGTTTAAAAATTAGTTTTTAGTTTTTTTTTTTTAATTTTATTTTAGTGATTTTAAGTTATGAATTTATCTAAAGCGCTGATTTACCTAAAACAACCATTTTGACATTTTTGATTTTTTCGAGATTAGAAATTTATTTGAAAATGGGAAAATTGGAATAAATGACTGAAATCCCGATGCTTTATGATTTGGCTGTATAAGTAAAAATAAAAATTGTTAGTAATAACTAATCTAGGGGTTAATATTTAAACTAAATGCATTATTAAAATCCGAATTTTTTAACCCAAGCGACATAATTGATTAGACTTCAAATGAGTGCTATTTACAAACCGGTTGACCAAATGAGACGAAACAAGTGTCAATAGGAAGCTTATAAAAAATCGATTTCAACCAAGCAAACAAAACAAGAATCTTAAGAAAATGAAAAATTAACAAAATCATAAGATAATTGACTTAATAAAAATCCTAAAAGGTGCTTAGCCAAAATTTTTATAGAAAGGGTCCCCATTATTTGATGTGATCAAGTCTAAAATGGGAGGTTGTTGTACTGTACAACAATTGGCGATTCACTGGAAGAAACAGTTATCTCTGTTTGATATAAATGAAATTTTCCTAAAATTAAAGTAAAAATAATTAAAGAAGAGAAAATTATTTTTGGAATGCTTGACTAAGTTGATTAATCTGAATAAAAGCAACAATCATCTTACTGTAATTTTCTTTAAATTCCTCATAAATTAAAATATTTCATAACTCTATATCAGTCCTTAATTAGTTGTAGAGATAAAGCAGGGGTCACTTTATAGCTTAGCTTTTAAAATGTACTCATTTGTCACAGGTAGAGCCACTGCTGCCAGCAAACATCTATAGTCTCGACAGGGTTACCTTTTAATCATCAATGATTCAGAATCCTATCTATTTAAGAATTATTGACCTAGAGATAAATCCATTTATATATGCTTATTTTTTATTTTTAATTCTTAAAAGCCATTGTCCTGGTTTGGTAGCCAGATAGTTGACAATGCCATTCACTGGTTATAATTGGACTGAACAAGCTGGCTCGTGATGAGACCCCTTGTCTTACAATTGTTTGCAATTATAAGCCATTACCCTGGTTTGTTTAGCAGTGTTGGTAATGTCAGCCTATTTTCCCCTATGATCATGGTAAGCAGGCTCGTGATGAGACCTCTTATCTTTTAAGTTTTAAATATATTTTTGGATTACACTCTAGAAAAATAAAACTCTTTTGAACAGGGAGAATCATTGACTCCTTAAGAGTTCAGAATGACAATTTCAGAGTTAAAAGTGCTTTTCTTTGAAATGTCTTTACTTGGTTAAAAATAACTTTTCTTGACTGATAATAGAATTTTGAAAGATCTTAATAAAGTATTGAAATCTCAAAATAATTACAATTTTGATGAAAAAGAAATTTCTCAGATTTCACGATACTTCGTCAACTTTTCTTGTTTTGTAATCTCTTCCTTAAGTATGTCTACCTTTATAATAAGAAAAACAAATTTTGCTAAGAGATTTTTAAGAAAAATCTAATAGGAGACTATTAACAATTTTTCCTATGTATGCCAACCATTGTTAAGTAATAAAAAAACTTCCATATAAAACATGACAAAGTTACCAAAATCAAAATTGAAAACCAAAGGAAAAGAATTCTTAAACTAAAGTGAGAAAAGAAATCAGCAAACAAAATAAAAATGAAGCAAAAAGTGGAAAAGAAAAATCCAAGCTTTGAAATACAAACTCTAACAAAAAAAATGCTTATACCGATGTCTCACCACTTGAAGTAAAAGAAAATAATCATGTAATCATTCCTTCTTATGTTGAGATCCAGAAAACTTGTACCTTGCAAGATTGTAAATGTTTTAGGCTTTAGATAGCAGAGATGATAAAATTCAGTGACAATGAAAAAATTTCTGTTTGATGTCAATCTTGTCGTTTTCAAAGCATTATCTTAATCATTTTCTATTAAAAGAAATGCTTTAAAGAAAATAGATTAAAGGTTCAGAAACTTCCTAGTGTAGCTGTTTCAATGAAGACTATCGTTGCTTCTTGAAAATAAAACCAGGAAAAGAGCATAGGGCTTCCAAAATATGATTTGGCAGATGTTTGAAAGCTTTTATGAGGAGCTGCAAAACAGATTCAAATATCAACATAATTTTGAAAAAACAAAACTGAAACTAAAGTAATGAAATGGAAATTAATGAAAGTGGGTACATGAATCTTACCATTGGATGATTGCATTTGATATTACCTGAAGGTATCAATTTCTCCAATACTAGTTGACTTCTTCTTTTAGTTTGACATTAAAAATATGAAGAAGGAAAACTAACCAAAATCCTATAACCCAAAATCATTATTTATTTTATTTAATTTAAAGCAAGCAGTAAAATGTAAAAACGAAATGCTTTGTGTTCAAGGGAATTGAAATTAAAACAATTGCGATAGCAGCGATGTGATTTTTATAATAATCGGTGATGAGCGAAGAATGATAAGCGATGAACAATCGACAATTAGTGAAAAGTGATGAGCAATGAGCATTTGGCGATTAATAAAAAGCGATAGCGATAAGCAATTGGTGATGAATTATTGCATTGCAATTTTTAAAATGAGCACACAAGGATGTATTCAATTTTCCTCCCGATTTGCGATTTGCGATTATACTTGTTGCATCGGAGGTCTTTCAAAATTAATCCTTGACTAATTTAATAATTTGCGATTTGAACTTCATCGCATCGGAGTTTTTGCAAATGGATATATCAAAATGAGGTTTCTCCGATTTGCGATTGCCGATTGGGTTGATCGCATCGGAACTTTTGAAATGAACGAATCTACTGTCATAGAACTCTGCCGAAATGCGATTGTGATTAGACTTCATCGCATCGGAACTTTTTAAAAGTTGACCTTTTAATCAATTGTGATATGAACCAATTGTGATATGACTTTACCAATTCGCGATTGCGATTAAGTTTTTATCGCATCAGAGTTTTTTGAATGGAAGAATTAACCTTATGCCTAATGCGATATGTGCATTTGTGATTTGACTTATCGCATCGGAACTTTTGTGATGAAAAAAAAAAAAAAAAAAAACAAACAAACTTTTAAATTTATTCCAATGCGATATGCGATTTGGTAAAAGATTGTATGAGGTAACACATCGGAAGGCTCGCATCAAAAATATGAAAATCAAATTGAAACATTTCTAATATGAATCTTGCGATATTGTTTTAAATTTCAATTGGGTTTTCTAAATGAATGAATGAAAGCAAAGTTAAATAATGTTTCAAATTCTAATGAATCACAAAAGAAAATTTCCCTGAATCTGTTGCCAATTTGAAATGGGTTTGCTGCTTACTTCAAGTTTTGAAAACAAATGAAAACCTGCAAAATAAAATAGAACAAGCGTTAAAAATAAACTAAGTAAAAGAGAAACTAATAATAGATGAAAATGAACTTATAAATGTGTACCTGGAAGGAAATTGTCTGTAGATTTACCTTATGAATCTTCCAATTCTTCCTTCAATTTATCAAAATTATAACTTTGTTCAAACTTATCTGCTATTTATTCTAAATCAGAGTGTGCAATCAGCCTAAATAAAATCTATTTACTCATGTTCAAGAAATCTGAAACTCATAAAATTCACAAGAAATAAATGTGAAAATAAGCTTCCTTGTGAATTGCAACAATAATTATTTCCTCTTCTCTTTCCGAATTATCTTGAGAAAAATCTGTATTGTTATAGTGACTATTTAATAATTTCTTTAGTAAATGAATATGATGCATATTGCAGCATCAAATAATAAACTAAAGGTTTGAATGGGATAAAGCCACTAATTGTGGAAAAATGTCAGAACAGATTTGAATGTGTGCACACAGCAAAATGGATATCCTAAAGGTCAGCTTAGCAAATTTCGAGGAAGATATTATGAACTTCATATGATTACCACGAAAGGTTAGACTGACTAATAATGATTGATTCAGAATTAAGCTTATCATAGACAATCATACATTTCATGGGATAATGAGATCATGAAGCTTTTATATCCTCAAAACCTTTATCATATAAATTTCAAAAGAAAATCTTAGAAGGAAATCCCGAAATTAAGAAAAGTGGCTTTGAGACGATTGATGCCAAGTGCAACCATAATTGAATTTAATCAAGAGATTATTCAAAATAGACAGAGTAGAGATATTGCTGTAAGAAATTCAAAAAGGAAAGCAAAAATTAAAATTTTTTAATTGGTAGAAAATGTTTTCGTTGAACATGTATGAAAATGGCTGATTTCTTTGTTTTATTTTTAATCTACAGAACTATTAAAAAAAAATTAACTATATAAAACAAACAAACTAAATTAATTCTACTCCTATTCTAACCATATACTTGAAAAATGACTAGGTATAGTCATATTTCCAGTGTAACCATTTTCTCATTTTAATCCCTGCATGTATGTACAATTCAAATGTTAGTAATAAAAATAGAAATCTTATTGAACTAAGAAAATTAGACCTGAAATCAGAATGTACAACTATTGTTAGAGGCTTATCTAAAATCTCCTTCTCATGAATTTTTCTTTCCAATTGAATACCAATTGGATCATAGAAATCTGGATGGATTTCTATTAATAATTGGGAAATGTTCAAAAGAAGAGATGACAAGCTAGATTGTGGATATGAACTTTTAAATTCAAAGGCCTGGAAGAAACTGTTGGTGTTATATGTTAATGTTAAGTTATTAACAATCTTCCATGATGGAAAAGTTTCCAAATATTTTTCAAATGAATTAATGAAAAATGGATGGAAATCTTTCAAATGAAATGGAAAATTATTAATTAAATTGGATTGCTGGCAGATTTATAAAAATACATTCTCTTGTTGATATTGCCTTTGAGAAGATAGAAACTTTTGATAAAATATTAGCATTGATTGAAATTGAAATTGAAATAGCTTTTGATGCTCTTGATTATAAAATAAAATTTCAATTTTCCAACAGGGCAATGCATCAATTGAATGTTCGATAGTAAAGTGCTCAATATGCCAGCGTAATGTATCAAAAATCTGAAAAATAAAATTTGAAAATAAATCCGATTTAATACAAAATAAGTGAGGAAACAAAAATAAAACGAAATCACTATTGTTACAACTAATGTTACAGCACAATTGGGATTGTTTTGAAATAATTTCTTTTTCACAAGGATTGGCCAGAATTATGGAATTTGAGTAATTTCGAATTCCAACTTGTGAATTAGAAGGGGAATTATGATTATGAACAGGAATGAAAGCTTGATCATGATATGAATCATAAATTGAAATATTTTCTTGAATAGTGAAATCATGAAGATGATTATCTGCTTTAGAGTGAGGATTAGTTGGAATAATTTCTAAATTGAAATGTTCCTCATTCTCAGATGTTATTTGAATTTTATCATGAGGATTCTCTTGAGAAAAATAGAAATCAACATCCTCAATGTCAGAGTAATTATCATAAATGACTTCACAAGATTCTCTAGAATTCCTTTCAATCTTATCCAATATATCCAAACACGGAGGAACAAGAATTTCATGTTCATTAATGGCAAAATAATGATCATTAATTGCTTTTCTATCTTGATAAAAACTTAATGGTAATTCATTTAGATCAGCCTCTATATTTTCTGAAATATCATTAACACCAAGAGGGGAAAAATTACCATCATTAAAAATATCAGGATAAAGGGAAAAATGTGAATCCGAAATAATGTATTTAAAAATGTTTCTGTTTGACAATTTTTGTACATTATGCTCATTGTAAATTTCAGATTCTAAATCATTCCTTTGCGCACTCATGCTTTTTTGAAGAAGATTACTTTGCTGCTCTGATTTCAGCATTTGCTCATCATGAAAAGATTCAGAAATTTGTACAGCAGTTTGCATGCTTTTATTTACTTTGATTGTTGCTTGCACTTGCTGATTTTGATTTTCTGAATTTACCTCAAAGTAGCTTTCAGATTTCAAGGCGGCTCTTTCTCCAAAATTGCTGCTATTGTCTTCTTGTATTTGATTAGAAATATTTTCCAAGCTTTGTGAAACCTCTTCATCACAATTTATTTGCACATCCAAATTGGATTTCTCATTTATATTGGAAGGGGATGGAACAATGCTTGAACTAATTTCATATGGATCGGGAATAGGAGGAAGAGAATAATTATGTTCAAACCAATCTAGTGATTCTTCTTTCATAAGTTCATCTTTGAAATTAAATTTTAAACAATTCAAATGAAATCGAATATTAAAATCTCTAATAGACTCATTTTCATTTCGTAGATATTCAATTTCATCACATACCTGATCATAATCATAGTGGTCAAATTTACAAACGAAAATTGTAACAAATTGATCCCAACTATGAATTGAGGCAACCGGAAGAGTTCTACACCAGTTTCTAGCTTTTGCCGCAAATGTGAGAGTAAAAATTCTGCATAAAATGCCTTCATCAATTCCTTGAAAATCATAATTTGAAACATTTTGAATAAATTGAAGGACATGATTAAAAGCAGAAGAATTTTTCTCACCATTAAACTTTACCTGAGACAAGAGTCTTACCACTTCGGGAGGAGTATTGGAAGATGCACGTCCATGTATACAACTCCAAATTGGAAGTTTTAAATGAGCCATTGTAATAAAAATGAAATATTAGAATTCAAAGACTCCAAAGTAAAACAAATCTCAGGCCCTCCTTCTAGCGCCAAAAATGTTGAAGCCTCGAAAATCGCTGCTACAACATTGGGGGATAACCACCCGGTCCGGACCTTAAAGCAGCTCCTTTTCCATTTATGATAGTGGCTCCGACTGGTTTAACTAGGTCCAGTTACCTTTTCCCTATCGCTATTGGTTTACAATGTATCGTTAACTACCAATAGACAGGGATATCAGATCAATTCTTCTTGCTGATCAGGCAAGAGAATGACCCTTAAGCTGATTTGGGTTCAGCCAAACCACAACTAAGATTTTGCCTCTTCGAGAAAAGGACTTAAAAGAATGTAGAAATTAATCTAAATGCAAACTTATTCTATAATGCAAGCAAAAGAAACTAATCTAAATCCTATCTCAATTAGGTAGATATAAATCTATCCCAACTAAGAGCAAGATAATTAAGTAATGAGGATTAAAATATGTCTGGCTTTAAATTAATGTCAAGCTAACGAAGAAATTCAATTTAGCTCACATTTATGAGTACCAAAACATATTCTATTGAGACCATTTGACTGAAATAATAAATCAACAACACTCCGGAAGAAATTCACAAAAATGATATTGATTATCAAATCAATCAAGCCAATAATTAAACAATAATATGTGGAAGAAATTCACAACATATTATTATTTAAAAAATCAGTTTTGTAAGATAGATTTCTAAGCAAATCGTTACTCAGAAATCAGAGTTAAATCTATAAGAATAGAGATACTTAACAATTTGAGACAAATTATCCATATCAACAGAAATGCCAAAACATGAATAAAATGAAACAACAATTTTATTAAAATAAAAATGAAACTGGTATTTGATACAGAAATGCCAAAAATACCAGTTAATTGAACCCGCTTCTCTAATCCTGGTCTCTAACAATACTTTACATTACTTGAATTTTTGTTTTCAAAACTAGAGCTGCAGAAATGCAAACTCTGCCCATCATGCATAATACAAGACATAAAGCATAAACCCTCAATAATGTTCAGATCTGAAACTTTCTCTCCTCCCCATCTACAACTCTAAATTCCTATAACAGAAATGCTTTTAGAAGTCTGGAATTGTAGAGGAGAGCAGCCCCTTTTACATTTTGCAATCTGCAATTTATAATTCCTCCCAAAACTATTTTTAGAAGAGAGTTTGTTTGGAGAAAAATCTGCCCAATCCAACTTTAATTGCTCAAAAATTCCAATCTTTAATTGCTGGAGTCTTCTCATTGATTGAAATATTTTTCCTCAATATCTCTTCTATTGTTTTTCCTGCAAAAAGAAATTAAAAATCATTTAAGAAGCAAAAATAAAATCCAAATATTATTTCTATCATTAAAACAAATCCAATCAAATTCTATTTAAATAAATAAAAAGGAAATTTGAGCTTCTTATTGATACTCATAATGATTTTAATTAAACAAGGATATTATTGATGCATGAATCTGCAATTAGAAGAGGTTGGACAAATAAAAATGAAGAAAACAAAGCTCAGAAAATTGATTTCATTTTATAAATTCGGAGCTTGATCTTCTGCCTGATTTTTGACTCAATAAATGACCAAATCTGTTAGTGAAACCTCCTCAGAAATATTCTCCTCGATTTTCTCTTTCCAATGAGCCGTCCTGGGCCTCATTTGGCCAAGTAAAACTCAATCTATGAGCCTCCAAAGTTGATAAGTCAAATCTGATATAAATCTGGAAACTTTGTTGCTGGGCTAAAAAAAATGAGAATTTAAATTAAAAAATTTAATTCTAAATTAGCCTACAATTAACTAATAATTAATTCTAATTTAATTGCTAGTTATAAATTAAAATAATTAAATATTAATCTAACTAATTAATATAATTAACTATTTATAAACATATTAATCTAAATAATAATAAATCTAATTAAATTAATTATATTCTACATATTAATTAATTTAATTAATTTAAAATTAATTATTTTAGATATTAAATATTAAATCTAATATTAAATTAAAACTAAACTAGCATTAAAATAATATTAAACTAACATATGCTAACACTCTACTATGCTAACATTACATTAATATTATACTAACACTACACTTAATATATAAAACTAAACTAACACTAACAACTAACTTAAAACTACACTAAACTAACAACTAACTTAAAACTACACTAAACTAACTCAATCTAGCGTTACACCTATTCATATTGAACTAACATTACATTAAATCAATACTAACAAACACTACCCTACACTAACATTAATATTCCACTTAAAACTTCATATAACATTAACATAATACTACCTAATGGAACTCATCCATCGGGTATTAAAAGAGCTCATCGCATCTAGGATAATTAAAAGAACTCATCACATCAAAAAATTAAATGTGACTCAATCGAAGCTTTTAAAGATACACCCGATGCATTTTTCCGATGCGATGAAATTTTTTTATTTTATTTTATTTTATTTTATTATGTTTTTGTTTTTATATATTTGTTTTTATTAAATTTTAATTTAATTAATTTAAAATTTAATTTAAAATTTAATGTTTAAAAATTAGTTTTTAGTTTTTTTAATTTTATTTTAGTGATTTTAAGTTATGAATTTATCTAAAGCGCTGATTTACCTAAAACAGACATTTTGACATTTTGGATTTTTTTTTCGAGATTAGAAATTTATTGAAAATTGGAAAATTGGAATAAATGACTGAAATCCCGATGCTTTATGATTTGGCTGTATAAGTAAAAATAAAAATTGTTAGTAATAACTAATCTAGGGGTTAATATTTAAACTAAATGCATTATTAAAATCTGAATTTTTTAACCCAGGCGACATAATTGATTAGACTTCAAAGGAGTGCTATTTACAAACCGGTTGACCAAATGAGACGAAACAAGCGTCAATAGGAAGCTTAAAAAAAAATCGATTTCAACCAAGCAAACAAAACAAGAATCTAAAGAAAATGAAAAAATTAACAAAATCATAAGATAATTGACTTAATAAAAATCCTAAAAGGTGCTTACCCAAAAATTTTATAGAAAGGGTCCCCATTATTTGATGTGAACGAGCTAAAAATGGGGAGTTGTTGTACCGTACAACACATCCTTCCTGGGAAACAAATCCATTACGGAATAGGAGTAGCCCAAGAAGGTATTTTTAACATCAAACCAAAAAATTACAAGAAATGTTAGTGATTTTGTCTTTCCAAGGCATATGATAGAGAAAACTAGCTTTATTTAGGGCTACTCATCCATATAGGGTTCAATGTGCATTTGGTTAAGTAGATAATGAATTTTCTTTCCTCAATATCTTTGCAATTCTAATTAATGGCTCAACCTATTCTTCTATCATGCCTACAAGAGACCATGTGTAGGTATGAATAATGGATCCTCTACTATTTTTTCTTATAGAGTAGGTGGTGGTCTCAACAGAGTTATAACATAGTAAAAAAAAAAACTATAAGCTTGACAACTATACAAATAGGAATTGCCCTAAACTTGATATATTTATCTTTGTTGATTATTTTTTGCTTTTGGATGATAGGACCAAGGTAGATGCAATTAAGCTGAAGGAACCTACCCTTGAAGAATCAAAATTCCTACCTTAAAAACTACCAGCAACTAAGAAGCTACAAGAATCAACACCATCTTTGATTTTAACCTAAATAGTTTGATTATCTCTGAGTTTTCCGTAATCGCAATGCCCAATAGATTCTCCTCATGGATTATTTCTCTCATTCTATCTATTAGTAAAATCCAAAAAATGTATCCCTACATTTTAATCTTGGGTAAAAAACACATAATTGTTATCATTTAAATTATAAATATCTCTTGGATCCCAAAAATCCATTTGCTTTGGATAAGCTTTATCTATAACCTCAAAAGAAAACCTATTATAAGCTGAAGGACCATTATTTCCTCTCAAGTCTTGACAAAGTATGATGGAATGAAATTGGGTGAAGACTAGATCCAATTTTACCCTATTAGAACCTAGGTTCATTGAGATGACGACCTTGGTTTGAAGATATCCACCATACAAACTAGGACCACCCATACTTATCGTTGCCATCTCTCTTTCATCATCAAGACTAACACACTGAGGACCTATAACCTGTGGAGGTCCATGGTAGTCATTGCAATGTAATTTACTAGAATATATGCCATGTACACAAGTTTTTATATTCAATATTTGCATCCAATGTGACCATTTCTTATTATGATATTTACCACATCCGAAAATGACATCATTCACGTCATTTTGAATAAGTCTACAAATTAGGTCAACATTAGTTTTTTCACATTTACTTCCCTCACATTTGTTGGTTCTAGAAGCTCGAGCACTTTCATAACAAAAATAGGCAAAGTCAAATAACAAAAATGGTCCACTCCCTTTTCATTTGCTAATATTATAATGAAGTTTTATTAGAGGCATTGTTTGTTTGTTTGTTCTGGTTAGAAAATGGTTTGCTCTTGGTTTTATGTGATTTTCAATTTATCATATGTGGCATGTTTAGAAATGGGAAAGAATAATGTGTGACATTTATTTTGCAGAAATTGATGTCGAATGAAAGGATGCATAGTTTAACCAAGCTACAGTTCACTTTGGTAAAGGTAGAGGAACATCTTAAAAAGTTGCCTAAGAATACACCATATACAAAGTTTGAACATAATACACATTTTTCTTTTGCAGATATGTTCTTTTTTCTACCCAAGATATCACATCAAGAAAAATATTGATATTGTAGAAATTACTTGAAGACCTTATTAAGGTCTATTTTTCTGATGTCCTACTTGCTTGATACCTTCTCATATGTCAGGAAGGCTTTAAATATGAATTAATATGTTGATGAAACAAATCAGATTCAATTTTTTTAGATATAAAGTATAAAAACAAATGTCAATGTGCTCGTTTGATTGTTACTTGACTCTGTTGTGGGCAGGTTATGTTGGACATTGGGTTCAACACTCCTCGAGTGTTTCGCGACACATGGACTAACCGCCTCTCGTGGATCCTAACTCTGGCGATTGTAGCGGAGATAGCAATCGTGATTCCAACAAGTGGTATTAGAGCGACAGGTCTCGAGTTCGAAACTCACCGGCTCGCGTTGGGGGGGAGATGGTTGGACATTGGGTTCAACGCTCCCCGTGTGTTTCATGACATGGACTAATCGCCTCTCGTGGATCCTAACTCTGACGATTGTAGCAGAGACTAATGCCTGCGGGTTTTCGTCTAACGACAATCGTGATTCCAACAAGTTACAGGAAATGTGATTGGAAAAAGGATGGGGAGACAATGCATAGCACGTCTGGGATATGATTCATTTGTTGTTAGAGATCCTTTAAGCACCTGAGCCATTGACTTTGGAAATGTTTCTAGTAGGAATTCCTATGGTTTTTAATGGAACTATGATTATTTCACCTCATGGTTATTTTGCGCAAGTAAATGTTTTAGGAATGCCAAATATGACATCAATGGACAGGTAAACATTTTTTTTATAATATCAATTTCCATTCCATGATATCCTCTTTTTATTGTTTGATTTATTTGGACGTTTCTTTTGATTGTGTTGTCTTTTAAAGATGAAATTGAAAATATCTGGTATCATGTCCATTTAAACAACAACAACAAAAGCTTGAAAATGAAATTAGTATTACATGATATTGATTAGAATCCTTACAGCTATTTTGTGTTAAAATATTTTCATGACTATCAGAAAAATTTACTCTCATGTTGTTATTTGAGCACATGTTGTTTGTATACTTGACCAAGTTCATGCATTATAAAATGAAATGTTGTTGTGAATTAAATGACAAAGATTAAAACATCACCTCAGATTATTTGCTTTCACAAGTTATCTACAGCTTGAACTTTTTATCATATAACTTAGTTGACATGATTGTTCTTAAGCTTTCCCTGAAGGTTGAATACTGTTACTAAGGTGCTCTTTTCTATATATGGTGAAATTTTATCTGCTTTGTTTATATAGGTCATCTAGACACATTATAGTGGCCACTATCGCCCCATAGAAGAAAATTTATTCGAATTTCTTACTTGTATGAGGAAAAATGGTTTTGACATTGATGATGTTAAGGTATATGTAATATAAACTATTTATAGTCTATTTTAGTTTATATTCTAGTGTTCATTGTATTTCATGTCTTATACTTTACATTGTATCTTATTTTGTTTTCAGAAAAGGAACTCGGTATTGATGTCAGAAAGTAGGAATTGAAGAAAGAGGAGAGCCATAACATTGGAGCGACAAATGCAAAGAGAGAGAGAGAAAGAGAGAGAGAGAGAGAGAGAGAGAGAGAAGAGAACTGGTCTAGTGATACCCTTAGAGTCGATATCCCGCATAAGGCATACATATAGAGACTGATGATCAAGTCTTCAAAGTTGTTGAATTCACTTGCACTACCTTAGCAACACAATGATAATGTTTTGAAGTGATGAAACATCATTTCATGTGTAAATTGTAGTCTAACCAATATTAAGTTAGAAACTCATATTGTAATACTTTAACATTTCATATGATATAATTTATGTGGTTGAAATTATTTATAGTTGCACTTGATATTGTTTAATATTGTAATTAACATATGCAACTGAACATGCACATTGCATGACATTTTTTAAATTATACAAATTATTTTATGTTGATTAATAATGAACACAAAATCAATTTAAAACTACTAATTAGTAGTTTATATTGATTAATGATGAACACAAATTAAATGAATATACAAATAAAATAGTCATTTATAATGATTATTAATGAAGGTAAATAAAATGAATATAAACTACTAAATTAGTCGTTTATATAATGAATATGAAACTACCAAAAAAAGATAAATGACTAATGCAAATGATAAATTTGTGATTACAAATTACGACTAAATTTTGCATATATACCACTCTTAGTAGCTAATTTACAGTATATTATAACATGATCAAAGTTTAGTCATATTTATTTGGTCATTAATTTGTTTCAAACGATGACTAAAATTTGCATATATATGATTATTAGTAGCTAATTTACAGTATCTTATAACATGACCAACATTTTGGTCATATTTTTTTTGTCATTAATTGATTTTCTCGGGTGATCATATAGTAATATATTTTGTTGTATATTTGGTTATTAATTGTGACAATTACTGACCAACTTATTGATTAAATCAATGACCAAATCAATGACTAAATTAATGACCAAATCAGTGACTAAATTAATAACCAAATATACTACTAGACAACAAAATTGAGATAACCAATTAATAACTAAGCTAAAAACGACTAAAATTTGGTCACGTTATAAGATACTGTAAATTAGCTACTATTAGTCACCGATCGAAAAATAGTTGTTTAGATGCAAATTTTAGTGGGTTTTTTAGTAACTAATTAACCATTTTGTACTAGTGTTCCATCAATGAAATCTACTCTATCACCTTTATCTTCTAGAATTTAAATGGAAATTAATTTCTTACGAGATAGCTCTTATTATCTCCAAGTTTCACTGAGTAAGAAGATCTTCCCTTTGATAATGTCTTCAATTGTTTATGATGACCAATCATGTGTCTAGATGCACCGTTATCAATTACCCAAATTCTCTCATCTAGGAATGTGCCAATGAGTCTCGAGAAGAGACCTTCATCTTTTGCCTCGATTTCTTCCTCCTTTGTAGTGAATAGGAGATTCCATGCTTCCTTGATGCTTTTCTTGAGATAGCTTGCTACCTTTGAACACTTCTTGATGAGCTTCTCCAATATAGTGGAGATCTTCATAATGCCCTTAGCCAACCTTAGCTCTAATACCATGTTGAGAATTCAATAGGGAAATGATTGTAATTAATTCTCTTTACTTGATAACTAATTGTGATGTCTTTTTACTTATTAGCTTTGTTTCTTATTATTTTATGCGTGAATCATAAAAATGCTATCAAAACAAGAAGAACAATAACACAAAATATAGGCTGCAAGCCAAGGCCAAAACCTCTTGAGAGGAAAACCTGCCAATATCTTCTCTTCTTATATATTCTTCAATTGACAAATTCCTAGACCTTAATACTGAAACCAATACCCTCCAATACCAAGACCAACCTATTTAGATGATGTGCTAACCTTGATATAGTCAAACTTAGTCAAATCTCTTCCAGTAGCACTCTTTCGACCTCCTGCAACAAGATTTTCGGCCTCCTACTGCAGATCTGAAATTTCTGCCTTCTTGTAGTTGTTGCTGCCACACGTGGGAACTTCAATATTTCTTTAGAGCCCTCCTTTAACCTTCGCTTACCTTTCTCTGACTTTTGGAGCTTGAGAGATAGAAGCTCTAGATTTGTTTCAGAAACACTAGTCCTCTTTAACATGTGAGAGAGAAAATTAGTCCAAACACAAGTCTCCTTCTTCCTCCTCCTTCTTCCTCCTCTTCCTTCGCTAGAATGAGTGATGAGTGAATTTTCTTCAAGTAGGACGATTTCCCTTCTATTTGTAGATTCTTGAATGTGGACATGGCTCTTCCTTTTAGGTCGACTTGTCAGCTGCTAGGCCGACTTAGTCTTGGAGGGTATTCTGATACTTTAAAAAATATATACAATTTCCTTTACAAGTTATAATGTGCCTGAACAAGTCTTCAACTTATGAAAATGACTCTTTTGGATTCTTGACCTAGGACAAACCCTAAAATCACTCAATGGGTGCTTGACCTATAAAATAAAATACCTTGAGCATGAAACCCATGCTCCAAAAACAATAATAATAATTTTCTTTTCATTTTACAATTTACAAGAATCAAAAGTACATCTCATACTTATGAAGACCGAACCTAGTTACACATTTCTCAACACGTACCTAACACATACCACAAATCATCAGATCGAATACACCATGAATTGCACCTTAAAGTCTTTATTGTGATATTTCAAACATTCCCAATGGGATAGTGATTTACGTCATCTTTTAGAGTTACATTAGCCAAACATTAGACTGCTTGAGACAAATAACTCCTAATTTATAGATAAATCCTCCAAGTGGAAAAATAACAGCTATTTGACTTGATCGTCGCCAAAATAATCTCAGTGATTGATAAATATTTGATCATCTTTTAATCGGTACCATCCAAATATTTAGTTTTAAGGAATTTTCGAATTTCTCATTTAACCCATTTTTTATTAGCTCAAAAAAAATTATTTTGAGCTAATTTCCTAAAAAATTTGACTCACTTAACCACCAAGGCCCAAGGGTCCAATTTTTCTTGAAATTTCCAATATTCCCTTGGTGGAGGACCTCCAGAAATTAATTTCTTTTAGACCCATGGATTTTTTCACATGGAAAACTTAATTTCTCTAGGAATTTAATTTTGGCTCTAATTAATTAATTTTTTGGTTTAGGATTAATTTTATTTTTGCGAGAAAAATTAATTAATTGACACATGAGGGGATTAAATATTTTTTCCACCCTCTAATATTTTATCCATGGTGTCTAAGTATGAGGAACCATGCACTAAAATATTATTCACATAAGATTTACAAATACAACCCTCAAAGGGGGAACACCCATTCGTTATAGATCCTCAAATTACATACCCAATTATGCAACACAATATGATCTAGTAGACCAGGTGATTTGTAATAAAATAATTTAGCCAATTAGCTTAAATTATTCCCAAATCACTTTTACAAAAGACTCGACTAAAACATTAGGACTCACCTAAGACTTTGATGATAAATTTCACCCTAGCTTTGGGGTGAGGCTGGAGGGAAAAAATATGTCGACCATCCGTGTTTAGAAACACATATGAATCAGTGAGACGAAAAAACTCCAAAGATGGAATTATTGCCAAAATAATATTCTTACTTAGGTTGTTACATACATACATTGTCTTAATAGCATCATTTACATTATAAATTTTGCAGAATGGGTTTATAATGACTCAATAAACTAATGGTTGATGATCTTGATCATTTGAAAAAAAAAAATGTAGTGTGATTGCTTCCTTCGAACATTGACAAAACAGGTGCAACATATGACTCCATATGGGTACACATTGCTTCAATGGAGCAATGCAAGAATCCCATAATCCTGCATCCAAGAAAAAAGAAGTCCATCAAATAGATATCCATTCAAAATTGAAATCATTGAGCATATATAGTAAATCCTGCCGGACTAGAAAAAATCTATCCTAACAACTGGAAAATAACATTAAAGCGTAAATGCATAAAATAAAACCAACTAATGGCATAAAGTAAAAATGAGTAGGGTTAGAGATACTATACAAACGATGCGCCTATGGCATAAGATTTCATCAATGTGGCACAATCTCATACATATGCTTGCTGGCAAGTAGATCAGTAGGTTTCTTATTAGATGTCCCTTGCTGAAACATTGCTCTCTTTGGTTGATGAAGAATCTGGTCATTGTGCTACATGATTTTGTCATACTGATTTTTTTTTCCTGCTCGGAAGGTAGGATGGAAGATGCGATTGAGAAAAGTGATATATTGGTTGAGCGAATTCTGATTCAAAATACGAAGGATGACCCTATGGCACAAATTCTTCACCATTTTCCAATATATTTGGGACTTCCACATGGTACCTTCTTTCTACTTCTCTGTATAATTTTACCATGCCACCTATTGTTGCGGGAATAGTGGCATAAGATAAATCCATTTGAATAAACCCGCTTAAATCAGCTGCATACTTCCCGGATAGAAGTATTCCCCATGCATCTGGCGCATCAATTACTGTTATACCCATGGTGATGATCTTGTATGGATAATCAACCAAGGAATCTTGAAGATATTTGACCACGCCAAGAACTTCAACCTTTCTAGAATCCATTGAGAAAATGTTATGGTAAGGTCTATAAATTCTTAAGTTCAATTGTTCCATAACCTTTTTAGTTATAACATTTGTTGATGCACCAAAATCTAACATACAATTATGAAGCAAACAATCATTAATATCCAATGTCAGGAAAAAGGGTTGATCATCCTCATTAGTCATGTAGCAGTTCAAATCCCTTAACTTGATCTCATCATCTTTAGGTTGAGTATCAAAATTTTCTTGTTAAGCAATCCCTAAAGCTTTGATGAATAAAGCTCTTTGTGACAAGATCTTCAAAAGCTCTAAGACTAGGACTGAAATTTTGATACTATTTATCCATGCAGCCCAATCTACCTTTAATCCTGACTCATATCTTTCATATGCAACTTGTTTATTATGATTTTTGTCTTTACCTTTCCTCTGATAGGTGTAATCCTTACTTCTAGAAATTTCTAGAATATGTTCTTGAGATGGATTTTCATCGTTTACTTATGTGATGGGGCTATTCTCTTCACTAAAATTATTGATGGTGAAGAATGAAGAAATCATGTCTGCACATCGATTTTCCTTAGAAGCATCTTGACTTGCATTATTTATCTGTTGATTCCTTCCTTCTTCTAAGATTTTCCTAGCAAAAGCACATGTACATTCTTCATGAAAACTTTCACAAGGTCTGCAAAAAGGGATAGGCTCATCAACAACATTAGAAGATTCAAGCAGTGTAGGGGAGCCTTTGATCATTAGGGGGTTTCTTCTAGGGCATGAATTATTACTTCCCCTGTTATTATTGTTTCTGGGATGCATATTTTGCATGTGATTTATTTCCATATGAATTAAATTGTTATGCATATCACTTAATGTTCTAGCATGCTCGGTCTTCATTTCCCTAATCACTTGAGTTAATTCTTTAACTGATTCTTGTTCTTCTTCTTTAATTTCCTTTCTCTTAGACTTGACTAGACTTCTTTCAAAACATGGGATATCTGACTTACCTAAGGCTTTCTATCCTTTTCTAACTCTTCATTTGTACTCTAGGCAGTGGCTAAAGTAACAAGATTAGCACGTCTAATCTCATATTGAGTATCACCATTGGAAGCTTCAAGATACTGCTCTAATATTGTCTTGTCAGGAGATATGTAATCTTAAGCCATATCTTTTAAAATATTGTTAAATATTTGGTTAAATTATTCCATTGTTTCATTCTCCCTTTTCTTCATAGTATTATGCTTCTTGACTAAGTATTTTCCTCCCCTCTTATCCATGTATTTATCTTTAAATGAATCAGTGAGAGATCTTAAAGAATCAAAGGCATTATCTGTTTTATCATGGAACTAGTCGAGAGCATCATATTCTAATGATAGAACAAACAATTTCATTCATGATTGTAGGCAACAATGTGAGAAAATATTTTCACAACGGTGTTGAACTTCTTTATATGAGATTCGACATCGATGACATTGTTTCCCTAGAAGGTCGAGAGCTTTCTCATGGTAGACTCATCTGGAAGATCGTGAGGATATCCTTGGACATTGGTGAAGTTGCAAGGTGCAAAATAATCTACCATGGATTCTTGATTAATGGGATTAAGAAAAAGAAAGTGGAGATAAAGGAGGGCTTTCTATCTAAGAAAATTTAAACACTCTCTAGAATGTAATTTGTTCAACTGGGCTCTTAAAACATTTTTAGGATTGGGAGCGTGGTTAACCAAGCTACCAAGATTCCTTCTAGAGTAAGCTATTGTGAATGGTTGAACAAGTGGATTTTCCATCCAAACAGGAAACCAAACACAATGTCCAAGTGCTAAAAGTGTGGATGAACAAGATGAAAAGATTATTGAGATGAAGAAGAATAAGGCGATGAAAAGATGAAAGAAAGGCACCATAAAATGTTGTGGCATTGTCAGCTAAATGAAAGGATGAAAGATGAAATATTGAGAAGATGTCGTTGAAGCTTTGAGAACAAAAACTTATCCCTGAAAATGGTGCCAAAAAACATTTTCGCTCAGATTGTATAGGCACTGCGACAACGACTCAGGTCAAGGGTTGTCACCCTGATCCCCGACCTCTCCATTCTAGTTGTCTCCCAACAACAGGCTATGGATGGTAGTCCATATGTAAATGAGAATACGAAAGACCAGTAGGCAACCAACGAGTTTGGGAGACACGTTTGAGTGGCTTATCTACTTGGTTAATTTCAGTAAGAATTAGAGATTAGATTAGATTCAATTTTGAGACCAATGCCTTGTGGAGTCAATTTCTCGCTTATTTAAAATTTAACACCAAGTAACCAGATGGACAATGACTTCTTGAATGTTCACTAACCTATATGTTATGCAAATCCTAAGACCTAGGTGTGATGCAAGGATCTTGGCTACTTTTAATTATGTCTATTCTAAGTGTGACCTTCCTCTTAATTGTTTCGGAACCAGTCTTTAGAGTAGGTTGTGGGATGTAAGCTAATGGGAAGCAAGCAAAGGCTTGATTAACAATGCCTTCCTCTATGTTCCAACCAACCAATGCCTCTGGCACTGCAGAGACAGTGGCTCTGACGACTGCAAGGTCACCGTGTTAACCACTAGAAAGGTGTTGAATCTCTCAAGCTAGATGAGAAAGGGTGGCCCTAGAAGTCTATCAACTAAGCTTATGCTTGAAGGTAAATTATTAGCGCAACTAAACTTAGAATGCTTATGCAAGATAGGTCAGTGAATTCTTGGTTTAAGATTGCTTGTATGATTCAGGTAATTTAGTTATGATTAGTGTTTAGTTGTGACAATGAGTACTTAGAAATGAAAAAGACAATCTTATTACCCAGAATGTGCCAATTATCAAGTGCCAATGATAAATCTCTCCAACGATAGTAAGAGTATAATATTTAACCAATAATGACAATTTAAGATCTTCAAGATATTCAAACAATGCCAATGATCTTATGCCAACAAAATGCCAATGCTTAGGATAAGCCAATTAATGTGTTTATCAATTATCCAACAACTCCTTTAGAAATGTTCCTTAAACAATTAGTTGCGTACCACAATAATTTCAATCACAATTATTCGAGATATTTGAATGATGATTAATGATCTTAGGCCAATGTTACTTGATGCCAACCAAGAAAGATAAGATACCCAAAGAAACTTGAATCACTAGGGTCCTTTAGTGAGTGTTAATATTAGATGTGAACTTAAGAATTTTCAACCAACTCACAACAACAAATATGTTACGCCGCCTTGAAACAATTAGAGACAAATTTGCTATAAAATCATGAAACAAAATCACTATAGAGCATGAGAAAATATCTTATGTTAATTATATCTCAATCACATTCAAATGAGAAATTATTAAACCTTTAGTACAACAACAAGTAAATTATTTAGGATCACAAAATGACAAGTACCCAAGAGTCAAATATGAGAAATGCCACACCCAAAGACTTTCCAAATGATTATTTGAGCCAACTAACCTTCTTACGGTGATTTATTCAGAGATATATCAGATCTGAAAACACTTGTTACAACAGTAAGAAAAATATGCAAACACTGAGAAATTAATGTGAGAGTGTGTGCTAAATTGTGCCCAGCAATTTTCAAGTGCTAGAACAAGTTTATCAACTTGGAAAAATAGTTTTTTAAGCCCTTTAAGATGTGATCTTTAGATATGATCCATTGGTTATGCATAAATATTTCAGTCACTAAACAAGATATTTATGCTAAAAAAGAAATGACCAATTTACCAAACAACTAGTAAATTTTTATCATGAAACTTTAGTGTGTTTAGGCAATTTATGAGTGAATTTTAGAGCATTTAAACTTGAATTTTACCATTGTTATGAATGATTCAAAGAGTTCTAGCAAAAATTGATGAAACTAAAGGGTTTAGAGATCAAACCATAGGCCCAAGGCCTTGAATATTTCTTGCCCAAGTTGTCAAATATTTTCCAATCGACTTTGCACTTGAAAACACCAAACTTGAACCAATTTCTTCCTGAAAAACCCACCAATATTCAATCCAGAAATTCCAGAGATGAATAAAGGGAAAACTAGGGCAAATAAGGGCTAATGCTAAGCTCAATAGGGCTAGCGTTGGGCTAGAAGAGGCCTAGCGACTAGGGAAAAGGGTCAAAGAAGCTGACGCATTGGCTAAAGGAGGCCAAAAAGGGCAACAAAAGGGCTAAGGAAGTAGCAGAAGGTTGTAATGAGGAGGCTGAGAGGAAAAAATGAGTTGAAAAACCCATGGCAAGCCCAAAGGGCTGTCGTCCAGGCAAAGGAGGGCAGACTGAGACACTTTGGGCTCACGGCCAAGCCAAAATGGCCATAAAACCCCGACGCAGGGGCTGAATGAGAAGGTTGGGGCCTCTAAGAGCCTGCGACTATGCTCTAGAGGCCCTAAAGGGTTGACATTAGGCCTCAAAAGCATGATGTTGGGGGCAGAAGGACTGATGCAGGGCTTGGAGGAGGGCACTAAGCCTTAGGGCCCCTCAAAAAAATTGAAACCCTTGCTACAAAATTATTTTGCTACAAATCTTCAATTTCTGCAAAATTTCTTCAATAGTTGGTCCTGCAAAAAAATTTAGACGCTAGATCTTACCCTCAAGGACCTAATCTAACTTCAATCCAACTATTTTTCCTTGATCTTGTTGAGAACTTGGAGGGGTAGTGATTAATTCAAATTCTCTCCTTGATAATTACTTGTGACCTTATTTCAATTACTTATGTCTTCTCTTCTTAGCTTATTTAGTCTTTCATCAAGTCAATTACCAAAACACAAGAGTAAAAAATTTAGGCTCTTCTAGCTAGGGAAAAACCTCTCCCTCTTGGAGAGGAAAACCCACGAGAAAATCTTCTTATAGATTTTCAAATGACAAGTACCATGACCATGACACAAACCCTTAACCTTTGTATGCTTCCAAGACCTTGTCACAGATGGATCCTTCTCTTATGCACTAACTTGCACTGACTTGCAACTTTATGCACCAGAACTAGAGAACTCAGTCTCTACTTGAATTCTTCTTCCTTTGAACCTTTACTTGACTTAGCTGATTGTTCACTTGTCTTAGATTAACACAACTCTTACTTTAGTACAATCATTTAATATAGTCATGCACTTTGTTGTACCTTAACTCAGTGATATATCTCACACTTTAACACTATTAAACTCAACCTTCTTCAGCACCTTCATTTGTCCTTGGATGCAGCCTTCTTCAGCAATGTGATCCGCACTTGAATACAACCTTCTTTAGCACTGTGATCTGCACTTGACCGCAATCCTAACTTCGGCACTGTGATTTGCACTTGACCGCAACCCTAACTTCAACACTATGATCCGCAGACTTATCCACGCTGTAATGACACAGAGATATCCACAAGTCTCCAATTGATATATCTATGTTCCTCCTACGCATTGACCATAGGCTTCCCTTCATATTTATTGCAAATATATTGCAATGAATTCACTTTAGACTTGTCTGAATTCCATTGCCCAAATGAGCTGCAAATCAACCTTTATATATAGTGTATCTTCCATGAATTGAGCTAACCTAGCTTACTGAGGGTAGGCCGACATCATCACAGCATATAGGCCGACTTGAAGGATTGTCTTCCACCGTTTAAGGAGGTTGTTTTGAGGCATTCATTGGCAGATATGTGACAAGATCTTTGGAGCATACCCTTTAACTAGACACTTCATATATATGACTCTTAAACATATTTATAACTAGAAGACAAATCCTAATAGACATCAAGAATAAGTCTATTGACCTATAATAAAAATCTTTCTCATGAAACCCATGAAGAAAGCATAACAAAAATACATTTTATTATATTTGTCTTCTTTTTTACATAAAAACACTTATCTTTAACAACAAAATATATGTGTTGTGGTGCGTTACGGCAGTCAACAAGATGCTTCAACCAACAAAGTCTCTTCACAGTCAGCCAATCAGAATGTGTCACACAACCCTCTCGAACAGCTCTACAACGGTCAACCCAAAGTCAACAGAAGTCAACGTTGTCCAGGTAACGGTCAATGCAAAACAACAACAACAAAAATTCAACGTAGCCAAGTCAAAGTCAACGTCCAGCCTCGGTTTTTGTGCCAGAAAATGTGGACTGCAGAAATCAGAATTTTGGGAGAGTTTGAGGTCAAGTTGACCAAGAGTTGACCAAAGTCAATAATGGTCAAAGCTGCACTAAAACCCTAGATCAGAACAGAAAACCTTAACTGTTGTTTTCCCGCGTGTGAGAGAAGAAGAGCCACCAAGATGATGATCAAACCAATCAAATGTAGAGAGAGAATGTGTGATGACTGATGGTGAAAAATGACCTCCAATGTTGACCTATATATATCCATCATTGAGGGTGTGTGACACATCCGTTGGGGCTCCAAGCCTACATTACAATTTTGGCCGACCTTGCACATAAGTGGAATTAATTCAAAATAAATGTTCTACTCATCGGATCAAGATGATATTTAGATCGATCTTGCACCTCTCGGAAAGAGGAATCCAATAAAAATATTGGCATCTTCATATGAGCATCACAACATGGAGTTTGGACCTCGTTGTCCAAAATTAACACTCCCTCTCAACGAGGGAGAACTCCGTCCACTTGTGCCATCCAAACATCGTGTGCCATCCTGCTGTAACTTGCTTTGATGGCTTCTTTATTTCAGAACAAAAGGTGAGTCATAAAGACATCACTCTCGGCTGACAAAATCAACTCAGAGGTCTGAAACCTCTATAGAACTCAAAGGAGTCACATACCAACCCAAAGTTGATTTTACTGACCCGAATTCAGTTGGAGGTCTGAAACCTCACTAGACTTGATCCCAGATCAAGTGGTTGGACATGTGTCATCTTAGACATAGAGAGTACGACAATCTCTGATGCATCCATCAGTCTTTGCTACTGGTCTCTATATTTTCCCACATCATTGGCCAAATAAGTGGTACTTCCCATGAGTCCAAGACTCCATAGGTAGGATGCATATGGGGCATAGATCAAAGAGAGGTGAACCAACTCAATATCATAACGGTGGGGCATAAGCACACTAACAAGGCTCGGCAGGCGTAGCCCTGTGGTTTCTTATAGCTCTAAGAAGTTATCCTCAAAGTCCCCTGGAGCTCCCAGAGATCATCGTTCAACAGGACCCTCAGAATAGGGTCGTTCCACGATTCCAAGATTCTCACAGAAGGTTAGGAACTTGACCTTACCTAAGGGCTTTGTGAGAATATTCGCGACCTGCTCATCAATTCCTATATGATCGAGCCTTGCGGTGCCTCGTTGTACCATATCCTGGATAAAGTGGTACCTCATATCAATATGCTTGGATCGATCATGGAACACGAGATTCTCTGACAAACGAATCCCACTTTGGTTATCACAAAGGATAACGGTGGTATCTAGCACATGCCCAAACAGCTCACTAAAGAGCTTTCGCAACCAAATTGCTTCACAACAGACCATACTTGCTGCAATGTATTATGCCTCAGAAGTGCTCAAAGCCACCGACTTCTGCTTCCTGCTCATCCAAGATATTGAAGCTGAGCCAAGTGTGAAGCAACATCCAGATGTGCTTTTGCGATCCACCACATTGCTAGCCCAATTGGCATCAATATATCCATGGAGTCTCAAACTCTCGGAAGTGTATCTCAGCCCATGGTTTATTGTGCCCCAAAGATATCTCAACATATTCTTGGCACCAACCCAGTGAATGTGATGAGGATCAACCATGTGTTGACTCGAAGTGTTCACTACAAAACATACATCAGGACGGGTGTTCACTAAGAACATCAGGGCCCCTAAGAGTTGACAATATTCGGTAGGATTTGCTAGCACAAGCCCAGCAGTGCTGCCACTCAACTTCTTAAAGTTGAGCTCCATCGATGTCGACACGTACTTACAGTCCACAATTCCAAATCTTTCCACAAGCTTCACAATGTATTTTCCTTGAGGAAGGAAAATTTCGCCAGGTCTCTACCAGACCTCCAGGCCTAGGAAGTAATGCATCAGTCCTAGGTCCTTCATCTTGAACTCAGAAGCGAGCTCCCTCTTACACTGATGAATGAGAGGGTCAGCACCAGTCAGGAAGAGATCGTCCACATAGAGCATCAGAATGAGAGGCTTTTCTCTATCAACCTTGAAGTAAAGGTTCGGATCAGCATTACTACGAGTGAAGCCCAGCTTCCTCAAGTAGTTATCTATCCTCTTGTACCAAGCCCTGGGGGCTTGCTTCAACCCATAGATGGCTTTCTTCAACCTGCATACATGGGTCTCTCCATCCTGGACTTCGAACCCTAGAGGTTGCTCCACATAAACCTCTTCCTTTATCGCACCATGCAGAAAGGTGGTCTTCACATCCATCTGATGAAGATTCCATCCTTGCGTAGCAGCAAGGGCTATGATAGATTGGATGGTGGTATATTGGGCCACAGGTGCAAATATATCATCATTCTATACACCTTCCTTTTGAGAGAAGCCTTGAGCAACGAATCTTGCCTTCAACTTTTCAGCACTACCATCAGATCCATGATTGATCTTATAGAGCCATTTCGAGGTGACAACAGCTTTGTCCTCCGGTCTCGGAACCACATCCCAGACATCATTCCTCACAATGGACTCGTACTCTTTGTGCATAGCATCCTTCCAGACTTGATGCTTTACAACTTCTTCAAAAGATCCAGGCTCAAATTGTATGATTGTACTCATGGCTGCTAGATACCCTTGGTATCTATTCAGCTTCTTGCTTTCACGGAATGTCCCCCTTGGGGCCATATGTCTCTTGACATCTTCGAGAGTATCCTGGAGCCATGAGGGTCTTCTCTTCATTGAAGGAGGTGGATCAATGGGGTCCATTGGTCCTTCAACATTGGGCATTGTCTCATCCTTTGATTCTTCCTGATTCCTAGACCTTACTTGATGATCTTCCTCAGAGCTTGGAAGATTTATCAATTTCCCGAGGGAAGCATCTTCATCAAAGGTAACATCGTGGCAAATCTCCACTTCTCTTTAACCAAGCACATAGACTCTATAAGCCTTCGAAGTTTCATTGTAGCCCACAAACATTCCATTCTTCCTAGAAGCATCCACCTTGTTCCTCTTCTCTTTCGGCACAAGGAAATAAACGGGACAACCAAAAAATATAAAGTGAGAGATGTCAGGTTTCTTACCGAAGAAAATCTCCTCGAGAGTTTTGGAGTCTAGAGCGGAATGCGAGCATCGATTTTGTATGTAGACAATAGTGTTCGCAACTTCTCCCCACAGAAACTTCGAAATACCTTGGTCACATAGCATGGCATGGGCAACTTCCACAATGGTCTTGTTCTTTCTTTCATCGAGGCCATTTTGATTAGGAGTATATAAGGTTGTGGTCTCCCTCTTGATGCCAGCTTCCATGCAAAAGTTATTGAACTCATTTGTCTCGTATTCAGTGCCATTATCGGCCCTCAAAATCTTGATCTTCTTCCCTGTTTGATTTTCCACCAAGGCTTTGAAAGTACGAAACCACATGAAAGCCTCATCCTTCTTCTTCAAGAAGTATATCCAGGTCTTGCGAGAGAATTCATCTATGAACATCATATAATAAGAACATCCTCCCAAGGATGTCACGGGTAGCATACCAGACAAATCAAAATGTATCAATTGCAAGACATCAGATGTCTTTGTGACACTTGAGGGGAAAGGTCCCCATGTATGCTTTCCTTCGGCACAACCTTGACATAAACCTTCATGATCATTTTTGAATTCGGGCATCCCTATCACCACATTCCTTGCTTCGAGAAGGGCTTTGTAATGAAGCCGTCCAAACCTCCGGTGCCATAGTTCGGTTTGACAGATAGTATCACATGTCATAACTCCCAATGGACTTCCTCCAACATGGTAGAGTGTGTCAACTCTAAACCCAATTGTGATAGCTTCCTTGAAATTCTTCTTCCAAATGCGTACCTTCCCATCAACGAATGCCACATTGAAACCTTTGTCTTCCATGGCCGAAATAGACACAAGGTTCTTCTTCAAATTAGGTACATATCATACATCTTGCAAGCGGAGGACTTGACCTTGAGATAAGTGGAGGGTCACAGTCCCAATCCCTTTCACGGGATAGGTGGCATTATCTCCAAGGCTAATTTTCAGATTAGTATCCTTCTCCTTAAACCCAGTGAGGTGCCTTAAGGCACCACTATCAATCAACCAGACATCTATAGTGTCGAGTAGAGATGCAACAGAGAGGGCAGATACAAGAATGAATTCATTTCTTTTATCATCAACAACATTTGATTCCTCATACTTCGAATTTCTTGGCCTTTTGAAAGGTTTCCCATTTCCATTGCGACCAGAGGGAGCCTTCCTCTTTGAACCTGTTGTTCCTTTCATTGACATTCTTCCTTTTGTTGTTGTTTTCATCATCCCCAGGATAATCCTTCTTATTAGGGCATTCTCTAGCATAGCGGCCGGTCTTATTACATGTGTAACATATTCCTTTCTTTCCTTGGGTCCCTGCTCTTCCATGGTTCCTCAGATCACCATTTTTCTTCTTCTTAGCATGAGCAGTGGAGGCAGCGTTACCTTCATTTTCACATTCCATCATTCTTGTTTCCTCTTGAGTGCATCTCGACAATGCTTCGTCAAAATCAGGTATCACATTATTATTGAGAATGGTAGTAATGAATACATGCCATTCGGAGGAGATACCTCCAAGTGCGGTGAGAACCATTTCTCAATCAACTATTGTCTCCCCAATGGCCTGAAGATTATTCCTGATTTCGATCAACTTCAGAAAATAAGATTGAACGGATTCATCCCTTTCTTAAGATTCTTCAATTGGTTCTTAAAGAAAAGGACTTGATTTGCATTGTTGGCCCTGAACATATTGACCAACTTATCATACATCTCCTTGGATGTGCGCAGCTCAGAGATGTAGGCAACCATACTCTTATGGATGGAATCCAAGGTGATCAACTTTTCTTTGACTTCCCCATTCTTATACTTTGACTTGGTGGCAGCAGGTGCAGATGATGGAGGCTATTGGATTTTACCGTGCACATAGTCCATGACATCTTGGTCTTCCAACATTAAATCCAAAGACATCTTCCAGGCATGAAAGTCAACCTTGCTAGTCAACTTGTCATCAACTTTGAAGCCATTATAATTTGAGGTACCCATGGGTCCTTGATAAATGCTCCTTCTTCGGTGATTGCTCTCAATACAAACTTGGCATTTGTCTTCACCTTAGCTCTGATACCATGTAAATTTTCGTAGATGTTCTATGCTTGAAGAAACTTTACTTTTATACCCGATATCAAACAACAATCACATAAACAAGAAAATAAAATGATGATAGAACATACCAATAGATTGACGAAAGACAAGCCAAAAATACACTTAACTTGAACAATAAAATATATGCGTTGTGGTGCGTTACGGCAGTTAACAAGATGCTTCAACCAGCAAAGTCTCTTCATGGTCAGCCAATCAGAATGTGTCACACAACCCTCTCGGACAGCTCTACAATGGTCAACCCAAAGTCAACAAAAGTCAACATTGTCCAGTCAATGGTCAATGCAAAACAGTAGTAGCAAAAAGTTAACTCAGCCAAGTCAAAGTCAATGTACAACCTCGATTTTTGTGCCAGAAAATGCAGACTGCAGAAATCGGAATTTTGGGAGATTTTGAGGTCAAGTTGACCAAGCATTGACCAAAGCCAACGCTGGTCAAAGCTACGTTGAAACCCTAGATTAGAACATAAAACCCTAGCTACTGTTTTCCCACAGGTGAGAGAAGAAGAGCCTCCAAGATGATGATCGAACCAATCAGATGCAAAGAGAGAATGTGTGATGAGTGATAGTGAAAATGACCTCCAACATTGACCTATATATATCCATCAGTGAGGGTGTGTGACACATCTGTTGGGGCTCCAAGCCTACATTACAATTCTGGCCGGCCATGCACATAAGTGGAATTAATTCAAAATAAATGTTCTGCTCATCGAATCAAGATTATCTTTATATCGATCTTGCACCTCTCTAAAAGAGGAATCCAATAAAAATATTGGCATCTTCATCTGAACATCACAACATGGAGTTTGGACCTACTTGTCCAAAATTAACATAATTGTATCCTTGGTCTCCTCCATATATAAGGAGACCTATTCTTAAGATCATAAAATCTTGTCTTGTACATTTTAGTCATTGTAAAAGGAGACTTCCCCCTCGAAGAGGATTGTAATTATTGGTTTCTCATCATTTTGAAGGCGCAAAGTTCATAACACTGCTCTTCCTTTATGGCTAGTTGGCACTGCCTGCATATCTCTTCTTTGCTTTTGGAAGATACATTGTAAGCTTGTTTTTTATTATGAAGCTCATCCTAGGTTTCTTTTCTACACTTCGTCCAGGGATGAAGTATATATGTGACTATTAGCCAAAGATTTTTTTCTCATTTAGGATGCAAGTCTCTAGATACCACAACCTATGTCACAAGGTTTGTTCAACTTCAAGCTTGAGGTTTGAAATTTGGCGAACCTAAAAAAGTAAGGTTGGTTCAGCAAACCTCATCAATCCTCATAGCCATTGACCAATTCCACAATTAAAAGCTCATAACCTCATGTCATAACTCAAGGTTGTAATCAATCTTTGCAGTTTCCAAGTCCAAGATAACATCTTTTATGTTTATTGATGTTGATTATTTATTATTTTATACTATATTTCACTGGAAGTTTATAAATACACACACACACAAACCTAATGGAAAACCTCATCTAAACCTCATCAAAAAAATTGAATTCAAACCGAACATAAGCATTTCTAAACCTAAACTTGAACCTGGGCCTTTGACATAGACAACAAAAAACTCTGATTTATTTCAATTCTAATGGCACTGAAAAGAAGACATAACCATTATTGTACATACCCTTTTTCCCTCTCATAAATATATAACATACTTCTTAAAAAAAAAGGTGTCAAGTCCCAAAGGTTTTAAAGTGACCAAAATTGCATGTACAATCTAATAGTTAAAAATATAATTATTGCTCTAATTATTACCTATATTAGTGATATCAGTATATTTGGTTAACTTAGGGGTGTGATGTTTGATATGAAATTTAATTTGTTAATAGGAAATTTGTATAGTTTTAATAAATTGAGTGAGAAAATGTATGTGAGGTTTTAAATGTAAATATTCTCAACTAATGTGAGAATATGAGAGATGATTGACTTGTAAAGATCTCATAGAGATCTTAGGGATTAGGAGATCCTAAGATAGGGAATTAGTTGAGTTAAAAGAGGAATTAGAGGATTTTTAAGATATGGTAGAGCAGATTGTGGATCTGAACCAAAAATGGGTGCAGAATCCTTTTTGTATACATTGGTAAGCCTCCAAGGAAAGAGGGGAGTGTGTGTGAGAGTTATGAGATGTATATAAGGCCATTTTTAAATAAAACTAGACCATGGTGAGAGAAGTGAATTAAATGAAGATTGTGAGCATATGTACAGTTTGATAAATGGAATGAAGTTTCCATTATGTTCATTGTCTCTAGATAATTGTTGATTGAATTCTTGTGTGTGAGAATCTGAATTAATGGGTATGATGGCTTAGTAATTGAGTGTAAGTTATGTATTTGTTGATTGTAGTGCCAGAATCATGGATTTTCTATATATGTAGGTTACTCTTGCAGATTGGAAGTGGGAAGATATCATGCCATTGACAGATCAAGAATTTTTTTTGGGATAAAACTGATGTACATCATGTCCATATTTATGTCGACATAATTTATGGATTTCAGCACCGCTACGTGCTCCATATCGTCCAAGAAAAGTAAAATAATTGAATAGTTGTTTATGGCATCACCATCGGTGAAAGAATGTCTAGTAGAGATGGTTGTTGCAGTGTGCACTTCATTTCATTGTGCTAAACAGGAGAACTGAGATTCACTATTATCTCTTGGAGGATTTAAATATAGGTAAATTTTGTGTGTGGAATGTGATGTGAATCGCATTGCAGTTGTGATGAAGGTAAGTGAAGCCTAGGTATGAGGATCAGAATCAGGCCCCTACGTAGAACAGAGGCAAAGTAACCATAGGAAACGTGTACAATGCAATGTTGTGTGGAGAAAACTGACAGCAGAACTTAAAGGAAAGTTGCAGATGGAAAACAACCAACTCGAGCAGAATACATTGCTCATCGAAGTCAACCAAAAAGGGAGCAATTTATTGCTAAGTGATAGAAGAAACTTTTGAGACCTGGTTTTGAAGGATATAAAGATGGATTTATTAATCTATGAATTTGTATAATCGTTTGGGCCATTCTAACATCAAACCTTTCATACAGGATTCTTCTATTTTGAGGAGTTGTCCTTGTTGCTTGATTTGATAAATTCCTTCCTCTCTTGATAATTTCATTTTGTATAGTTCTTGTCTCAGAGAGATTGCTGCTCATGCAGTACTCACAAAGAATAGCTCCACCAGTTTCTCATATATTTCTTTTGCAGATTTCAGTTTTAATACATAGGGTATGAGCGAGTCCTTAATGGATTCTATGAGAATCCTCTGGGCTCTGATTTATCCTTTCATGCACTTGGCATTTCTCCTTTTGAGGGTTGAATTGTAGATCATTCAATGTAGTCCATAACTTCGTCTTCAATTAGATTCAAATATGTCTTCTTCTTCCATGCACTCAACTTTGATGACCCAACCAATTTGTTGATATCTTTGCAATAAGTCATTTTGAAAGATTTAGATAAGATCATAGATACTTACTTGAGTAGGATGACTTCCTCCTCCTAGCAGCTTCTTTGATGATGATGAAGATAGGAACTCCTTCTTAGATTGAGTTCTCCAATGAAGGTGTTCTTGAATCCTTGATGATAAAGGATGTTTTCCAAAAAGATGATGTCTCTTCCAACAATACCTTGAATATAAATCTTTGATGACAAATTATCTTTTTGATTAGTGAATCCTTTGAAGAATCTCCCTTGCAAACTAATTTGACCTTTTACCCCAAACTTTGATCTTTGCTTCCTTGAGTGTCTTTTTTGCTAAGTAGCCCTTCCTTTAGCACCTTAGCTCTGATACCATATTGAGAATTTGGAGGGGCGGTGATTAATTCAAATTCTCTCCTTGATTACTTGTGAGCTTATTTCAATTACTTATGTCTTCTCTTCTTAGCTTATTTAGTCTTTCATGAAATCAATTACCAAAACACAAGAGACAAACATTTAGGCTCTTTGATCCAGGGCAAAACCTCTCCCTCTTGGAGAGGAAAACCCACAAGAAATTCTTCTTATAGATTTTCAAATGACAAGTACCATGACCATGACACAAACCCTTAACCTTTGTATGCTTCCAAGACCTTGTCACAGATGGATCCTTCTCTTCCACACTGACCTGCACTGACTTGCACCTTTCTGCACCAGAACTAGTGAACTCGGTCTCTACTTGAATTCTTCTTCCTTTGTGCCTTTACTTGACTTAGCTAACTGTTCACTTGTCTTAGATTAACACAACTGTTACTTTAGCACAATTGTTTAATACATTCATGCACTTTGTTGTACCTTAACTCAATGATATATCTCACACTTTAACATAGTTAAACTCAACCTTCTTCAGCACCTTCATCCGTCCATGAACGCAGCCTTCTTCAGCAATGTGATCCGCAGATAAATACAATCCTATTTAGCACTGTGATCCGCACTTGACCGCAACTTTAACTTCAACACTATGATCCGCACTTGACCACAACCCTAACTTCAGCACTGTGATCCACAGACTTCTCCACGTTGTAATGACACGGATATATCCGCAAGTCTTCAAGTGATATACCTTTGTTCCTCCTACACATTGACCATAGACTTTTCTTCGTATTTATTACAAGTATATTGCAACGAATTCACTTCATACTTGTCTGAATTCCATTGCCAAAATGAGCTGCAAATCAACCTTTATATATAGTGTATCTTCCATGAATTGGGCTGACCTAGCTTACTAAGGGTAGGCCGACATCATCATAGCTTATAGGTCGACTTGAAGGATTGTCTTCCACCATTTAAGGAGGTTGTTTTGAGGCATTCCTTTGCAGATATGTGACAAGATCTTTGGCGCATACCCTTTAACTAGACACTTCATATATATGACTCTTAAACATGTTTATAACTAGAAGACAAATCCTAATAGACATTAAGAATAAGTCTATTGACCTATAATAAAAATATTTCTCATGAAACCCATGAAGAAAGCATAACAAAAATACATTTTATTATCTTTGTCTTCATTTTTACATAAATACATAATACATAGTTGTCTTCTTTTTTACATAAATACATAATTTCATAGTCAATATGAAGACTGATCCTAGTTACACTTTCCAACACTCCCTCTTAACTAGGGAGGTATTCATACAAGTACATGGTCACTTTCAAACTGAAGAATCTCATAAGAAGAATCAGATTGGTAAAGGCATATGTATAGCATCATATCAACCATCATTATTATAGTGCAAGGCCTTAACTAACAACCCCATCTCTCAACAAGACAATGGGCTTACAATGTTGGTGAGACAACATGACATATAGACACTATAGTCATTGTCTCTCCAAGGTACATACTCCACCCAGGTGTTCCCAGAGTATGACCCTATTTGGACTATTCTTCTCTTGGGTAGCCAACCATCAAAGAATATCGGTCCCCGACTATTCTTATCTTGAATGCCCTATCACATTCTCAAAGAATATCGAATGCCAGATGATAACCCAATCCTCCATTCTGTCTTCCCAGAGACCAAAATGATGTGTCTATCCATTCTCTCCACATGGCCTTCACTGAGACTTACGATTGTTAGTCCTGGTCTAGTGCGTGACACATGTATTAGAGAATCATATATGTCACTCCCTCTTAACTTAGGAAGGGCATACTTCAAGTTTCTTCCAAGCAAGAAACTTATCACCAAGCTCAACCAAGGACCTGCAGCAGCAATGGTGAGACACCCAGATGCTCATGAAGAATTCCTCCCCTCGATGTCATGGATTTCGATGTTGAGGAGTCCTCAACCTTTGGCTTCATACACATATCATCCATCACATTCATCCACGATTCATGTCAGCGATCAGAAAGTGATTCATCAGACTTCCTTATCAGGGCCACCTTTATGCCATGTTGCTTTCCTTCGAACCATCCCAAGCATCTTACATCCTTTCACATGATTGGCAGCCCTACATAAACTCATTCAGAAAAACATATACATATGAAATTTTAAATCAAAAGTTACCTCAGTGATGATCTTTCACCATGACATCTTCCTGTAGGCATCGACATCCTCTATTCAGATTGACTCTTCTCCTAAAGATATGTCTTTTCAAGGGCCTTCTTCTTTGCCATACTTCTTATCAGAGTCTACATATCCTCCCAGGATATCTCCTAGTCACATCTTCTTGGTTTCCAGATGATAACCACCTCTTGACATGGTTTCACTTCATGATCTCTTCCTTTGTTTCTCCACACATCTTCATTCCCGGGAACTTCCAATTTCCAGTTCCTTGTTTGTATATAACCATCTCATATTCCATATGAGGTCATATCATGTTGATTTCATCTGATAATGACAACTTGTGTAATGGAAGAGATCCTCCTATCTCTGATCATACTTCTAAAGATAGAAGTTGATACCTGCAACCATATGACATGACTTCACAACATCCAGTGTCAGCATATAAATATATATACCTCATACCTTTTTCCCTTTGAGTCATCCTGTAGTAGTTTTACTAGAATGAAGAACTTCATTCCCTTGACCTGCTTCATCAATATTTCATCACATCCTAATCCCGGAATTCTGTAGCATAGAATTCTGGATGAAACCTTTCTGCTTTCTTTCTAACCAGTGAATCCATAGAGAACTCCATTAGAAAATGTCAGCACCTATTTCCATATTGATTATTGAATGATGACCCTTGATCTCGATGATTGTCTTCTATCAATGTTGATATCAGTGAGGTTTCTAAGATCTCCTTCTCCAAGTGCTCCTCCCATGCTTTTATCATGATGCTTTTAATATATATTGCTTCCTATCATACTATTTTACAACCGATAGAAATCACTTAAAGAGGAAGATGATCTCAATCATAGTAGAGATCTTTCGCTTCTTCTTTCTTAGATTTATTTGCATCAGGTTCTTCCTTTACTTCTGTGTCATGGGCTTCTTCCTTCTTCCTCTTGTCCTTTTCAGATTTAGGACAATCCCCTTTATAATGCCCAAGTTCATTACATCCAAATCATCGTACTTTGTCCAAATTTCTTCTTTTATTCTGAGGTCCAAATTTTATGAATCTTCCTTTCTTCCTGGACATGGCTGCAAAGGCTTGATACCCTTCACTTGATCCCGTATCAGTTTTGTCTTTCAATCTTGTTTCCTTTATTTTACATAGAGACCATAGTTCGTGGAATGGTGTTGCTTCTTTCTTCCCATATAAACTTGAAGTGAAGTTTCCCCATTCTTCTGGTAGAGCATTTAGCACCACTGTAGTCATTTCATTACCATACATTACTTCTCCCAATTCATGCAGTTGGTCTCTTATTTCATAAATCCTCATAAAATATGAAATGATTCCTTCCTCTCTTGATAATTTCATTTTGTATAGTTCTTGTCTTAGAGAGATTGCTTCTCATGCAGTACTCACAAAGAATAGCTCCACCAATTTCTCATATATTTCTTTCGCAGATTTCAGTTTTAACACATAGGGTATGAGTGAGTCATTAATGGATTCTATGAGAATCCTCTAGTCTCTGATTTCTCCTTTAATGTACTTAGCATTTCTCCTTTTGAGGGTTGAATTGTAGATCATTCGATGTAGTCCATAACTTCTTCTTCAATTAGATTCAAATATGTCCTCTTCTTCCATGCACTAAAGTTGATGACCCAACCATTTTTTAATTTCTTTGCAATAAGTCATATTGACAGATCTAGATAAGATCATAGATACTTACTTGAGTAGGATGACTTCCTCCTCCTAGCAGCTTCTTTGATGATGATGAAGATAGGAACTCCTTAGATTGAGTTCTCCAATGAAGGTGTTCTTGAATCCTTGATGATAAAGGATGTTTTCCAAAAAGATGATGTCTCTTCCAACAATGTCTTGAATATAAATCTTTGATGACAAAGATTATCTTTTTGATTAGTGAATCCTTTAAAGAATATTCCTTGCAAAATGATCTGACCTTTTAATCCAAACTTTGATCTTTGCTTTCTTGAGTGTCTTTTTTGATAAGTAGCCCTTCCTTTAGCACCTTAGCTCTGATACCATATTGAGAATTTTTAGGGGCGGTGATTATTTCAAATTCTCTCATTAATTGCTTGTGAGCATATTTCAATTACTTATGTCTTCTCTTCTTAGCTTATTTAGTCTTTCATGAAATCAATCACCAAAACACAAGAGACAAAAATTTAGGCTCTTTGATCCAGGGAAAAACCTCTCCCTCTTGGAGAGGAAAACCCATGAGAAATTCTTCTTATAAATTTTCAAATGACAAGTACCATGACCATGACACAAACCCTTAACCTTTGTATGCTTCCAAGACCTTGTCATAGATGGATCCTTCTCTTCTGCACTAACCTACACTGACTTGCACCTTTTTGCACCAGAATTAGAGAACTTAGTCTCTACTTGAATTCTTCTTCCTTTGTGCCTTTACTTGACTTAGCTGATTGTTCACTTGTCTTAGATTAACACAACTGTTACTTTAGCACAATCATTTAATATAGTCATGCACTTTTTTGTACCTTAACTCAGTGATATATCTCAGACTTTAACACAATTAAACTCAACCTTCTTCGGCACCTTAATCCGTCCATGAATGCAACCTTCTTCAACAATGTGATCAGCACATGAATACAACCTTCTTCAGCGCTGTGATCCACACTTGACCGCAACCCTAACTTCAACATTGTGATCCGCAGACTTCTCCATGCTGTAATGACACAGAGATATCCGCAAGTCTTCAAGTGATATATATTTATTCCTCCTACGCATTGACCATAGACTTCCCTTCGTATTTATTGCAGGTATATTGCAACGAATTCACTTCAAACTTGTCTAAATTCCATTGCCCAAATGAGGCGCAAATCAACCTTTATATATAGTGTATCTTCCATGAATTAGGCCGACCTAGCTAAATGAGGGTAGGCTGACATCATCACAGCTTATAGGCCGACTTGAAGGGTTGTCTTCCAGTGTTTAAGGAGGTTGTTTTTTGGCATTCCTTTGCATATATATGACAAGGTCTTTAGAGCATACCCTTTGACTAGACACTTCATATATGTGACTCTTAAACATATTTATAACTAGAAGACAAATCCAAATAGACATCAAGAAGAATTCTATTGACCTATAATAAAAATCTTGCTCATGAAACCCATGAAGCAAGCATAACAAAAATACATTTTATTATCTTTGTCTGCTTCTTTATATAAATACATAATTTCATAGTCAATATGAAGATCCTAGTTACACTTTCCAACAGATCTCACCCGCACAAATGAAATCACAAATACCCAATACCCCAATATATACAAAAAAAATAAAAAATATTCAAAACCCCAAAAACCCTAGCTGCAAAACAAAAATTAGGAAAAATAAAAGAATTTACAATTATATTATACAAATTATATTTACAAAATGTCCATGAAAAATACTTGAAAGAATTTTAAGAGATTATTTTTTGTAAATCCTTGATAATGCCTAAATGTATTTCGAAAGATAAATGTACAAACCACAACCCTAGCGAATTTAGAATGCCATAAAAAGAATTAGGATCCAAACACAGTCAGTCTCTACCTAAAGTTCATGAACTTGGAGTCCCAAGGGCTGGGGAACGTGTAAACACTATATATTTAAAAAAAACAATAGTAGTTAGGACACACAGTGAAGAAAATCACCTAATATAAGCCCACAACTTACCAATAAAATGTTTCTATCACCTACAATGAAATAACGATTAATAACAATTATAAACCTCAATATAGGAATGCTCGTACCCAACACATACCACAAATCTTCATATCAAAGACACCATGAAATGCACCCCAAAGTCTTTATTATGATTATCCCAATGTTCCCAACGGGACAGTACTTTACATCATCTTTTCATAGGCACATTAGCCAAACATCAGATGGCTTGAGACACAATGACTCCTAATTTATAGATAAATCATCCAAGTGGAAAAATAACCGCTAGTTGGCTTGACCTCGTCAAAATAATCTCGGTCGTCGATAAATATTTGATCATCTTTTAATCTCCATCATCGAAAAAAAATTATTTTTGAGGAATTTTCGAATTTCCCATTTAACACATTTTTTATTGGCTCAACAATAATTATTTTGGGCTAATTTCCTCAAAAAAATTGACTTTGACTTAACCACCATGGCCAAAGGCTCCAATTTTTCTTGAAATTTCCAATATTCCCTTGGTGGGGGACCTCCAAAAATTAATTTCTTTTAGACCCACGAATTTTTCTACTTGGATAATTTAATTTCTCTAGGACTTTAATTTTGACTCTAATTAATTAATTCTCTTGCTTAGGATTAATTTATTTTTGCCAGAAAATTTTATTAATTGACACATGAGGGGATTAAGTATTTTTCCACCCTCTAATATTTTAGCCATGGTGTCTAAGTATTAGGGGCAATGAACTAAAATATTTTTTACATAAGATTTACAAATACAACCCTCAAAGGGGGAACACCTGTTCATTATAGATCCTCAAATTACATACCCAATTATGCGACACAATATGATTTAATAGAGCAAGTGATTTGTAATAAAATAATTTAGCCATTTAGCTTAAATTATTCCCAAAACACTTTTACAGAAGACTCGACTAAAGAACTAGGACTCAACTAAGACTTTGACGATAAATTTCACCCTAGCTTTGGAGTGAGACTATAGGGAAAAACTCTATCGACCATCCATGTTTAGAAACACATGTGAATCAACGAGATGAAAAACCTCTTAGGATGAAATTCTCACCAAAATAATAGGCTTATCTAGGTTGTTACATACATACATGGTCTTACTATCATCATTTACATTACAAATTTTGCAGAATGAGTTTACAATGACTCAATAAACTGATGGTTGATGATCTTGATCATTTTAAAAGAAACATAGTGCAACTGTTTCCTTGGAACTTTGACAAAACAAGTACAACATGACCAAATTATCATTTAGTTTTTGTTTTAACTCTTTCATCTCGCCTTTCAAGGTGCTATTTTATTCAACTATTGATTGTTTTTTGTTTTCTATTTATTGTACCTTATATTTCATTTTTTGAAGTTTAATCTCGAGCCCTAACATTTTAATTTCTAATGATTTGTAATTGTCAAAACTCGCAGATAATTATAGTTTATGCTCCCTTTCTCTTTCTTCTCTTTGTTTTTCTAAAGGTTTAATATGGTCATAAAGACTTTCTAAAGTGATTTTTTCTAGGCCCCCCTTGCTAGATGGGGTTTTTGACATATGAGGTGAAGTACTCATAATTTTAACAAATAGTAATAATAATAATAATAAACTTATGCACATGGGTCATTCACTAAGAAAAATTCACCATAGATCTGAGTATTCACCATGAAAAATTCACCACGAGAATTCACTGTAGATCCAAAAATTCACTGTAGGCCCGAGAAATTTACCAAGAAAAATTCACCGTAGGCTAAGAAAAATTCAACGCAAGCCTGAGTATTCACCAAGAAAAATTCATCGTAGGTTCTATTGTAGGTCGAGAAAAATTCATTCCAAGCCCAAGTACTATAATTTGTAAATTTTCGTAGATTTTTTATGCTTGAAGAAACTTTACTTTTATACCCGATATCAAACAACAATCACATAAACAAGAAATAAAACGCTAATAGAACATACCAATAGATTGACATAAGACAAGCCAAACATACACTTATCTTTAACAACAAAATATATGTGTTGTGGTGCATTACAACGGTCAATAGGATGCTTCAACCAGCAAAGTCTCTTCACGGTCAGCCAATCAGAATGTGTCACACAACCCTCTCGAACAACTCTAAAATGGTCAACCCAAAGTCAACATAAGTCAACGTTATCCAGTCAACAGTCAACGCAAAACAACAACAGCAAAAAGGCAACGCAGCCAAGTCAAAGTCAACGTCCAACCTTGATTTTTGTGCCAGAAAATGCGGACTGCAGAAATCAGAATTTTGGGAGAATTTGAGGTCAAGTTGACCAAGCGTCGACCAAAGTCAATGTTGGTCAAAGCTGCGCTAAAACCCTAGATCAGAACAGAAAACCCTAACTATTGTTTTCCCACATGTGAGAGAAGAAGAGCCTCCAAGATGATGATCGAACCAATCAGATGTAGAGAGAGAATGTGTGATGAGTGATGGTGAAAATGACCTCCAACGTTGACCTATATATATCCATCAGTGAGGGTGTGTGACACATCTATTGGGGGTCCAATTTTGGCTAACCTTACACAAGTGGAATTAATTCAAAATAAATGTTCTGCTCATTGGATCAAGATGATCTTTATATCGATCTTGCACCTCTCTGAAAGAGGAATCCAATAAAAATATTGGCATCTTCATATGAGCATCACAACATGGAGTTTGGACCTAGTTGTCCAAAATTAACATTCCCTCTCAACTAGGGAGAACTCCATCCACTTATGCCATCCAAACATCGTGTATCATCACGTTGTAACTTGCTTTGATGGCTTCTTTATTTCAGAACAAAAGGTGAGTCACAAAGACATCACTCTCGGCTGAAAAAATCAACTCAGAGGTCTGAAACCTCTATAGGAATCAAAGGAGTCACATACCAACCCGTAGTTGGTTTAACTGACCCAAAGTCAGTTGGAGGTCTGAAACCTCACTAGACTTAACCCCAAATCAAGTGGTTGGACACGTGCCATCCTAGACATAGAGAGTACGACAATCTCTGATGCATCCATCGGTCTTTTCTATTGGTCTCTAGCTTTTCCCACCTCATTGGTCAAATGAGAGGTACTTCCCATCAGTCCAGGAATCCATGGGTAGGATGCATACGGGGCACAGATCAAAGAGAGGTGAACCAACTCAATATCATAACGGTGGGGCAGAAACACACTAACAAGGTTCGGCAGGCCTAGCCTTGTGGTTTCTTATAGCTCCAAGAAGTTATCCCCAAAGCCCCCTAGAGCTCCTAGAGCTCATCGTCCAACAGGACCCTCAGAATAGGGTTGTTACACGATTCCAAGATTCTCACAGAAGGTTAGGAACTTGACCTTCCACAAGGCTTTTGTGAGAATATCCATGACATGCTCATCAGTGCCTATATGATCGAGCCTTACGGCGCCTCGTTGTACCATATCCCAGATAAAGTGATACCTAATATCAATATGCTTGGATCGATCATGGAACACGGGATTCTCTGACAAACTAATCCCACTCTGGTTATCACAAAGGATAACGGTGGTATCTAACACATGCCCGAACAACTCACTGAAGAGCTTTTGCAACCAAACTTCTTCACAATAGGCCATACTCGCTGCAATGTATTCGACCTAAGTGGTGTTCAAAGCCACCGAATTCTGCTTCCTGCTCATCCAAGATATTGAAGCTGAGCCAAGTGTGAAGCAACATCCAGATGTGCTTTTGCGATCCACCACATTGCTAGCCCAATTGGCATCAGTATATCCATGGAGTCTCAAACTCTCGGAAGTGTATCTCAGCCCATGGTTTATTGTGCCCCAAAGATATCTCAACATATTCTTGGCACCAACCCAGTGAATGTGATGAGGATCAACCATGTGTCGACTCAAAGTGTTCACTGCAAAACATACGTCCGGACGGGTGTTCACTAAGAACATCAGGGCCCCTACGAGTTGATGATACTCGATAGGATTTGCTAGCACGGGCCCAGTAGCGCTGCCACTCAACTTCTTAAAGTTGAGCTCTATCGGTGTCGACATGGACTTACAGTCCACAATTCCAAATCTTTCCACAAGCTTCACAATGTATTTTCCTTGAGAAAGGAAAATTTCGCCAAGTCTCTGCCAGACCTCCAGGCCTAGGAAGTAATGCATCAATCCTAGGTCCTTCATCTCGAACTCAAAAGCGAGCTCCCTCTTACACTGATGAATGAGAGGGTCAGCACCTGTCAACAAGAGATCGTCCACATAGAGCACTAGAATGAGAGGCTTTTATTTATCAACCTTGAAGTAAAGGTTCGGATCAGCATTACTACGAGTGAAGCCCAGCTTCATCAAGTAGCTATCTATCCTCTCGTACCAAGCCCTGCGGGCTTTCTTCAACCCATAGAGGGCTGTCTTGAACCTGCATACATGGGTCTCTCTATCCTGGACTTCGAACCCCAAAGGTCGCTCCACATACACCTCTTCCTTTATCGCACCATGCAGAAAGGTAGTCTTCACATCCACCTGATGAAGATTCCATCCTTGCATAGCAGCAAGGACTATGATAGATCGGATGGTGGTATATCAAGCAACAGGTCCAAATATATCATCATAGTCTACACCTTCCTATTGAGAGAAGCCTCGGGAAACGAATCTTGCCTTCAAATTTTCAGCACTACCATCAGATCCATGATTGATCTTATAGAGCCATTTCGAGGTGACAACAGCTTTGTCCTCTAGTCTCGGAACCACATTCCATACATCATTCTTCATAATGGACTCGTACTCTTCGTGCATAACATCCTTCTAGAATTGATGCTTTACGACTTCTTCAAAAGATCCAGGCTCAAATTGTACGATTTTACTCATGGCTGCTAGATACCCTTGGTATCTATTTGGCTTCTTGCTTTCACAGAATGTCCCCCTTGGGGCCATATGTCTCTCGACATCTTCGAGAGTATCCTGGAGCCATGAGGGTCTTCTATTTAATGAAGGAGGTGGATCAATAGGGTCCATCGGTCCTTCAACATCGGGCATCGTCTCATCCTTTGGTTCTTCCTGATTCCCAGACCTTACTTCATGATCTTCTTCAGAGCTTGGAAGATTTATCACTTTCCTGAGGGAAGCATCTTCATCAAAGGTAACATCGTGGCAAATCTCCACTTCTCTTTGACCAGACACATAGACTCTATAAGCCTTCGAAGTTTCATTGTAGCCCACAAACATTCCCTTCTTCCTAGAAGCATCCAGATTGCTCCTCTTCTCTTTCGACACATGAAAATAAACGGAACAACCAAAAACTCTAAAATGAGAGACGCTAGGTTTCTTACCAAAGAAAACCTCTTCGAGACTTTTGGAGTCCAGAGCAGAATGTGGGCATCGATTTTGTACGTACACAGTAGTGCTCGCAACTTCTCCCCACAGAAACTTCGAAAGACCTTGGTCACATAGCATGGCACAAGAAACTTCCACAATGGTCTTGTTCTTTCTTTCAGCAATGCCATTTTGCTTAGGAATATATAAGGTTGTGGTCTCCCTCTTGATGCCAGCTTCCCTACAAAAGTTATTGAACTCATTTGTCTCGTATTCAGTGCCATTATCGGTCCTCAAAATCTTGATCTTCTTCCTTGTTTGATTTTCCACCAAGGCTTTGAAAGCACGAAACCACATCAAAGCCTCATCCTTCTTCTTCAAGAAGTATATCCAGGTTTTGTGAGAGAAGTCATCTATGAACGTCATATAATAAGAACATCCTCTCATGGATGTCATGGGCAACATACCAGACAAATCAGAATGTATTAATTGCAAGACAACAAATGTCTTTTTAACACATAAGGGGAAAGGTCCCCTTGTATGTTTTCCTTCGGCACAACCCTGACATACACCTTCATGATCATTTTTGAATTTGGGCATCCCTATCACCACCTTCCTTGCTTCGGGAAGGGCTTTGTAATGAAGGTGTCCAAACCTCCGGTGCCATAGTTCAATTTGACGGATAGTATCACATGTCATAGCTCCCAGTGGACTTCCTCCAACTTGGTAGAGTCTATCAACTCTAAACCCAATCGTGATAGCTTCCTTGAAATTCTTCTTCCAAATGCGTACCTTCCCATCAACGAATGCCACATTGAAACCTTTGTCTTCCATGGCCGTAATAGACACAAGGTTCTTCTTAAAATCAGGTAGATATAACACATATTGCAAGTGGAGGACTTAACCTTGAGATAAGTGGAGGGTCACAGTCCCTGTCCCTTTCACAAGATAGGTGGCATTATCTCCAAGGATAATTTTATGATTAGTATCCTTAACCAAATCAGAAAGTGCTTCCTTAAACCAAGTGAGGTGCCTTGACGCACCACTATCAATCAACCAGACATCCATAATGTCGGGTAGAGATGCAGCAAAGAGGGCAGATACAAGAATGAATTCATTTCTTTTATCATCAACAACATTTGATTCCTCATACCTGGAATTTCTTGGCCTTTTGAAAGGTTGCCCATTTCCATTGCGGCCAAAGGGAGCCTTCCTCTTTCCTTTGAACTCGTTGTTCCTTTCATTGACATTCTTCCTTTTGTTGTTGTTGTCATCATCCCCGGGAGAATCCTTCTTATTAGGGCATTCCCTAGCATAGTGGTCGGTCTTGTTACATGTGTAACATCTTCCTTTCTTTCCTTGGGCCCTTGCTCTTCCTTGGTTCCTTGAACCAACATTGTTCTTCTTCTTAGCATGAGCAGTGAAGGTAGCATTACCTTCATTTTCATATTCCATCATTCTTGTTTCCTCTTGAGTGCATCTCGACAGTACTTCGTCAAAATCAGGTATCACATTATTATTGAGAATGGTAGTAATGAATACATGTCATTTGGAGGAGAGACCTCCAAGTGCGGTGAGAACCATTTCTCGATCAACTATTGTCTCCCCAATGGCCAGAAGATTATTCCTGATTTCGATCAGCTTCAGAAAATAAGATTGAATGGATTCATCCCTGCCTTTCTTAAGATTCTTCAATTGGTTCTTAAAGAAAATGACTTGATTTGCATTGTTGGCCCTGAACATATTGACCAACTTATCATACATCTCCTTGGATGTGAGCAGCTCAGAGGTGTAGGCAACTAGACTCTTGTGGATGGAATCCCAAATGATCAACTTTGCTTTGACTTCCCCCTTATTATACTTTGAGTTGGTGGCAGTAGGTGCAAATAATGGAGGCTCTTGGATTTTACACTGCACATAGTCCATGACATCTTGGTCTTCCAACATTAAATCCAAAGACATCTTCCAGGCACGAAAGTCAGCCTTGCCAGTCAACTTGTCATCAACTTTGAAGCCATTATAATTGAGGTACCCATGGGTCCTTGACAAATGCTCCTTCTTCAGTGATTGCTCTCAATACAAACTTGGGATTTGTCTTCACCTTAGCTCTAATATCATGTAAATTTTCGTAGATGTTTTATGCTTGAAGCAACTTTACTTTTATACCTGATATCAAACAAGAATCACATAAACAAGAAAATAAAATGATGATAGAACATACCAATAGATTGACGAAAGACAAGCGAAAAATATACTTAACTTGAACAACAAGATATGTGTTGTGGTGTGTTACGGCAGTCAATAGGATGCTTCAACTAGCAAATTCTCTTCATGGTCAGCCAATCAAAATGCGTCACACAACCGTCTCGGACAATGCTACAACGATCAACCCAAAGTCAACAAAAGTCAACATTGTCCAGTCAATGGTCAATGAAAAACAACAGTAGCAAAAAGTGAACGCAGCTAAGTCAAAGTCAACGTCCAACCTCGATTTTTGTGCCAGAAAATGTGCACTACAAAAATCGAAATTTTGGGAGAGTTTGAGGTCAAGTTGACCAAGCGTTGACCAAAGTCAATGCTGGTCAAAGCTGCGTTGAAACCCTAGATCAGAACAGAAAACCCTAGCTATTGTTTTCCCACGTGTGAGAGAAGAAGAGCCTCCAAGATGATGATTGAACCAATCAAATGCAAAGAGAGAATGTGTGATGAGTGATGGTGAAAATGAACTCCATCGTTGACCTATATATATCCATCAGTGAGGGTGTGTGACACATATGTTGGGGCTCCAAACCTACATTACAATTTTGGCCGACCTTGCACATAAGTGGAATTAATTCAAAATAATTTTTCTACTCATCGGATCAAGATGATCTTTAGATCGATCTTGCACCTCTCTAAAAGAGGAATACAATAAAAATATTGGCATCTTCATCTGAGCATCACAACATGGAGTTTGGACCTAGTTGTCCAAAATTAACATAATTGTATCCTTGGTCTCCTCTATATAGAAGGAGACCTATTCTTAAGATCATAAAATCTTGTCTTGTACATTTTAGTCATTGTAAAAGGAGACTTACCCCTCGAAGAGGATTGTAATTATTGGTTTCTCATCATTTTTAAGGTGCAGGGTTCATAACACTGCTCTTCCTTTATGGCTAGTTGGCACTGCTTGCATATCTCTTCTTTGCTTTTGGAAGATACATTGTAAGCTTGTTTTTTATTATGAAGCTCATCCTAGGTTTCTTTTCTACACTTCGTCCAAGGATGAAGTATATATATGACTATTAGCCAAAGGTTTTTTTCTCATTTAGGATGCACGTCTCTAGATACCGCAACCTATGTCACAAGGTTTGTTGAACTTCAAGCTTGAGGTTTGAAATTTGGCGAACCTAAAAAAATAATTAAGGTTCAACAAACCTCATCAATCCTCATAGCCATTGACCAAGTCCACAATTAAAAACTCATAACCTCATGTCATGTTAATAACTCAAGGTTGTAATCAATCTTTGCAGTTTGCAAGTCCAAGGTAACATCTTTTATGTTTATTGATGTTGATTTTTTACTATTTTATACTATATTTCACTTGAAAGTTTATAAATACACACACACACAAACCTAATGCCAAGCATCATCTAAACCTCATCAAAAATTTTGAATTCAAACCGAACATAATCATTGCTAAACCCAAACTTGAACCTGAGCCTTTGACATAGACAACAAAATAGTCTGATTTATTTCAATTCTAATGGCACTGAAAAGAAGATATAACCACCATTGTAGATACCCTTTTTCCCTCTCACAAATATATAACATACTTCTTAAAAAAACAAGTCTCAAGTCCCAAAGGTTTTAAAGTGACCAAAATTGCATGTACAATCTAATAGTTAAAATTAATAATTATTGCTCTAATTATTACCTATATTAGTGCTATCAGTTATATTAATAAGTATTACACTAATCTTAACGTACAATTACAATAATAATCCGTACTCTAGCTACTACACTAATCTAATTATCATTAGATTAGTGTGTGTATGTATATATATATATATATAGACACGAACCTAATGAAAAACTATTACACTAATCTAAATATCATTATATTAGTGTATATATATTGATGCAGGAGCATCCTTCTCAGAAAATCAATGAATATTTGGTTAACTTAGGGGTGTGATGTTTGATTTGAAATTTAATTTGTTAAGAGGAAATTTATATATTTTTAATAAATTGAGTGAGAAAATGTATGTGAGGTTTTAAATGTAAATATTCTCAATTAATGTGAGAATATGAGAGATGATTGACTTGTAAAGATCTCATAGAGATCTTAGGGATTAGGAGATCCTAAGATAAGGAATTAGTTGAGTTAAAAGAGGAATTAGAGGATTTTTAGGATATGGTTGAGTAGATTGTCATCTGAACCAGAAATGGTTGCAGAATCATTTTTGAATACATTGGTAAGCCTCTAAGGAAAGAGGGGAGTGTGTGTGAGAGTTATGAGAAGTATAGAAGGCCATTTTTAAAGAAAATCAGGCCATGGTGAGAGAAGTGAATTAAATGAAGATTGTGAGCATATGTACAGTTTGATAAATGGAATGAAGTTTTCATTATGTTCATTGTCTCTAGATAATTGTCGATTTAATTCTTGTGTGCGTGAATTTGAATTAATGGGTATGATGGCTGAATAATTGAGTGTAAGTTATGTATTTGTTGATTGTAGTGCCAGAATCCTGGATTTTCCAGATATATAGGTTACTCTTGCAGACTGGAATTGGGAAGATCTCGGACCATTGATAGATCAAGAATTTTTTTTTGGATCCAACTGATGTACATCATGTCCATATTTATGTTGACAAAATTTATGGATTTTAGCACCGCTACGTGCTTCATATCGTCCAAGAAAAGTAAAATCATTGAATAGTTGTTCATGGCATCGCCATCGGTGAAAGCAATGTCTAGTAGAGAAGGTTGTTGCAGTGTGCACTTCATTTCGTTGTGTTAAACGGGAGAACTGAGATTCACTATTATCTCTTGGAGGATTTAAATATAGGTAAATTCTGTGTGTGGAATGTGATGTGAATCGCATTGAAGTTGTGATGAAGGTAAGTGAAGCCTAGGTATGAGGATCAGAATTGGGCCCCTATGTAGAACAGAGGCAAAGTAACCATAGGCATCGTTTATAGTGTAATGTTGCATTGAGAAAACTAATAGCAGAATTTAAAGGAAAACTGCAAATGCAAAACAACCAACTCGAGCAGAATACATTGCTCATCGAAGTCAACCAAAAAGGGAGCGATTTATTGCTAAGCGAGAGAAGAAACTTTTGAGGCCTGGTTTTGAAGGTCGTAAAGATGGATTTATTAATCTATGAATTTGTATGATCGTTTGGACCATTCCACCATCAAACCTTTCATACAGGATTCTTCTATTTTGAGGAGCTGGCCTTGTTGCTTGATTTGATAAATTGCGGATTTTCCTCAGAGGAAGGATCTAGTCAACGAGGTCCTGCTAACCATCAACCACCAAGTAGAAAAGGAAATCCGAGCTTTTTGTTTCCTGTTGAATGGCGCTTTTTGTTGGGATGCTGCATTTTTACTAGAGTGCAACAAAAACCTAAAGGCCTATGTCATTATAGACTCAAGGACAAAGTTATTACAGGAACATAGTGGGTTGAAATCAATGTTGCACAAAACGGGGACGAAGCGGGGATGTTTTTTGGAAGCGGATACGCGGAAGCGTCATTTCACCAAAAATCTAGGAAGCGAAGCGTCTCAGAACCGTCTACTATATATATATATATATATATATATATATATATATATTTATATTTTTTTGAATTTATATTAAAAAAACATCCAAAATACCAAACTAGATGTAAAAGATATGAAAACATGCATATTTGTGTACAAATCAAGATAGATATGGCATCCATTGTACATCAATGGTTAATTATTCGAGCATCAACCATCTAGAATCTAGATTCTTCTCCTCTCATCTTGCCTTTGCCTCTACCTTGATTGTCCAGGGATATTAGTCAACATTTCCCAATTTTAATCAAACTACCTAATCCAAGCCTTAAAATATGGTGGAAAAAGCTTAAGTTCATGCTGGATCAATGATTTTGACTTGATTGAAAGGTAACTTTTTGCTAAGGCCATGAAAAAGGAGTTCAACAATTAACACCACCAACACTAGGGTACATGAGCACATAGAGGGCTTGGTGCTCTTGATTAAATGCCAATCACATACCCTCATACATGATAAAATATAATGAATAGACAAATGTGGAAAAAGTCGAAGTCGGGATTAAATCGGCAAGGGTAAAAAAATTGAAAAAGTCGGCAAAGTCGGGACTTTTTTGTGAAAAAATCATTAAAGTCAAAAAAATACAAAATTATTCAAAAATTTCAATTTTCTTAGCATCTAAAGTATCCACAACATCAAATAAATGCATTTCCACATAAACATGTAAAGAAAGCTAATATATAATATGTATATGAAGTCTAGTGCTACATCACATATCAAAATAGTGAATCGAGTCCTGAATCTTGAGTCTCAGTCTCGAGTCAAAATATCAACAAAAAATATAATAATGTATATCATGAGTCATCTCCATGTCATAAAGTAATTACTAATTAGTCACTAAGATGAAGATCCCCAGCGCCTTTTACGGGAAGAGGGAATGGCTTTGCCTTTTCCTCTAGAGGAAGAAGGCCCTGCCCCTCGGGATACAGATGGACCCAATCATCCTCTAGAAGCAAAACAAACAGGTGGCCTCTGTCCTCTGTCGCTGACGCTGCCACTGCTACTGCCCATCCTAGATGGTGTCACCTCCTCCTCCACATCCTCCTCCTGCTCTGCCTCTTGACCCTGCTCCTCCTCCACCACTGGCTCCTCCTGTTGTACAACTGCTTCCTCCTCTGGCACTAGTGCCTCTGGATCCACATCTAACCAATCAGGGGTCGATTCCATGACCGGCCTCTCAGTCTCGACCCTCCATGCAGCAGTGGTATCAATATTGTCCAATGAAATGGCATCCATATCAGGAGTTTTATGAATTTGTCTCATCCACAATCGAAGATTGTAGTAGACATACACCATGTCATTGAGACGTTGGGATTCCAATCTGTAAAAGGGTCATAGATTATAAATTAGTACTTAGAAAATTTATATAGTAAAAATAATCAAATTATTTCAAAAATTTAATTTGAAATTTTTTTACCTGTTGCGCTTTTTGCTATGTTTTTTGTCAAAGACACTCCAATTGCGCTCACACCCAGAGGAACTGCATGTCTGGCTGAGCACTCGGATGGCAAGCTTTTGGAGATGGGGTACTCTACCACCATAGCTTGTCCACCAAGCATCTACAAGTTAAAATAAAAATGAGAAGCAAAAATTGTGAAGAGACAATGAATTATTAAATTTGAAAGTTGAAACTTGAAACAAACTGAAGCTTACCTGGCATTTTGGTCGTCCTACTCTTAATAGCCATGGTAAAACCAAATGTGCCACCAGCCATCCTATATATTTCCATTTCTTTGGAAATTTCTTCACGTTCTTGCTTAGATACCACCATCCTCTCAACACATGTGAAGAATCCATCCATCACCTTGGCATCAAATCTGAAACCACAGGAGTAAGAAAATGCAGGGTTGAAGTAGATACCTGCAGCATGAATGGGGCGATGGAGGGTATTGTTCCATCGGTCATCAATCACTCTCCATATGACCTGTTGTTTCTCTAACCCCTCATCTCCCTTATCTGCATAATAAGCACGAATGGCTTCTTTGGCCCTATCCATGGCCTCATACAAGTAGCCCATTGCGGGCTTCTCTCCATCAACCAACCGAAGAACCCTTACCAAAGGTTCTGAAATGGCACACACCTCCTCTACTCCTGCCCAAAACTCCTAATCATATGAAACAAGTCTGCATATGCCCTCTCCCTCTGGTTTGCGGCTAATAGATAACTCACACCAATCCTGTGAAAGAAACATGCTCTTCACGTCCCACATAGAATTCAACAGAGATTGAAGAGATATGAAAGTAGTGGCAAAGCGTGTTATCGTAGGACGCACCAACTCTTTGTTGTTGGTGAATCTTCTCATCAAGCTAAGCACAGATGCATGATTGTAAATAAATTTTGTTATGCTCTTGGATGATTCAACAATATGTCTCACCATAGGAATCTTACCTATATCCTCCAACATCAAGTCAATACAATGAGCGGCACAAGGTGTCCAAAACAGGGTAGGATACCTCTCCATAAGCAACCTGCCAGCTGCAACATAATTTGCAGCGTTGTCCGTTATGACTTGGACAACATTCTGTGGGCCTATTTCCTGAATAAAGATGTCCAACAACTCACATAATAAATGCGCATCTTTAATGTGTGCAGATGCATCAACAGATTTCATAAACATTGTCCCCTTGGGACAACTAACCAAGAAGTTAAGAAGGGTCCTACCCTTCTGGTCAGTCCAACCATCTGACATGACTGTGCATCCAGTGTGTTCCCAAGATGCCCTAAACTCCTCCAGTCTAGCAGTGCAATCATTATTTTCCTCTTGAAGAAGAGGCCCTCTCAACTGTGCAAAGGTAGGGGCTTTGTACCCCGGGCCAACGACAGCAACAACATCAAACATAGGTTGGTAGAATGGGTTTGTCTTGGCAATGTTGAAAGGAACATCACTCCATAGAAGACATCTACTCACCAACTTGTCAGCTTCTGCCTTTTCCTTTTTTTTAATTGCTGATTTGATGCCAGATTGTGCACCAGGTGTCGTTCTAGGGACAAAAAAGGATGAAAAAGCTGAGGGGTTGGAACTGGAAGGTGATGCTGAAGCAGAAGAAGCACTCTCACTTACCCCCAGTCTTGAGCTCCCTACAAGTTGCCTTTTCATTACTGCCCTGGTGTCTTTGCCATCTTCTTTTTCCATCAAGGCTTTAATGGCTTGTTGGATCATTTCTGGACCCGGATTTGGGCAAAGTTCTACATTTTGCCCTGGAATTTGCCCTATATGGCATTTTAATCTGGCGATACCCCCTGACATATGCTTTCCACACAACTTGCAAGACAAATACATTCTATTGAGTCCTCCAGTTCCGGGTAAAGGATCAGGTTCACCATATTGCCAGAAAGGATCCAAATTCCTTGGCATTTTGTTTGAAACTTTTTGATGTTTGAACTTTGAACCTGGGCATAAAACGTTGAAACAAAAATTAAAAAAAAAAAAAAAATTGCCCATCACATAAATTAAAATCACTAAATAGTAAACAAGGGTTAGAATTTTTTTTATTTGAATTTTGATTCTTGAAAGTTGAACTGTTGAAATTTTAAAATTTAATTCAATCTAGGATTCAACTTAGAATTTTAGAACTTCTAAGTCCTGACTGGGTTACAAACTTACAAGATGAATTTAATTAAATTAATTTTAAATTTTAATATTTATTATTTAATATTTATTATGTTGGTTCAGGTTGCAGGTTGAAGGAAAGGAGCTGGAGAAAGTTAGAAACGAGTTCTAAACTTAATAACAGAGGCTGTACAAATTTAAAACTTAATTACCATTGCAATTAATGCTTACTGACATGACAGGAATGCTGAGATCAAGCATATTGTGATGACGGGAATGTTGATTTTCCAAGAAAGATTTGGATATATTTATTATTTTCTAAAAAATAAATCACAAGTTTTGAAGACATTTAAATTTTAAAGATATGAAAACGTTGATGAAAAATACTAGTGGTATAAGACTTAAGTATTAATGTGTTGCAAAGAGACCAAGGAGGTGAGGAGTCATCAAATGAATTTCTTGTTTTCTGCAACAAGGCGTTAGGACTCCGGAGTCAAACATGAAATTGAAGGTAAAGTTTGAAAGCTTATTTGGAACAAGTTCTTATTTTAGATGAGGCAGATAGGCTATTGGATATGGGTTTTCAGAAACAGTTGTCATCCATTATAGGCCATTTACCAAAGCAACAGCGGACAGGACTTTTTTCTGCTACCCAAGTCCCAAACTGAGGCAGTTGACTGTTGAAGAGCTTTCAAGAGCTGGGCTTAGGAACCCAGTGAGGGTTGAAGTCAGAGTAGAAGCAAAATCTAAGATTTGATCATCCACTGTGACTGATATGGCTTGCTCGAGGACACCTGAAGGGCTTCACATTGATCATTGATGTATATTCTGAAGCAATTATTATGCAATATTTTTGTTACAAACTTCTTTTTCTATAGACATAGATACTTCCTTGATATATTTTAAATTTTATTCATCATGATTTCTTTTGAACAGTTGCTTTACATATTCAACGTGATCTCTACTTTATTAAATATAGATGAATGCTTATTTGCTAGTATGGTATTTGTTTATAGTGCGCCTAGTATGTTTGGTTCATTAGGGTCTGCACTCGTTGAATGTAGATGACTCATTGCATGATGGTGAATCAAGTTAGGACTCAGGAGACCAACAATAGTGGCCTGCACACTCCAAAAGAAATCGATTATGAAGATGGCAAATGTTTTTAACTTACCTGGCGACAGCAGCAAACCCTGGCGGCACCTCCCAATCTGCAAGCTCGGGCTGCAGTGTTGAATGATGAATCTTCAGCTCCAGTCTCCCAATGCAAAGTTGCAAACCGTGAATAAAATGTTAAACCCTTTGCTGGACTGTCGAGTCTCCACAGCAACTGCTCCACAGTGTTAAACGCAACGCGGGCGGCGGACAAACAAATCAAAATAACACATAAAAATTGAAAATTCCGCCTTTTATAATCGCTGTCACGACTTTTTCAATCGATTCGGGAAAAAATCGGGAATAATACGATTTGATAACTGACTTTCCCACCTAAATTTTAAGCTCAGGAAAAAGTATTTGATTTTATCGATTGTGCGAAAAAATCGGAGTTTTGGTAATTTTCCCGACTTTTCCACCTTTGGGAATAGACACAATCTCATTGATCTTGAATTCCTGAAAACTGTTAAGTCTGTTGAATTTTGAATAGGATATGAAATTCTATTTTCTCCATATGAAGGCCCGATGAAGCTAGAACCACTTTCAAACATCCTGAGTCATTTCATGGTAATGTTAAAAATTTAAGTAAAAGGATGAAAATGAAAGATAAAGGAATCTTTCATTTTCATCCTTTTACTTTAAAAATTTAACATTACCATGAGGGAGCGTCTAGGAAGCATCTAAGGAGCATCAAGGGAGCACCTTGGGAGCGTCCGGGAAGCCCCAACCCAACTTAAGTCAAAGATCTTTTTTTTTTTTAATTTATAGCCCCACAGAACCGCCCATCTCCCGTTGGATCCCTTGGCGATCCGCATGGATCCGTGCCCAAACCTCTACGGATCCCCAACGGATCCTTTTCCGGATTCACGGATCGGGAATCCGAAACTGCGGATCAGGCTTGTGTGGTTCCAGATTTCCAGGAATCGCCTCAAAACGGCGGAACCGCGGATCTGATTTTCGGATCCGCGGTTCCGTCAGAGGATCGTCCAAGGATCGGTACGGGATGCGGTTCCGACCTTGAATCCTTGGGGGGGGGGGGAAGGATCATGCAACATTTGTTGAAATACGATTCATAGAGAATCATGATCACTTTGACATCCAGGGTGAAAGATGATTTTGTTTTATTGGTGAACACTGAAGGGATCAGTTATTGATTCAAACCTATTTTGTGTGAAAGTGAAAGGTTTTCCCTTGATTTTTGAGGGACTTGCTCAAGGCATCATATGATTGCTAATGCAGAGGAGCGATTCCTCCATGGAACTATGTTTGAGAAATTGAGTTGTTAAGGAAATTGGTTTTGAACAGTGAGCAGAACCTTTGTGTGTTTCTAGTTTTTGATCCGGCTTTACATCATATATATATATATATATATATATATATATATATATATATATATATATAGACACGAATCTAATGACAAACCTCATCTGGAGCTCATAAAAAAATTTGAATTCGAACCGAACCTAAGCATTGCTAAACCCAAACTTGAACCCGAACATTTGACTTAGACCACAGCAAAGTCTGATTTATTTTATTTCTAATGTCGCTGAGAAGAAAATAGAAGCTCCATTGTACATACCCTTTTGCCCTCTTATAAAATAACATACTTTTTAGAAAAAAAAGTGTTAAAGGCCCAAAGATTTTAAAGTGACCAAAACATGGCATGTACAATCTAACAGTTAAAAAAAAAGCCATTGCTCTAATTATTACCTATATTACTTATATCAATTATACTAATAAGTATTATACTAATCTTAACCTACAATTACAGCAATAATCCTTACTCTAACTACTACACTAATCTAATTATCATTACAGTGGTTTTTACGCTAATCAGACATTCTGTATAAAGACAGATCTCAAGCCCAATCAGAGTTGTATGGCTTACTTTGTAAGAACCGATGATAAACCTGAGAGATCACACACAGAAGGTGAACTTACTTTGGCCTAAACCAAACACCTTTAACCCTCTATATCCTCAAGCCTAAATCAGCCAAAAACAAATTTAGCAAAGACACATCTTGCTTGAGGCTAAATAAACTCTATACTGAATATCCTCGGGTTCAAATCTGCTTGGACATTACAACAACCGATTTTATTTTATCAATTTCACTGGTGAAAAAGATCCACAGCGTTTGGCTGACTCAAATTTCTAGCTCTTTTCTAATAAATCACAAAAATGAATTCAGGTTATAAAATAGCCTTGGATAAATTTAAGCTTCTCATCTGTGCTAAAAATATATATGATATGAAAACTGGTTTTGTCCAATAAGGGCATTACACATTATCTACAGTCTACTCGTCAGATTTAGTGATTATGGTCCGAAATCCAAGCAATCTCTAGAAGATGAATGCATGAAGCATATACACCAGAAACAATTTAAAAAAAAATAAAATTATTGCAGTTGGTGCACAAATTCACACGGAAAAACATAGGTCCATGCCAATCCAGCACTGATTCAACTATTTCAGATGGTCTACTCACAATAAATGTTAATCTTCTGTCAAACCTGCATCAACTTTAATACAGTTTTATCCTGGTTGTGATTTGACTGTAACATATAGGGCATGTAGCGATGTTTTGTCCACAGTCATAACAGGTCTGTCATAAAAAACGAGTTAGAAAAGCTGTAAGAAAATAATACGCATTTAAAAAAGACTCCGTTGAAGTGAAAATAAGTGAATATAATCAAATTTACCTGATGACCACATCCAAAAGCAAGATTTTTAGCATTCACCAGGCAGAATGGACACATCTGCAAAAGTACAGACAATTTTAAGAATTTAAGAAGAAAGGTGGAATTACCCTAAATCAGTATAGAAATTATTGTAAGGCATTTAGCTATGAATGCAAAAAAATTGTGATCAAAGTGGTAGAAGTAAGATTGGGCTGGTTTGCAGCCGTCTCCTTCTTCTCCTCCCACCAATACTAAAAGATGTTGGATTTCTGTCCCTCCTTTTATTAAGGAGGATTGAAGGAGGTGAAAAGCCTCACATGGATGCAAATATGATCTCTTTTTCTTCTGTTTATCTCTTCCCACTGGATCTATGATGGTGAAGTCAACTTTAAGAAAGACAACAAGGAAGCTTTCAGAGATTTTCTTGGAACTAGGGAAAGGAAGAGGATAATATGGGGACCAACTGAACGCCTGTGAAGAAGACCTGGATTGGATTGTGAACAGGGAAAACGAGGGTGGTGAGCCACATAGGGTTATTCTGAGGGCCAGTACAGTGATTAGCAATATGATGATGTTCTTCAAAATGAAGCAGATGGAACTTGAGCAAGAGGTGGACCCTCTGATTTGACAACCTGCAAACTCAGATTTGTATCCCAGGAGAGCAAGATCTGATTACAGCTGAAGCCACAGGGAAGAAAAAAAAATTGATGTATGGCACTAGGACTCGAGGCTTTTGCTTCTACATAATTGTTGCTCTGACTCCTGTGATATGGTTAAAGACTATTGTCACTTTGGACTGACTGAAGTCCCCAAGGACTACTTTGAAATATTATGACCATAACTTTTCTAGAGTGTTGCTGATTTTGTCCCATATTTTGTATTACATTTCATATAAGATAATTTGTTTGGGGAAAATAGAAATCTATCTAGCAAATGAAGCCTGGTTTTATCCAAAACATATTTGCATTGAACACTTCCTTACTTGAGCATCCCGCACATCATTGCCTTCTGGAGGAACAGATGCTGTAAAGGAATCATAAACATGTTTTTGCTTGCTATTAGTTTGGAGACTGTCTGCACACTGATACTGTTGACTAGAGGCATAATGATCATTGCCAAATGGTGGTGGAAGAGGAGCCTTATCAGGCATCTTGCCTCTGCGGCGACTGCAATACATCAACACATCAAATATATTTACCTAATGTTTCACAACCACAATGAATAAAAAAGGGCTCTCTCTTCCTTACGCTCAACACAATTTGTTTTCCTTAGTAAAACTTTTTAACATATGAATAGAGGAACAGACATGGTAGAGGTACAATTACTAAAAGTTACTCTGATCAAAATTTGTGAAGCTTGGCGAATGTAATTAAATTTTTCGCGGAAATGTAATTATTTTGAAAAAAATGCAAGATAGACAACTAGTAATATTTAGCAATCTCCTGTAATATATTCCTTGATAATGGGAAGAAAATGTTCAGTGCCAATAATACAGATTTGTGAAGGTTAAGGAAAATATGATAACAAAATGTTTCCTCATATATATTTGTAATAGTTAATGAAAAGATTAAAAAATCCTGCTGCAATATTCAGATTAAAAAACAATTCATGTCACGCAACCTACTCAAGTTTGCAGAAAGGCAAGCTTTTAAAGTGGAATCCAGCCAATTGGGAAGCAAAAATTGGACTACCAGAGTACACAATGAAGACTCTAAAGAATGTTTCATGCATTTCACCAAACACTTTTGCGAAAACTAGTTCAGAAACACTGATGTTTAAACTTTATATAACGTAGACATGGAAATGTGAAGGTCTCGTATATTTATTATAATCGACAGATGTCTATTATAACAACAAAGCTAACAACTTGTGGACACCATACCATTGGATCATACTGAACCAACTAGCAATTCACATCATATAAGTTGGAAAAATATCCTTGCCCCAGAAAACAACATCATATCAGTTGGAAAAAAATCCATGCCCCAGAAAACAATTGACGGGTTGGGAGCTGGTAATTCCTAATTGTACTGGAAATTAAAAACCAACAAGAGGTTTGTACTCACCAGTTCTTGAATATCAACAGGTTTGTTACTTACATACATGGTACGAGAAATGTGGAAATAATTAAACAGTCAAAGAGGATGATAAAGAATTTAGAGAAATACAAATGGCAGAAAAAATTAGACAATCCAAGAGGATGATATAGAGTCTAGACAAATACAAATGGCAGAGATAAGTATTAAGAACATGTATCCCAATACAAAAGGGAGATTGCTTAGGAAATGCCAGAAAAAAATTAACCTAAGTTGTAGAATTTTCTGTGACCAAAGACCACTGAAAAGTGTGGAATGTTCTCAACCAAAATTTAAAATGTGTTTCACAGAGATTAGTCAATATTGGAAGCAACAAATATAATTCAGCAGAGTTGAAGCAGTAGCAACTGAGGCATTAAAGAGTAAGACAGAATAAAACAAGGGAAATTTTGGTAGAGAGTACTATATTGCACAGGGACCCATTCCCCACTCTACCACCCGAAATAAAAACATGTACCTGTCATGCCAGTGTTTCAGGGGCTTGGGGATCCCTAGGAAGCATCCTCAATCTGCTGGTGGCTTCGTTCGAGGCTCCAGGACTTGCTGGCCATACCCAAGACATTCCAGACAGATTTTGGAGATTTTCTGGGCAGATTTCGGGGATGTTCTGGGCATATTTCAGGGATGTTCCAGGCATTAATCTTTGGTTTTGATAATGAACATTTATGATTGGAGTATATGGTCATTTAACCCATCCATTTTTTTCCATTATACGGAAACTAAATCTGATCTGCAAAAGTTGTGGCTCAAAACATTAGTTTTGTAAGATAGATTTGGATTTGGGTTTCTGGTCATTTAACTAAAATCTTTCCAGCAACATCATTACTGCAAGCAAGCCTCCAACTCAACAACACAAGAAATGCAACATCTCAAAGTTCTAATCTTTGTGGTTATTGTTCTTTTTATTTTTATTTTTGGGGTTATTTTAGCTTTTACATATTATGCATAGATGTCTAAGAGTTATTCAAGTCCAGCTCTTCCACTATCCCATCTAGGAGTTGCTTTATATGATATAGCAGTTTTATCACCCCTTTAAAATGAGTCAGTTCATCGCTCATCGGGGTTGGGACATGCAAGGGTTCCTTCTTTTGACGTAATGGAGCAACCTGTGCTCAACAACCGAGAGATGGCCATATGAGTGAGGTAGAGTTCATGCTAGGCTCATTCCCATGTGCTAATCTTTCTGTCCCTAACCATCTTTCGCTTCTTAACCTCTCTTCCTTTGTTTTGATGTGGCCATGATATGCCGTTTCTGTTTCTTTTAGCTGCATCAACCTTCAGGGCAAAGTTTCCAGGCTTTACTCAAGGTATGTGAACATTGTGAGTGCCAAATCCCCAAAGACCAATGACAAGTTGTACCCAAAGAATGGAGGTAAAATATGGGTTTGTAATGTAGGATGGAAGGTGTTAATTATGACATAGGGAAGATGAAACACGCTATCTCAATCATGGGTTCCCAGGTAGTGCCCCTCCTATAACCCATAAAAGTCTTAAGGGAGGTCCCACCAAACTAGGATCAAAATTAACCCCCCAAGTAAGGTGAGAGAACAAGATCATGGCCAAGGTCTATAAGTCTTCCAAATCACCCCATAATCCATCCCAACTACCCAAAAACAAAAAAGTATAAGCACCCAATTGCAAAATGATTGAAGTACCTTTTGAATGGCAGCCCACCTTCATCCAAGTGCTAATCCCAAATGGGTGAGAAGCACATGGTTGATGTAAGTGGTGGAGGCACATGGCATATCATCAACTAATGGTGGTTGGCAATGGCTATTGGCTCTCTAGCTGACTGACCCATTTTGGTGGGTAACATCTGGCTCCAACTCAAGGACATGAGCTCACTGTAGAGCACATGATCCAATAGCTAGAACAAGGAGCTCATGAGAATTCCAACAATCCCTGGGTTCACAAACCTATAACCTGCACATTCCAATCAACTTGTTTGGGATCATGTGAGAAATTTTTTCTTCTATGGAGTTACCCATTTTGGTGGGTAACATCTGGCTCCAACTCAAAGACATGACCTCACTGTAGAGCACATGATCCAATAGCTAGAACAGGGAGCTCATGAGAATTCCAACAATCCCTAGGCTCATAGACCTATAATCTGCACATTCCAATCAACTTGTTTGGGATCATGTGCACTAGGTGTAGGGCATCACCCATGTTTTATATGATAAAAATCAGTACAAAGAATAAAATTTATGCCAAATGCAATCTAATCTACCATGACGAATAATAAGAGAATGCAATATTTTAGGATGCTCACACTATATGCAATGTGACTGATTACTATGCTAGCATATAATGCATGACCTCAGTGTAATAATATAACCAATGCAGCCAACATATCATTAAATCAATATCACACCTTTTAAACCTATGACTAATCATGGAATAAAACCAAGAAGAATCACAATAATGATAATACTCACATGCCAAATCATAACGGTGGGAGGTGGAAAAATAAATAAACAATGGATTAGTTCTACTACCATAAGAAGAGGTAGGGGATGAAAAAGGAGAATCCAAAGTTTGTTGATCCTTGATAATTATTTCTTGCATCCTAAATATAGAGTAATCAATGATCAATTCCAAGAACATTTTCCCAATAGCTATCTTAGAAATATATCTCTCATTGATGCCACTAAGGACATTTTGAGAGTGATATGCTAAAGGAGATGGTTGGAGGACAAGATATCGACACCCAGGTTGCTCGTCACAACAATAAAATTCAAGAGGGTCAACCAACGTTGGGTCATCATGTTCAAAATTCATGTACCCTAAATATGACTAAGGAACTGTTACCCACCACCAATGGGTGACCCCATAGGAGAAATTTTCTTCTAAGATTTTACTTCAACCGGAAGCTAGCAGCCCCTTGCCAGCTACCTGATAGCTTTGATGTACTACTATTCTCAACCACTTGAGCTAGCCAATGTGTACCCTCACTCATCTGTCATGATCGTATGTTTGAAGGTGGACCATCCAATCCCAAAGATATGGTCTTTGATGATATAACTGGGTGTTTATGCCTATTATTCTTGGGCACACTTGAGCATGGATTACTAGGGGAATTGGAAGAAGGGCTTTGACTGTAATTTTGTTCCCCTACCTCAACTGGGGGGTTAATCTTATATCCTAGTCCCATGGGATCTCCTTTATTGGCTACTAGCTTTAGGAGTCGCACTACATGGGAAACATTGATTTTGGTTGCATGGTCCCGCTTCCCCATACCATATATCTAACTCCTTCCATTCATTACAAACCCCTTTTCATATTTTCCCATTTGGGTCCACATTTGTCCATTGGGTCTGTTACCCACCACTTTGTGGATGATATCCCTGGGAGAAATTTTTTCTCCAAGATGGTCCTCAGCTAGCAGCCAGCAGCCCCTTGCAACCACCAAATAGCTCGTTGTGCCATTTATCCGCCACCTCAGTCAGCCATGTGGTCCCTCACCCATCTGTCAAGATCGTGTGTTTGAAGGTGGGCCTCCCGACCCTAAAGGTATGCCTTGTAATTTGGTAATTGAGTGTTGAGTTTGCTTATCATGGACACTTCTAGGCATGGATTAATGGGGGGATTCGGTGGAAAGAGTGGGCTAGGTATGTGTTTTTGTCCCCTAAACCTCTTTTGGATGTTACCGTTGGGTCTTAGTCCCATGGGATCTCCTTTACCGACCATTGGGTTTTAGGGTGGTATTACATGGGAAACCCTGATTTTGGTTGCGTGGCCCCGCTTCCCCATCCACATATATCACTCCCCTTCCGTATATTACAACAACATCCACCATTTTTCCCACCTAGGTCCACATTTCTCCTTAGGGTCCACATAGGGTTAGCCTCCCCTTCCCCTTGCCCACACTTTGGGTCAGGCTTGAAACGATGCTCCGGAGGTTGCTGCAGTTGAAAAGAAAAGTAAAAGCATAATTGGCCACATTCAATAGGAAAATGTACCACAAAATGTAAAATATGGCCAGGACAAACATATTTACCACGTGGGAAAAATCCAATGCATGAGTTCTACCCCATACACATGGTCATCACCTTGGTTCCATAGGCCCTAGATAGGCCTCCTCTATAATTCTAGAACCCATGATTGTCCCAACCCCTGGTGGGAAATGAACTGCCCTATCTAAATGGCGGTATCCACTACAATACCTTACACATCATGCTCTTATCTTTTGAGCCCCAAGCAATTAATCAAAGAAAAATCATAAAAGCCAAAAGGAATATAAAGAAGGGTGGAAAATTTAAGGCTACAACACCACATGCACCACGATTACGCCCTCCTATACATTATATACCCAAGTGTGGTCTTTCCTTTAATAGCTACCCATGTACGCCGACATGTGGCCCAAGATTGCCCCTTTCATTCCCTATTCCATTCATCTTTTTATCACATGTCATGATCCAGGTGGAAATTGGTGGCCATCGACCTATTCCACTTGGGGCCCCACCATTGTTTCTTTCAATTTTTCAGTTTCCTTAATTGTAGCACAATTTACTATTTTTAACAGTTTTTTTTCGGGTCGTGAACTTCCACAGCCATTTTGAGGCCCTAAACAGCGTTTTTTGGGAAAACTGAGAGTAACACGGGTCTTCAACCAATGTTGCTCACACCAAAAGTTGTAGTCCTCGAATAGATCTTTCTAACGAGGTATTGTGCGCATCAAACGGACATCATATGCTTAATCTGTTGCTTCTCTACCTCTTGCTGCACTCTTGGCCTAGGATCAGATCATCCCTCTCGCCAATACTACCCCTCGCTACAGCTGAAACACTTCTAGAAATTCTTAGCAAACCACGCCCTATAATTCCAACTTAATCTCAGTGCTCTGCCACTTTGTGTGTTCTCCAACTGACCCCAAGCCTTTCCTTTATACTTTTCTTGTTGGAAAACCAATGACCGTGATTTAATCTTGAATCGACGGCTAAGATTAAAAGAAAGCTTGATCCGTGTGACTTAAGTCATTTTCATCACATGTTTAAATTAATTACCTTTAATCTTTTAATTTTCCTAAGTTATACTTAGGGTCCTTAATTAAAAAGATTAATTAATTAATTTTCTCTTAACCAGGATGAAATTTCTCAAATCCCTTTCTGGGTCTTGGAGATTTCATGTACTCTAGTCCCTCCACAAAGTTTGGGAGCTAGAGCACATTTGATGCTACCCTAACACTCATAAATCTCAACATTGTCGAGGCTGCAAGGTCAATGTTGTATGATTAAGACATGCCCAAATTTCTGTGGGTTGAAGCTTGTAATACAATTATCTATGTTCAGAACAAGATTCCTCACAATGCATTGGGAAAGATCACGCCAGAAAGTTTCTACACTGGCAACAACACTGAGGTGAGTCACTTTAGGATCTTTGGCAGTACAACATACTGTGATGTGTCGAGTGAGAAGAGGAAGAAGCTGGACATGACTACAGAAAAGGGGTATCTGGTAGGATACAACAAGAATGCAAAGTCTTACCGCATTTACATTCCAGAAAGCAGGAAAGTTGTAGTGTGGAGGGATGTGAAATTCATGGAGGAGAGGGCCTTCAGAAGATCCTGAGAGTTGCCTTCTGCTACGCACTCTGAGGAGGATCCGCTAGTTCAACCACAACGACCTACGGTAGATAATTCAATTGCCTCTCCAAGGCATGGGGACCTAAGGGAGACTTCTCCCGAGGACTTGCAGGAGGGAGAGCAGGTAAATCCACCCACTACTAGTTGGAGAACAAACGGGGAACTACGAAAAATTTTTAGGGACGCAGAAGACTTTGTTGGAGCCCCCCGAGATGTGAAGAGACAATGCAAGCAGCATGACAGGTACCAAGCCTTGGTTGCACACGTTGGGGAACCTTCTAGTTTTTGGGAAGCAGCTCAGCACCAGGTATGGGTAGATGCGATGGTGGAAGAATACAGTTACATCATGATGAATGATGTCTGAGAGCTGGTTCCCAGATCTTACGATAGACCGGTTGTAGGTTCAAGGTGGATCTATAAGATCAAGTATGCTGCAGATGGTAGCATCGAGAAATTTAAAGCCAGGTTTGTGTTTAAGGGGTATGCTCAGAAGGAAGGAATAGATTATGAATAAACCTTTGCCCCAGTAGCCAGATATACCTCCATTAGATCCGTGATATCCCTTGCTGCGCAGATGGGATGGGAGATTCACCAGATGGGCGTTAAGACTGTGTTCCTAAATGGGGTGATAAAGAGGAGGTGTATATTGAACAACCAGAGGGCTTCGAGACGCATGATCAGAAGAATCATGTGTGCAAGCTTAAGAAAGCCTTGTATGGAGTAAAGAAAGCCCCTAGAGTTTGGTATGGTCGAATTGACAACTACTTGCAGAAGATGGGATTCGTCAAGAGTGACGCAGATCCCAATCTCTACTATCTAAGGGTAGGGAGTGAGCCCCTGATACTAGTTTTATATGTAGATGATCTATTTCTGACAGGATCATCGAGGCTCATCAAAGACTTCAAAGAGAATTTGGCTACAGAATTTGACATGAAGGATCTAGGGTTGATGCACTACTTTTTGGGGTTGGAAGTTTGGCAGCAGAAGGGGGAGATCTTTCTTGGTCAAGGAAGATATACTACAAAGGTTCTGAAGATATTTCAGATGGAGGATTGTAGACCCATGACGACTCCAATGATCACCAACTGGAAGAAAATCGACACGTCCGAAGATGATGAGGTTGATTCTACTCTGTATAGGTAGCTCATAGGATCTTAGATGTATCTGGTAAACACTAGGCCAGACATTGGTTATGCTATAAATACCCTCAATCCATTCATGGTGGAACCTAAGAGGGCTCATTGGGCAACAGCCAAGCATGTTCTCAGGTACCTTCAACGAACAATCAAGCTTGGATTGAAGTACACTCGTGGCAGTGAGATCAGGTTAAGTGGGTTCACCGATGCAGATTGGGCCAGTAGTCCAATAGATCGGAAGAGTACCATTGGGTACTGTTTCATTCTGGGATTAGGGATGACTTCCTTGTGCAGTAGGAAAAAGAAATCCGTGGCACTAAGCTCAGTGGAGGCTGAATATATGGCAGCTACCATAGCTTTGTGTGAGGCCATATGGCTTCAGAAACTGCTTGTGAGCCTACTAAAGGAGAAAATGGAAGCGACTAGTATTCTATGTGATAATCAGATTTGCATCAAGCTCTCTGAAAATCTTGTGTTTCATGATCGGTCAAAGCACATTGACATCAAGGGTCACTTCATCAGAGACTATGTCCAACGAGGAGTTGTACAATTGCAGTGCACTCCAATAGGAGAAGAAGTGGCAGACATTCTCACCAAGGCTCTGGGAAAGACTAAGTTTGTCTACTTCAGAGAGAAGATGGGGATGATCAAGAATCCATTCCAGTAGCAGGAATGGATAGGATCAGGATTCAAAGGGAGCTGCAGTACAAATGTAGCAATGACAATGGTAGAGTCGTGGGCAGCAGTACAGAAGCCAACAGAAGGCCAACAACCAGAGATCACCAGCGCAGAGGATGCTTCAAAAGCAAAGCAGCATGCAGCAGACATATTGCTATAACACCTTCCTCGCTAAGAGGGGGTGTTGATTTTTGTAGCATCGGAAAATGTTTTAAGTCTGAAACTTTGTGAGGAACGATGATTAAGTCAAGTTTTAATCTTAGCCATTGATTAGACTTCTAATCTGGGTCGTTGATTCATCAACGAGAAGATTATAAAAGAAGGCTTGAGGGTCATTTGGAAAGCAAGTCGGGCATACACGCAGTACCCGAAGGAGATCGATTCTAAAGGAATAGAATTCGATTTTAGTGGGAGAGTTGCAGAAGCAGAAGGAGAAGAGGGAGTCAACAGTGACTGAGCACGAGGACAGATGGATGCAGAGGGTCACAGAAAAAGCGCAGAGCTGTAGTGCAGTGAACCCACGTAGAGCCCATGCAGAATGACGCAGTCCAGTGCAGAGAGACATGCAAACAGATGAAGAGGAAGTCATAAGCTCTTCCGGGTGTCAGGAAATTTTCAAGAGGGTTTGAGAATTTTGTCTCAAGTGTTTGCTAATTATATCTGTCAGTGTATTCCTTGAAAAGATTCATTTGCTGAAGGATAATAATAAAACCCTCATCTGCTGCACCGATTTTCCCACATTGGGTTTTTTCGGGGACAATTGTCCAAAAATAACTGTGTACATGAGATTGGTTCTTATGCTTATGTTCTTTATTGTTTACTTCTTTGCATATATAATTGTGAATGTTGCAACAATGTTTATTTCAAAGTTTACTGATAGATTTCTGTAAATAACATATCGGAATAATAAGTGATGCCCGGGCTACCCGCTCAACCCACAATTTCTTGTCTCTGTGCATATAAAAGAAATGCACTTCACATTTAGCCCAAATAATTTTTAATCTGGGCAAACATTTACACTATGTGGAGGCTCATATCCTTTTAAGCCTATGGTTATGAAACCATACAATACACCCTCTTTTCCTTTTTTATTCAATTGTTGGAATTTCACATAACCCAATTATAAGCTTCCTTTCAACCCAATATCAACTTTATAATCACCCAATATATTATATGCCCAGCATACAAATTCGCTCCATACAAGGTTCGGCAAACATAATATATATATCAATGCTTAATTTAATATTCGGCCTTGGGTTAAAACCTCGCACATCATAATACATCAACGCGCATCAAACCAATAGTCCGCAACCTGCTTGGGTCCCACAGCGACTCATATAAAAGGCCTTCCAACTTTATACCACGACTTGATTTAAAACAAATCCCGACAAATGTTCGGGTCCCACCGCTCATGACATGCCTCTATGTAACTTCTGTCATGATCCAACGGCAGAACTGTTATCGCGCTCCCATCACTGATCGAATGGATATAAGTGAATATCGCGTTTTTTAAACGCTCGAGACTTGTTCATCCAAATTTACGTGAAATTCGTGGTTTCTTGAAACCACCTCTGCCTTACGTGTCAAACGCTGAAACGTATCGCGTTTTTTTTCAAATACCATTTACCACTTTTCAATCACGTGAAAACCACAGTTCACCTCCAAAACCGCTTTCACCGTTCAACTTTACGGTTCCACCTCCGCTCCCTCGTTTATTAAATAACTCGGGGTTAACCTCCACCACAACATTTCAATTCAAAGTTCCGCTGTATAATTTCTTGTGGTTCCGTTCAACTCAACTTCCGCTTTCAACACTACGCTTACTTCAACGGTTCAACCAGGTTCTAAAAGAACCCTATGTCATTCATCCGACGTACAGCTCCACACTATTCCCTTTCCGCCTTAACTCTGATAGCAATTCATCCATCGAGGTTCGATGCATGCTCAAGGTCAAGGTTGATATCGAAATTACCAGAATCATTATCGATTCTTATGAATTGATCCAAACCAGTTCAACACGAAAACATATCCAATCATTAGATACAGAGACCACTTGCGTTGTCCCTTCAAAAAGGTTAAGAGCGCATAATTTTTATGGAGTTCCTCTCATAAAATACACAGCAGTTCATCAACCAAAGACTTATATTTAAATGCGTTCAATTCTCACAAGACTAAAACGGAAATCCCCATGTTTCCAGAACAGAACCCTTCATACAGAGATTCAAACCCTTCCATATATATAACTCAAGAATTCAAAAGGAATTGGACCCTCCTTTCACACATTTACCACATAAATTCGATTCATCTAACTTATCATATATATAACCTGAGGCATGCAATTAAGCGCTCTACAGGAATCGATCCTTCCAATGATCGATTCATCCAAATTACAATACAAATTGAGGTACAAACAGCATCATCTCAAAAACCTATTCAGTGTTCTATCACATACTTATCGAAACCAAGCATATTCACGCAGAACTAATTTCTACAATACACATTTGACTCAGGGGTAACTTTTGTATATAAATGGAATCACTTACAGTTACATCTGGCCTGATCTTCAGTTTGATGGCCCTTTCTACTACTCTGTCCTCTCTCGAACAGCTCTCTCTCCCGTTCTCAATCTCTACTTGATGCTTACATTTATTCAAAAGATGAATGAATTGATTGAGCTTCTTTGACAGCTCCACAAGGACTCTTGGAATTCTCCAAGGTCCTAAAGTTAGACTCAACCCCTAAACAACTGAAACTGACTCTTCACCTTCCTAACTTATCTCTTCTCTCATGTTCTCTAATGGTTAGAGAACATTTACAATTCCTCACCTGTTATTCAAAATTACTAATAAATATATGAGAATTTAAAATCATGAGACCCCCCTATGTCTTAAAAAAATACAAAGTATTTCTTGAGCCTAATGCTCCTGCATCAGACTCCCAAACTTCAAATTGATCATGATCTCCTGATCATGTGTCTTTAATCTCTGCCTCCTGGATCCCATACTCTGTTTTGCTGTTGTCTAGCAGCTGCATCATCCTTCATCTGTGTTTCTCCGAGTCTCCATATCCTGTTCTGCAATTTACCTCTAGCTATACTTTCACAATCTGCTTTTGTTTTTCCTTTGCTAAACTTCTCCTGCTTTCTTGCTACTGTTTGCTGCTTCTGAGACACATTCATCACAGTTTTCTGATGTTTTCAATCTCCATGTCCAACTTCCCTTCTAGCTGGAATTTCCTCTGCCCACTGCTGCTGCTTCCAATTTCTGTTAATTCCGCTGCTAATATTGCTACTCTTGCTGTAACTGCTGTCACTACCTCCCTGATTGTTGCTAACATTGGTTTTACTCCTGCAAATGTCATCCCCCATGTTGCTCCAGCTGCCACCATGGGTGTTGCTGCCTCCCAAACTTCTTGTTCCTCTGCAACACTTTTAATTTGCTCATCATTTGCAAATTTACTTTTAAAAAGTAAATTATCTTTCAATTCTCTAACCATAGTAACATATTCATTCATTTCTCCTTGTGCACTAGTAAGCATACTTAATTTCTGCAAACTAGTATCTGCTCCTCCTTCTTTCACAGCTTCAGGCATATTTTCCTCAGTGTCTGCAATTTCTTTCTCTTTTTCCAATGTTTCCAGCAAACATTTCAGCCATCTCTTCTGTACTTGTTTCATATCCTTCAAGTGCTGTAAATTAATTCCAGCATCTTCTTCTTCTTCTTGGGCAATCTTTAGCAATTGCCTCTCATCCCCTTGATGGATTATGGCAATCCAATCAAGTTCTTTAAGCTCTGCTTTCTCATCTTCTGTCAGCATAGAATGCTGATTCTTCCTCACTGTGTCAGTTTTAACAGTTTACCCCACAGTCTGCTCTCCAACCTTCTCTTGGCTATTCAAACAAGCCAATTCTTCTCTGTCACCAACAGTGACAAATTTCTGCATGACTGTTCCATCTTCTTTCTTCTGCAACAACATTTCTTCTCTCAAGACAATTCCAAATGATGGATTGTCTCTTGCATCACCTGTACACATAAACAAATTTTCAATTTTAAAACCACAAGACCCAAAGGCCTCATTTGATGACCCAGTCACCAAACCTTCCTTCAGCAGTTCTAAGTCTCTTTCAAGACTCAGAAATTCTTCACTATCTTTCTTCTTAGTTGCCAGAGAAATCTCTACTGCTCTAGTCACCATGTCAAAATGATGATCCTTCCCTATGTTTTTAGCCACATAGTTTCTCTTCTATTCAAGTCTCTGACAGTTTCCATTTGTTGTTCTTCCTCCTTGCCTCCATGATCAACACATGAATCATCAGCATTAAAATTACAAGGCTTCAATACCTTCTTCTCCTCTGACAACACATCAGTATGTTGTTCAGAACTTCCTTCCAAATCTTCTGTCAGCACCTCAGCATGCTGATCTGCATCCTTCATAAGACTGTCAGCTAGTCTCTCGTTCTCTCTATCATCTACTTCATGAACACTATCCATGAAAACCTTCCTGCTCTGCTTCTTCAGCAAACTATCTTGTGCATAGGTTCTCTGCTTCTCCAATTCTCTTCTTTGGAAATCCAACCTTCTATACAACTCAACAACTTCAATTGGAGTAGATTTTGGGAACCTTACACAACCCTTTATGCCTCTGCTTGTTCTTGACCAATCATCAGATGGTTCTTCTCTTTCTGCTTCAATACTCTGCTGAATATCTTCATCGGACTCTTCTATCTTCATGTCTTCTTCCTGAGATCTTACTATCTTAGCATTGATCTGAACAGATTTAAGATTCAATGTCTCTTCCTCAACAAACTTCCAAGTTTGTTCATGTCCCATTGATGTACCTGCAAACATACACAACTCTTTAGTTTCAAAACCACAAGACTCTTCAGTCTTGGCTGCTTTCTCAAGCACTTCCCTTTGAACAGATCTGCATATGGAATCTTCAAATTCCATCTTTGACTCAAGAACTCTGAGTTCTATTCCCTCTGTGGAACTTGTCATCACCTCACAAGTGTCAGATTCACAAATACAAGTCTTTACATCATCCCGCTAATCTGGACTTGTCCAACAACTTAGAAAATCATCAATGATTTTCTTTTCAGCAAGGCAAACTTCTTGCTGTCTTAAGTCTTCACCATGTCTCACAAGATCTTTTGCAGATCTCCATTCTTCATTTGTACTCTATTCTGCTTTATAAACAGAAATTTCTTTTCTCATCTTAGCTGGTCTGAGTTCTTCTTTCAATAAGGCAATCTCCTTTTGCCTCAACCTCAACTGTAATGGTTGCCATTTCACACTCCTCTTCATGAGCCAACCAACTCTTTGGTTTTCCTCAATCATTCTCTCCAGTTTATAAAACTGCTTACTGATCTCAGCTATCTCTTTCCAATACTCTGCATCAGTTAACTGCTGCCTCATGCCATTTGTCTTGGCATCTGCTTTCTCCTTTCTGCTATGGCCTTTCTCAGAACCTCTGCAATCTCTGCTATGGCTATCAGTAGCCATTTTCTCCTCCAGGAGTTCTTCACTCACAAGCTGCACTAAGCCTCTGCAACAGCAAGCTCTCTTGCTGCAACTTACCTCACCAATCCTTTCCTCCGGATCTAGGCTTTTGGCAAGTATTGGTCCCCTGTCTGCTGGAACCTTTTGAGCACTCTCTTCTGCTCTCTCTAGGCTTCACTCTGCAACTTTTCAAGAACACATCTGTTCTTCCTTCATCCAACCTTTGTTGGGAATTCTCTAGGTTCTGCCACTCTTTCTTCTTCACTCAGAATCCCTTGCTAGACTCCTTCTATCACTGCTCTCAAAGCTGTGATCTGCTTTGCTGAGATTTCTTCAATTGCCTGCAATCTGAATTTTGCAAACAATTCTCCAAACCAGAATTAAACGCTGCTCATCATCTCACCTTCTCTTGAGAACACTACAATTGTTCTCCCTATCCAGCCTTTAGCTGAATATCAGGTCCACTGCCATCATCATCAAAACTTTGTCTTCATTTTCTGCAACCACAATTCTGCAATCATAAATCTCGAATCAGATTTAAAATTATTTACCTGCAAAATCTCTGCATGGTCTGTCTTCCATTCATTTTTGCAAATCCTGTTCACTGTAATTCTGTGTACTTTGCTTTATATCAAATCTTAGAATTTGATCTTCCTTCTTCTCTCACCACATGTACTGCATCTCTGTATGCTGTACTCTTCAAAACACTTTGTCTTCCCATTCAGACTCTGTAAGTCTGCAATCACCTCACTGCATATCTAATCACTCTACAATCATTGTTAGACAGATTAAAACTTCAACTTTTCCTCACTGCTCTTATCAACCATGTAATCCAAAATTAAATTCCAAAAGAACTATTCTGCTTTGATACCACTTGATGCCCGGGCTACCTGCTCAACCCACAATTTCTTGTCTCTGTGCATATAAAAGAAATGCACTTCACGTTTAGCCCAAATAATTTTTAATCTGGGCAAACATTTACACTATGTGGAGGCTCATATCCTTTTAAGCCTATGGTTATGAAACCATACAATACACCCTCTTTCCCTTTTTTATTCAATTGTTGGAATTTCACATAAACCCAATTATAAGCTTCCTTTCGACCCAATATCAACTTTATAATCGCCCAATATATTATATGCCTAGCATACAAATTCGCTCCATACAAGGTTCGGCAAACATAATATATATATCAATGCTTAATTTAATATTCAGCCTTGGGTTAAAACCTCGCACATCATAATACATCAACGCGCATCAAACCAATAGTTCGCAACCTGCTTGGGTCCCACAGCGACTCATATAAAAGGCCTTCCAACTTTATACCACGATTTGATTTAAAACAAATCCCGACAAACGTTCAGGTCCCACCGCTCATGACATGCCTCTATGTAACTTCCACGTGATCCAACGGCGGAACTGTTATCGCGCTCCCATCACTGATCGAACGGATATAAGTGAATATCGCGTTTTTTAAACGCTCGGGACTTATTCATCCAAATTTACACGAAATTCATGGTTTCTTGAAACCACCTCTGCCTTACGTGTCAAATGCTGAAACGTATCGCGTTTTTTTTTCAAATACCATTTACCACTTTTCAATCACGCGAAAACCACAGTTTGCCTCCAAAACTGCTTTCACTGTTCAGCTTCGCGGTTCCACCTCCGCTCACAGTTCCGCTCCCTCGTTTATTAAATAACTCAGGGTTAACCTCCACCACAGCGTTTCAATTCAAAGTTCCGTTGTATCATTTCTTGTGGTTCCGTTCAACTCAACTTCTGCTTTCAACACTACGCTTACTTCAATGGTTCAACCAGGTTCTAAAAGAACCCTCTGTCATTCATCCGACGTACAACTCCACAGTATTCCCTTTCCGCCTTAACTCTGATAGCAATTCATCCATCGAGGTTCGATGCGTACTCAAGGTCAAGGTTGATACCGAAATTACCAGAATCGTTATCGATTCTTATGAATTGAACCAAACCAGTTCAACACGAAAACATATCCAATCATCAGATACAGAGACCACTTGCGTTGTCCCTTCAAAAAGGTTAAGAGCGCATAATTTTTATGGAGTTCCTCTCATAAAATACACAGCAGTTCATCAACCAAAGACTTATATTTAAATGCGTTCAATTCTCACAAGACTAAAACGGAAATCCCCATGTTTCCAGAACAGAACCCTTCAAAGTTCATACAGAGATTCAAACCCTTCCATATATATAACTCAAGAATTCAAAAGGAATTGGACCCTCCTTTCACACATTTACCACATAAATTCGATTAATCTAACTTATCATATATATAACCTGAGGCATGCAATTAAGCGCTCTACAGGAATCGATCCTTCCAATGATCGATTCATCCAACTTACAATACAAATTGAAGTACACAGCATCATCTCAGAAACCTATTCAGTGTTCTATCACATACTTATCGAAACCAGTCATATTCACGCAGAACTAATTTCTACAATACACATTTGACTCAGGGGTAACTTTTGTATATAAATGGAATCACTTACAGTTACATCTGGCATGATCTTCAGTTTGATGGCCCTTTCTACTACTCTGTCCTCTCTCGAACAACTCTCTCTCTCGTTCTCAACCTCTACTTGATGCTTACATTTATTCAAAAGATGAATGAATCGATTGAGCTTCTTTAACAGCTCCACAAGGACTCCTGGAATTCTCCAAGGTCCTAAAGTTAGACTCAACCCCTAAACAACTGAAACTGACTCTTCACCTTCCTAACTTATCTCTTCTCTCATGTTCTCTAGTGGTTAGAGAACATTTACAATTCCTCACCTTTTGTTCAAAATTACTAATAAATATATGAGAATTTAAAATCATGAGACCCCCCTATGTCTTAAAAAAATACAAAGTATTTCTTGAGCCTAATGCTCCTGCATCAATAAGTAGGAGAAATAAATCTATCACTGCAACTATAGATTTCCAGATTGAAATTTTCACATATCGTATGCCAAAGTTACGTCCCTGGGAAGTTGATGTATCAATTTACCCAAACGGGGCCCACAGTTTTGGCGCTTCATCTCCTAGGGTTATGTTTTTGGATGTTTAGGGTTTTCCCTTGTTTCTCAATAATAAATAGGCCTTCAAGCCTCATTGTAACACAGTTCAGAGGTTTGTAGCCGCCACATCTCTTCTCAGAGATAAGCTACCAGCGCCCTAGCTAGTTTATTTCCATTATGTCTGTAAGCATATTTCAGTTATGTGATATTAATGAAATGTAGTCTTATTTTTACTGCATCTCTGCATTTATGTGTATTTATATATTTTATTGCGTTCCTGCATAAGTTCAGATCAATGGTATCAGAGCGGTCTATTCTCTCTCGACATTTATTTGCATGTCCCCAATGAGGTCGGAGTATAAGGAGCTAGGCTCGATCTAGTTGAACCTTTGCAAGATCAGACTCGCAAACCCTGACAGTCGCCCATGGAAAACGAAAAGAAAGATGAGGGAGCAGAAGATCCTATCAAAATATTGCTCAAGGAGGCCCTTGAGAAACAAAGGAACACAATGATGGATAACTTTGCCAGATCTTTCAACGACATCCCACCGATGGTGCGTCTGCATCCAACAGCCACTCTGAAGGCGCAACTCCTTTTAAGGTACAAGTAAACTTTGACATTCCCATATTTGAAGGCCAAATAGATGCAGACGTCGTAGATAGATGGTTGAATCTATTAGAAGGGTGTTTCTCGATTCCTGACTTTTCCAACCGGGAAAAGATTACTTTTGCACTCCTCAAAGCCTCCCCCATGTCAACGACTGGTGGGAAACCTACTGTGAGCAACAGGACAGGAGGGAACCCTCTTTGTTTTCGGCCGCACCCACTTGGAATTCTTTCCGAGATGCCATCAAGGATAACCCGCCAAAGCCGCAAGAAAAAAACAACACTACGAAGCCAAAGAAGGACACAGGAAAGTGGTGTGAGTTCCATAAGAGCTCCACTCACAACACAAGTGAGTGTCAGGCCAAGCAGTCACTGTTGGCCAAGCTGAAGGCTTATGAATCAGATGCATGCTCCGAATCTGAATCAAAACACAACAAGGGGAATGATAAAGGGAAGCAAATTATCGATGCGAAGCCCAATGCCACTGTTGCAACCATGAAGATCCAGAAGGAGGAACTGGAAGATCCATAGGAGGGGAAGCACCTCTTCCATTCCCAGATGTGGGTAAAGGATTCCCCACTACAGTTCATTGTCGACAGCAGGAGTCAAAAGAACCTCATCTCAATAGAGGTCATGAAGCAGTTGGGCAGACCGACCATAGCACGCCCACAGTCATACACCATTGGGTAGCTTCACCAAGGACAGGATCTTTGCGTCAGCCTGCAGTGCCGCCTTCCCTACAGCATCAAGCCCTTCACAGATGAGGTATTATTTGACATTGCTCCTCTTGATGTTTCTGATGTATTATTAGGCCAACTGTACTTGTGGAAGCAACATGCTGTGTATGAGTCTCGGCTGTGAAATTTTCAATCTGAAAACTATACAGTTGCAGTGATAGATTTATTCCTCCTACTTATTATTTCAACAAGTTATTTTTCAGAAATCTTCTAGCAAATATCGAAATAAATACTACCGCAACATTCACAAATACATATGCAGAGAAATGAACAGTAAAGGACATAAGCACAAGAATGAATCACATAATATCTTTACAAGGAAAAAATAATCACAGATAAAATCTGAAACACCTCAGATAGAATTCCCGGCTCTCTCGGACAATTCTTTGATTCCCTGATCAGCGTCTGCTGGCTTCTGTGCCTGTCTGCGTGTTTCTCTGTGCAATCCCAGCGTTGGAGTGTGTAAGTTTGCGTAGGGTATGCACGGGTTCTATGCGCTGCAGCCCAAAGCTGCCTCCAGTGGCCCACTACTTCCCTCTGTCCCTGACCTCGATCACTTCTGACTCCCTCCTCCTTCTGCTTCTGTAAACTCTTCGCCCTGCAACTCTCCCACTGAAATCGAATTCTCTTACTTCAGAATCGATCTCCTTCGAGTACTGAGTGTATGCCCGACTTGTTTTTCAAATGACCCTCAAGCCTTCTTTTATAATCTTCTCGTTGGAGAACCAACGGCCCAGATTAGAAGTTTAATAAATGGCTACGATTGAAACTTGACTTGATCCTTGTTTTCTAGAAGATTCGCACTCTGACTTATTAATACCCTTTAATTATTTCATTTCCCTAAGTTTAGACGTAGGGTCTTCATTAAAATAATTAATTACTTCATTAAAATAATTAATTATTTTAATAAGTCATGAACCGAGTGGAATTTCCACAAACGGTTTCTGGGTTCTTTGGAATGCTGTTGTCCAAGCCTCCCTGCAAAGTTTGAGACTTGAAACACTTCCAGATGCTACAAAAATCAACATCGGCCTCGTGCTGTTATTGTTACTTTGGGCAATAAGTTGCACAAGATACCAGAGGTAGCAATGCCTGCCGCCATCTCTTTGGTTATTGAAAAACAATGTAGTAAGCTCATTTCCAAAACTACAAAATTTGTTTTCCTGATAATCCGCGCTTAAGGCAAGAAGAAGATTGTGGCCACGACCTCCAGAGTCCAGACATAGCTCTTCTGCACGACAACAACAGATGGACAAGGTCGTGGAGGAGTACGGGGACATCTTCACCTCACCCGTAGGGATGCCTCTGCACTGTCAAGTCAAGCACCCCATCGATTTGACCCCAGGTGTGCCGCTACCCAATGTACCAATCTATCGGTGCTCTGTTCTGGGGAATGACGAAATCAAGAGGCAGATTCAGGAGCTGCTGCAGAAAGGTCACATCCAGCCAAGTTCATCGCCCTATGGGTGTCAGATCGTGTTGGTGCAGAAGAAGGATGGGACTTGGAGACTTTGTATTGACTATCGGACGTTGAACAAGATCATTGTTCGGAATAGGTACCAAATCCCACGGATTGATGACCTTCTAGACCAACTCATGGGGGCAAAATATTTCAACAAGATCGACTTGAAGTTCAGGTATCACCAAGTACCAATTGATCCCTCCAATGTGTGGAAAATTGTCTTCAAAGCCAAGGAGGGCCTTTTCGAATGGTTGGACATGCCTTTCGGGTTTACGAATGCTCCCGCAACCTTCATGAGGCAAATGGACGATATCTTGCGGCCATTCACCAACTCATTTGCAGTAGTGTACTTGGATGACATCCTGATCTTCAGCCAGACTTGAGAAGAGCACCTCTACCATATCCGACAGGTCCTCCAAACACTACGGAAACACAAGTTGTGTGCCAATTTGGAGAAGTGCACTTTTGGCATGACCCAAGTTCAATATCTGGGATACATTATTGATAAGCGGGGGGTCCATGTGGATCCAGCTAAGATCAAAGTCATTCCGGATTGGCCAACGCCAACCACTCTAACAGAGCTCCGCAACTTTCTGGGTCTTGCCAATTTCTACCACAAGTTCGTGTTCAGATTCTCTCATATCACTTGGCCCTTGAGCCAAGTCACCAAGGGAGGAGCAAAAGCAAATTCTTTTGGTATGAATCTCAACAGAAGGCATTCATCGAGTTGAAACATCGCCTCTGCTCTGCCCCAGTGCTCACATTACCAGACTTGCAACAACCATTTGAGATAGAGACATATGCCTCAGACTATGATATTGGCGTTGTTCTTCCTCAATAGGGGCATCCAATGGCATATCATAGTAAGACATTGTCTGACACAATCTGGAAGTATCCCACTTATGACAAAGAGATGTATTCCATTGTGCAGGCTTGCCAACAATGGAAGCATTACATTTTGGGGAAGGAAACGGTCATCCACACAGACCACCGACCCGTGCAGTTCATACAGACACAAGGGAAGTTGCAGAACGATCGCCATCAGAAGTGGTCCACATATCTGCAATAGTTTCATTTGAACATCAAGTACAAAAAGGGAAGCACCAATAATGTTGCAGACTACCTTAGCCGATCGTCGATCGTGATGCTAACCACCGTGCTCAACTCTTGTGGGCACGAGACCTTTGATTGGTCGCTTCTCTACAGGAGCGATCCAGAATTCGGCCACACATACAAGACGCTCTTGGAGGTAAGCAAGTTCCAAATTTTCACCTCAAGGATGCACTGCTATGTCACTTAGGAAGCGCACTATAGTCGGGTCGCTAGGCATTTCGGGTTTGAGAAAACAATGGCAGTACTGCAGAAGTATTTCTATTGGTCGAACCTTCGACTGGATGTCAGGAAGTACATCAGATCCTGCACTGTCTGTGCCATTGCCAAACCGACCATCAAGAAGCAAGGCATCTATACTTCGTTGCCTACCCCTAGTCGACCTTGGGAATCCATCTTCATGGATTACATGTCGGGCCTTCCTTCTATTAAGCATGGCAAGTACTGTGTTTTCGTGGTCATCGACAGATTCTCGAAGATGGCTATTATGGCAGCCTAAAAGAAGAATACCACAGCAGAAACCACTGCTAAACTCTTATTTGAATGAGTGTGGGTACACTTTGGGATCCCACAATCTATCATCTCAGATCGGGACAGTAGGTTCCTCAGTAAATTTTGGTCCAGCCTCTGGTCAATGCTGGACACCAAGCTCACCAAGTCCACAACTTTCCATCTCAAAACTAATGGCAAGAGATCGTCAACAAGATGATCGTACACATTCTGCGCATGTACAACTCAAAGCATCCACGCACATGGGATGAGAGCCTCCCCTATGTAGAGCACAGCTGTTAATTTGGACAACTAGGTCCAAACTCCATGTTGTGATGCTCGGATGGAGATACCAATATTTTAATTGGGTTCCTCTTTCGGAGAGGTGCAAGATCGATCTAAAGATCATCTTGATCCAATGAGCATAACATTTATTTTGAATTTATTTTCTAATATATTCAAATATGTGCAGGTCGGCTTTAAGGTTTTGTACCCCAGCAAATGTGTCACACACCCTCAGTGATGGATATAAATAAAGTCAACGTTGGAGGACATTTCACTCATCTCCTCATCATACATACTTCTCTCTCCACTTCTGATTGGTTCGAGCTACTTGGAGGCAAATCTGCGGTTCACACGAGGGAGAAGGACGAAGACATTTTTTGCTGCAGCTAGGGTTTCCACCGTAGGTTTGACCAGCGTTGACTTTGGTCAACGCATGGTCATAAGGAGCTAAATTTTGGCATAGACTTCGATTTCTGCAATCCGCACATTTTGGGACAAGAACTAAGGTCAAAGGTTGACCGTAGACTATGTTGCGCTGACTTTTACTTGCTGTTGTTCTGTGTTGACTTTTCTGGGAAGCGTTGAATTTTTTGGGTTGACTTTTGAGTTGAATGTTTGGCTGATTTGAGGGTTGTGTGACATTGCTAGTTAGCTAACCAATTGAGACTTCGCTGGTTGAAGCATCCTGTTGACCGCCGTAATGCACCAACACACTTATCTGTTTCTGGCTTGTCTTCTGTTGATCTACTGGTATGTTCTATCAACATTTTACTTTATTGTTTATGTGATTACTGTCTGAAATTGAATAAAAAGTAAAGTTGCATCAAGCATAGAACACCTACATTTTACAACAGCTATAGTCGGGCTCTCCACAGCTCAACCAGGCACAGCCCCTTTGAGGCAGGCTTTGGATTCCAGCCACTATGTCCCATTGACGTAGCCATGCCATTTGCGGCTACTCAGGCTGATTCGGCTCATGTCTAGTCTGAAGCTGACACGAACAACTTCATTGAGCAAATTCAGCACATCCACCAATAGGTTCATGACATATTGGACAGATTCAATGCCAAGTACAAGCAACGACATGATCAACATTGGGTGCCACACAACTTCCAGGTGGGCGACAAAGTGTGGCTACATTTGCAGGAATGCCTCGCTGGACCCCACTGTAAGCTTCGCCTGCTCTGATATGGTCCATACACCATCATCAAGGCTGTAGGGGGCAATACTTTCAAGCTCAGTATTCCACCATTCATTGGTCTGCACCCAGTGTTCAATGTGGTCTGCCTTCAGCCCTACTTCCCACCTCTACTGGACACCTCCAACATTGTAGAACAAGTCACACCCACAGAGTTAAACCCAGACTGCATGGTGTTGATTTTGTAGCATTGGAAAGTGTTCCGACTCTCATATTTTGGGAGGAGTCTTGGATATCAATATTCCAGAGAACCCAGAAACCGTTTGTGGAAATTCCACTCGGATCATGCCTTATTAAAATAATGAATTATTTTAAAGTGATCCCTAAGTCTAAACTTAGGGAAATTAAATAATTAAAGGGTATTAATAAAGTAGAGTGTGAATCTTCTAGAAAACGAAGATCAAGTCATCTTTTAATCTTAGACATTGATTAGAGATCTAATCTAGGTCGTTGATTCATCAACGAGAAGACTATAAGAGAAGGCTTGAGGGTCATTTGGAAAGAAAGCCAAGATCACACTCAGTACCCGAAGGAAATCGATTCTGAAGGAATAGAATTCGATTTTAGAGGGAGAGGTTGTAGAGGCAGAGTTGCAGAGACAAAAGGAGGAAGGGGAAGTCAGCAGACGAAGAAGAAGGTAGAAGCAAGACGCAGAGGGGACAACGTTGAGCAGCAACACTGGTCCTCCACGTAGAGTGATGCAGTCCAACGCAATGACTATGCAAAAGGCCACCCAGAGTGATGCAGAGGGAGGAAGGGTGCCTCCATTGTGTCAAAAATTCTTACGAAGGGTTCAAAAAATTTATCTCAGGTGTATTCTAGTCATCTGCTCGTCAAATTTCTGTAAATGATTTTCCACTGTTGAAGAATAATAAAAGACCTCATTTGTTGCACCGGTTTTCCCACATTGGCGTTTTCCGGGGAAAATTGTCCAAAATAACTGTGTTCATGTGATTGTTTATATTGCGTTATATGCCTTCTATTTGATTTTCTTCTTGTGATTAAGTGAATACTGCAGTTGTGTTTATTTCAGAATTTATTGAAAGTATCTGTAAATAACTTATCATAAATATGTTAGATCTAAGACTTTTGTGATCCAAAAAAAAGTCTTTTGGATTAATCACGTCATTAGGATTAGGTCGACATTTTGAACCATATAATGTGGTTCATCCTCAGGAGAAGGTGAAAAAAGATGATTGATCTTAATGAATAAATAGTTAGGATGCATCATTGCCCAGAGATAGCTGTTGAGACTAGCCGTTAAAAACTAGGTGTTAATTAGTTCAAAAAATTAATTAATATATGATTATTATTAATTAAAAATCTTTATACACTTATTATAATAGGGTTAATAGTTGTTAAACACACACATAGAAAAATAAGCATGAGATACTCATATTATTCACCATAGATGTACATTTATAATACAATGGTGTGACTCTTGGATTCATCTTCCAAGGTCACTTGGACTCTTTTGTGACTCTTCGCCTTCCACACTTACCCATAGAGGATTAGGTGTTCAACATTCCCCCCCTTAATCTGAAGGGGTATGTGTGAGTCTAAGAAGAGAGTTGTAATACAAATCTGCAAAATATGCATGGCAGCACTTAGGCTGAATCAGCTCTCTGAAATGTTGACATAAAGAGGTGGTTTAAGGATGACCACCAGCACTAGAACGCAACGCTTATTGCAATTCCCGGAACTCTTCCAAACTGGCAAGAAGCTAAGGGCTTCTGCTAGAGGAATTGTCCCTCATATTTGAAAAGGGAGACCTTCAACCTAAAAGAAGGGAAGTCTACAACCTATGATGGTTTAAGGATGACCACCAACTCTGAAATGCTTGATGCATTTCCTAGAACTCAACCAAAACTGGCAAGAAGTTGAAGTCTTCTGCTAGAGGAAGTGCTCTGAATTCTTTGAAGAGGAAGAATATTAACCTTACATAGATGGTTTAAGGTTGTCCATCAACCAAAGGCATGCTCATGGGCATCCATGTTTCTGGCTACAACTCTGAATTTGAAATGACGAATTGTGGCTCAGGCTCGCTTGAACTGTTGTGTCTCTGGCTACAACTCTGAATCCGGAATGAGAGATTGTGGCTTAGGCTCGTTTGATGTGACTTTGAAGCTTGTATATGACCACCATTTTCCCCCCTGTCAGGTACAAGGTGAGATGATGGCAAAAACTCAACTCCAAGATTGTTCAATATTCTAGAACAAGTTCTGACATGCGACTTAAACATCTTCTTCGTTGTCTTCACCCATTGCCGAGAAGCGATCCATCCAAGATGAATCTTTTTTCTTGCAGGAGGCTTGTTTCTAAAGCATCTGTGTGAAGAATGGGTGTGCCGACCACAGTGTTTGCATGGATGAAGATCAAAACAGTGATCTTTCATATGGCCAACGCGATCACAGTGTTGGCATTTTACAATGTGTTGTTGTTGTTGTGGAAGTGGAGCAGGATCTGGAATAGCTGCAAGTGAACTGTCATAAAGAAATCCGACACTCTGAAATTTGATGGGCTTGGAGTAGTCCGGAATATGAAAGGACAACTCCTTGTCATATCCAAGACCAGTTCTGTGCTTGTTGTGGACAAGCTCTTTCCAAGGTCTGATGATGGGCTTGGGAAGTGCAAACTGAGCTGCTGCATCTACATGCAAATCTGCTCTTGTACAAGGAATTGAATGTGAATCAACTGCAACTTTATATTCTTGCTTCTGATGAGAGTCCTCCTCAATTTTCTAAACAGAAACAGGTTCAGAATGGTGACTCTTTTGTTGAAGTTCATCTCACTGAAGCTGAGACTCCAACTGCAAAAACTCAATCTTGTCTTGTGCATCTTGCAAGCAAGTTTGAATATTAAAAAGAGCATTCTTGCTCATTTTTACCATATCATGAACAGTGGAATGAATAAGGTTATGCAACAACTCTAATGCATCATTGATTTTAGCCATTTTCTCAACAACTCAGGATCAAGAAATAAAGGGTGTCGGCTTCAACCGATAATGCACCCGTTTACAATGTGATTCAACTTACTTTCAAAAGAATACAAGTGACTTCAAAGACCCTTTTCTTTCATGAACTTCCAATTATGGAATTCCCAAAGAACAAACTCTGCTACTCAAATTATGGAGGACCTCAAGGTGTAGACTTGGTTGTCTGACCAGCAAGCAACAATGACTCACATCATAGAAGTGTTCAACAGTTTCTCAACAACTCAAAGTTACACTTCAAATACTGACTGCAACTATGAATTAAGAAGCAATGCAATGTCACTGCAAATATTTTGTAAATGTGCAGAAAAAACAACTGTGCAATAGCCCTTTAAGGCAGAGGATTTCTCTCTTCTTCAAAGAACTTGTTTTATACCAACAACTCTAATTCAACAAAAATATTCACAAGTTTGGATGCTTCACTATCGATGAGCAGATGGTCTTGATCTTGTTATATTACCTCACAATAAAGAGGAAGGCAAATTCCAAAAACTATGAGTAAGTTTTATGATGCCACCAATTTTCAACATTTGCCTTCACATTGTCAATCTTTTCAAAGAGTCACCCTTCTATACATGCCACAAATCTTGGTCACGTTTTTATAATAGACAAAACATACATCAAAAACTTCACTCTTCACTATAGAAAATCCATATTTCCATTTAATTCATATACCATCTCCTCTCTCTCTTCATTTGTTAAAAAAAAATTTGAGGAAAAAACAGAGGTATTATTTGGAGGAGGCGAAATCTGGGGGAGGTGACTACTGGGGGAGGTGATTTCTAGGGAGGTGACTACTAGGAGAGGTATTTTCTGGGGGAGGCCAATATGTAAAAAAAAATTAAAATTTATGGCCCAAAAACGAAAATTAAGTGAACACAGAACTATGATTTGTGTGGGGGGGAGGAACTGTGTAAAAATAATAAAAGCAGAGGGTAGGGGCGGGTTGGGGTCGGCATGAAGGCCGTGAGGGGGAGCGGGTTGGGGAGGGAAGGGCGAAGGCAAAGAGGGAGCGAGGATGGTGAGAGGGGAGGGGCGGGGATGGTGAGAGGGCGGATGGGAAGGGAGAGTCGTGAGGGCAGGTAGAGGAGGGAGAGCCGTGAGGGCAGGGACGACCGAGGGAAGTGAGGGGGCGAGGGCGAGAGATGAAGGAGCGAGGAGTGAGTGCAGGTGGGGAGGAACGCCCAAGCGAGGGAGGATGGGGAGAGTCGTGGGAGGGGAAGGCGACGAGTCAGCGGGGAGGGCAACGCGTCAGTGGGGTGGGTGAGTGTTGCAGCGAGGGGAGTTTTGTAGTGTTGCTTCCGTGATCAGGTGGGGGACGAGGGTCGAGGGGAGATGGGTGACGGCTGAGAGGTGAGGGGGCGAGTGTGTGAGCGAGGAGGGGAGTGTGGTGAGGGGGTAGGGAGATGGGGTCGAGAGGTCGAGAGGGCCGTGGGGAGCGACTATGAGTGTTGAGGGCCGTGGGGAGCGGGGGTAAGTGATGCAGTGTGAGTGATGCAGTGTTGAGGGAGATGGGCCGGAGGGAGGTGGCGAGTTGGGAATGTTGGGAGTGAATAAATTTGTACAGCAAGAGAGGTGAAAAAATAATGATTTCTGAACCGTAAGTACAATTGCAGAATTGTAGAATTGCAGTATATAGAGTAGAGGAATATGGCAGAGATTGCACAGTAATATGTAGAAATAAAAGTAGGCAGATTGAGCAAAAAAATAATTTCCCACTTTCAACACCAAGAATGTCAGGAGCAGTGAAAAAACCTGTAGAGTTTAAAATGCACAACGCTGCTCCTCACAAAAATAATTTCTGAATGACGCAAAAAATGATCTTTCAATGCTGCAAAGAATTTTTGAATGCTGCAAAAATGCACAGGATTTTTGCAAGTTTACACAGGCCACAAAATCAAATGGCTCATACAAGATTGAGCTGGTTATGAACGTATTAGCTCTGATACCATGTTAAACACACACATGCTGTATGAGGAAAGATAAACACACACATAGAAAGATAAGCATGAGATACTCATATTATTCACCATAGATGTACATTTATAATACAATGGGGTGACTCTTGAATTCATCTTCCAAGGTCACGTGGACTCCTTTGTGACTCTTCGCCTTCCACACCTACCCATAGAGGATTAGGTGTTTAACAATAGTTAATTGTTTTGAAATGTAAAAACCAATTTCATAAGAAAATATAAAACCTAAAACCTAATTTAAAAATATATTAAATAGATAGGGTGTTTTAATATTGTAATATGTTAATATAGATTATTATAATAGGTAATTCATAATATATAATCATAAAAGCTTATAATAAACAATTATTTATAAATCGAGAATAAAAATCATAAGATAAAATAAAAAAGAAAAGAAACCAAGAGGAAATAGGACAAGACACAAATAAGATAAAGAAAAACTAAAAAGAAGAATATAGGATAATAAAAACAAGGACCAAATCAAAAACACAGGAGGGTGAAATCATTTAGAGAGAGCTGGAGTCCAAATCTTACTTTAATTTCCACCTATCATCCCTATTGAGATTCTTAGCATGTCTTTCAATATCAATGGCTTCTATAAGCTTCCTATGGGGGAAGTGACCCACCCTAGCAAGGACTTTGGAATCCTCAATGCAAACATGGTGACAAAAATTTTCCACATGCTCGCCAAGAGCAGAAGTGCGAGATCGATTGTGTCTAATGTCTATCGCATGCTCTTGGATTCTTTGTCTAATAGACCGAAATAAATCAATCGCTACAGTAGTATTTTAGCTTGAAAATTTCACATGGTATCAAAGCAAAAGATGGGAGACGGAAGAGGAGGTTCTGCAATGGAACGAAGGTCCGACAATGATGCGGCATCAGCTCAAAAGGGTTCACACAGTCTTCCAGATCACATCGAGAAACAAAGGGATCATGACGTTTCAGCTCTGGCATCCAGACTAGAAGAGGATTTCGCTTGTGTGTCAAGCATGGCCTCTCCAGGGGTCTGGTATATTGATGGTGGAGCATCTGCTCACATGACGAAAGTTCAAGAATGTTTCCCGAGCTACCAAAAAGAGCAGATGAATTTTCAGATCACGATGGGAAACAAGGCCAAGTGTACCCCCATTGGAAGAGGAACCATAATATTTGAAACAAAAGCTAGTAATAAGCTTCGGGCCACCAATGTACTGCATGTACCGGGATTGGGGATGAACTTGCTCTCGGTGTCTCAAGTCTAGAACAAGGGTTACGATGTATACTTTATTGGCAACAAAGTTTATGTCAAACAACCTAGTTGGAAAAGAAAGGCACAAATTGGAGTAAGGAACCATAAACTGTATAAGTTACAGCTCGAGTCTCCAATGGCACTGATAGGCTGTGTTGATGAAAGGGATTTGAATGAATTATGGCACAAAAGAATGGGGCATCTACATCATGGAGCCTTGAAGATCCTCAAGAAGACTGTCACGAGAGCTCCAGAACCTAGCACCAGGAAAGACGATGTCTGCAGGGGGTGCATATTAGGGAAGTATGCCAAGGTAGCATTTCCAAGAAGCAACAACAAGGCCAAGAGTGGGTTGGAGCTAATACACTTAGACATCTGCAGGCCAATGTCCATGAATGCTCTCAATGGGGCAAAGTATTTTGTCACTTTTATTGATGACCATTCCCGGAAGACATGGATCTACTTTCTGAAGACCAAAGGTGAGGTCTTTGAGCGATTCAAAGAATTCAAGGCTTTGGTAGAAAATCTAACTGGAAAGAAAATCAAGAAATTGCAATCAGATAATGGTGGAGAATATATTGATAAAGACTTCACAAGGTTCTGCGCAAAGGAAGGCATCAAGAGAGAATGGACAGCTCCATATAATCCAAAGCAAAATGGAGTTGCAGAGAGGAAGAATAGGACCATTGTGGAAGCTGCGAGGGCAATGTTGTATGATCAAGACATGCCCAAATTTCTGTGGGTTGAAGCTTGCAATACAACAGTGTATGTGTAGAATAGGGTGCCTCAGAGAGCATTGCGTAAAGTTACTCCTAAGAGTGTGTTCACTGGCAGCAAGCCGGAGGTGAGCCACTTCAGGAAGAAGAAGAGGAAGAAGAGGAAGAAGTTAGATTAGACTGTTGAGAAAGGATACCTTGTGGGATATAGTGAAAATGTGAAGGCATATCGCATCTATATTCCCGAGATTAGGAAGATCGTAGTAAGACGGGATGTGAAATTCATGGAAGAGAGACCCTTCAGGAGATCCCGAGAAATGTCTACAGATACGCAGTCTGAGGAGGATCCGCTCATTCAGCCACAGCAACATACAGAAGATGGCTCTAGTGCCTCTCCACGGTACAAGGATTCTGAGGAAAGTTCTTCCGAGAAAGTGCAAGGAGAGCAAGAAAATCCACCCACCACTAGTGGAAGGACGAGCAGAGAACTCCAACAGGCTCTAAGGGATGCAGAGGAATTTATTGGAGCCCCTAGAAATGAGAAGAGGGTACACAGCCAACCAGACAGGTACCAGACACTAGTAGCACAGGTTGGAGAACCCTCTAGTTTTCGAGAGGCAACTCAACATCAGGTGTGGGTAGATGCTATGGTGGGGGAGTACAACTACATCATTGTGAAAATTTCAAACTGAAAACTAAACAGTTGTAGTGATAGATTTATTTCTCCTACTTATTATTTCAATAAGTTATTATTCATAAATCTTCCAGCAAATATCGAAATAAATACTACTACAACATTCACAAATATATATGAAGAGAAATAAACAGTAGGGAACATAAGCACAAGAATCAATCACATGTACACAGTTATTTTTGGACAATTGTCCCCGGAAAAACCCAATGTGGGAAAACTGGTGTAGCAGATGAGGGTTTTATTAATACTTCAGCAAATGATATCTTTACAGGGAAATATAATGGTAGATAAATTCTGAAACACCGAAGACTGAATTTTTGGCTTACTCGGACAATTCTCTGACACCCTAAACAACACCTGCATGGTCCTATGTTTGTCTGCGTGATTCACTGCATAGTCCCAGCACTGGACTGCGTGAGTTTGCGTGGAGACTGTGTGGGTTCTCTGTGCTACACCCTCAAGTTGCCTCTAGTGACCCACTGCTGCCCTTCGTCCCTGATCTCGATCACTACTGACTCCCTCCTCCTTCTGCTTCTGCAAACTTCTTGCCCTGCAACTCTCCCACTAAAATCAAATTCTACATCAGAATGGATCTCCTTCGGGTATTGAGTGTATGTCCCGGCTTGTTTTCCAAATGACCCTCAAGCCTTCTTTTATAATCTTCCTATTGGAGAACCAACGTCCCAGGTTAAAAGATTAATCAATGGCTAAGATTAAAACTTGACTTGATCCATGTCTTCTAGAAGATTCACACTCTAACTTATTAATACCTTCTAAATATTTCATTTCCCTAAGTTTAGACTTAGGTTCTTCATTAAAATAACTAATTATTTTAATAAGTCATGAACCAAGTGGAATTTCCACAAACTGTTTCTGGGTTCTTTGGAATGTTGTTGTCCAAGCCTGCCTGCAAAGTTTGAGACTTGGAACACTTTCGGAAGCTACAAAAATCAACACTCCCTCTTAGCGAGGAAGGTGTTCCAACAATATGCCTGCTGCATGCTGCTCTCTTTTGAAGCACCCTCTGCGTTGCTAATCTCTGGACGTTGCCCCCCATCTGCTGCGCTGCTGCCTTATGTACAGCAGCCTTTGACACTACGACTGTCATTGTTGTCTCTGTACCACATCTCCCTCTGAATACCGAGTCTATCCATTCTTGCTACTAGAAGGGATTCTTCATCATCCCCATCTTCTCTTTGAAGTAGAAAATTTTTGTCTTCCCTAGAGCCTTTGTGAGGATGTTTGCCACCTGTTCTCCTATTGGAGTGTACTACAACTAAATAACTCCACGTTGTACACAGTCCCTGATGAAATGACACCTGATGTCAATATGTTTCGACCTATCATGAAACACAAGATTCTCAAAGAGCTTTATGTAACTCTGATTATCGCATAAGATGTTGGTCGCTCCCATTTTCTCCTTGAGTAAATTCACTAGAAGTTTTCGAAGCCATATGGCTTTGCACAAAGCTGTGCTGGCTGCCATATACTCTGCTTCTGCTGAACTCAGTGCTATGGAATTATGTTTCCTGCTGCACCAAGAAGTCATTCTTGATCCTAGACTGAAACAATACCCACTGCTACTCTTCCAATCAACTGAACTTCCAGCACAATCTGCGTCGGTGAAAGCACTCAACCTGACAACATTACTACGGGTGTACTTCAATCTAAGCTCAACTGTTCCTTGAAGGTACCTGAGAACATGCTAGGCTGCTGCCCAATGTGTCCTCTTTGATTCCACCATGAACAGACTGAGGGTATTTACAACATAACAGATGTCTGGCCTTATATTTACTAGATACATCAATGACCCTATGAGCTTCCTGTATAGTGTAGGATCAGCCTCATCATCTTCGGACGTGTCGATTTTCTTCCAGTTGGTGATCATTGGAGTTGTCATGGGTCTACAATCCTCCATCTGAAATCTCTTCAGAATCTCTGTAGTGTATCTTCCTTGACCAAGAAAGATATCCCCGTTCTGCTGCCAAACCTCCAACCCTAGAAAATAGTGCATCCGTCCTAGATCCTTCATGTCAAATTCTTCAGCCAAATTCTTCTTACAATCTGTGATGAGCCTTGATGATCCCGTCAAGAATAGATCATCGACATACAAAACCAGTATCAAAGGCTCACTCCCTACTCTCAGATAGTAGAGGTTGGGATTTGTGTCACTCTTGACGAATCCCATCTTCTGCAGGTAGCTGTCAATTCGACGATATTAAGCTCTAGGAGCTTGCTTTAGTCCATATAACGCTTTCTTCAATCTACACAAGTTTTTTGATCATGTGTCTCAAAGCCCTCTGGTTGTTCTATACACACCTCTTCTTCTATCACCCCGTTCAAGAATGTCGTCTTGATGTCCATCTGGTGAATTTCCCATCCCATTTGTGCAACAAGGGATATCACAGACCTGATAGAGGTGTACCTGGCTACTAGGGCGAAGGTTTCTTCATAGTCAATTCCTTCCTTCTGAGCATACCCCCCTTAGCCACAAACCTGGCTTTAAATTTCGCGATGTTGTCGTCTGCAGCATACTTGATTTTGTAGATCCACCTAGATCCTACAACTGATCTCTCCTGAGGCCTAGGGACAACTTCCCAGACATCATTCGCCATGATGGAACTGTACACTTCCACCATTGCATCAACCCACACCTAGTGGTGAGCTGCTTCCCAAAAACTGGAAGGTTCTCCGACTTGAGCAACCAAGGCTTGATACCTCTCAGGCTGCTTACGCTGTCTCTTCTCATTTCGGGGAATTCCCACAAAGTCCTCTGCATCCTTCAGAATCTGTCGAAGTTCCCTGCTCGTTCTCCCACTGGTAGTGGGTGGATCTACAAACTCTCCCTCTTGCAAATCCTCTGGAGACACATCCCTTGGATCACTATGCCTTAGAGAGGCAACTGAATTTTTTGCTGCTAGTTGTTGGGGTTGGACCAAAGGCTCTTCCTCATACTGCGTAGCAGAAAGCAGCTCACGAGATCCTCTGAAGGCCTTCTCCTCCATGAACTTCACATCCCTTCGCACCACCACTTTCCTGCTCTCAGAAATGTAGATACGATAAGCCTTTGCATTCTCGTTGTATCCTACCAGATACCCCTTTTCGGCAGTCATTTCCAACTTCTTCCTCTTCTCACTGGGCACATTACAATAAGTTGTACTGTCGAAGATCCTAAAGTGACTCACTTCAGGCTTACTGCCAGTGAAGACACTTTCTGGCGTGATCTTTCCCAATGCAGCAAGAGGAGTCCTGTTCTGAATGTAGACAGTTGCATTACACGCTTCATGCCACAGGAATTTGGGCATGTCTTGGTCATACAGCATGGCTCTTGTTGCGTCAAGAACAGTCCGGTTCATTCTTTCTGCCACACCATTTAGCTCTGGATTGTATGGAGTTGTCCACTCTCTTTTGATGCCTTCCCTTGCGCAGAATCCAGTGAATTCTTTATCAATGTATTCACCACCATTATCTGACTGCAACACCTTGATCTGCTTCTGTTAATTTTGGACAACTAGGTCCAAACTCCATGTTGTGATGCTCAGATGAAGATGCCAATATTTTTATTGGAATCCTCTTTCGGAGAGGTGCAAGATCGATCTAAAGATCATCTTGATACGATGAGAAGAACAATTATTTTAAATTTATTCAAAATATGTGCAGGTCGGCCTGAAATGAAATGTAGGCTTGAAGCCCCAGCGGTTGTGTCACACACCCTCACTGATGGATATAAATAGGTCAATGTTGGAGGCCATTTTCACTCATCCATCACATCACATCCTCTCTCCTCATCTGATTGGTTCGATAATCTATTAGAGTCTCTTCTTCACTCACACGTGGGAAAAAGCAACAGCTAGGGTTTCGGACTGTCTAGGGTTTCTAGCGCAGAAATTGACCAGCGTTGACAAAAAAATTGACCCAAAACTCTCCCTAAACTTCGATCTCATCAATCCGCATTTTTTGGCACAAAAACTGAGGCTGGACGTTGACTTTGACTTGGCTGCGTTGACTTTCTTACTGATGCTGTTTGCGTTGATCGTTAACTGGGACAGCGTTGACATTCGTTGACTTTGGGTTGACTGATCTCGTTGTCTGTGAGGGTTGTGTGACACTTCTGGTTGGTTGACCATATTGAGACTTTGTTGGTTGAAGCATCCTGCTGACCGCCGTAACGCACCGACACACATATATAATTTTGGTTTGTCTTCTGTCAATCTACTGGTATGTTCTATCTGCACTTTAGTTTCTTATTTATGTGATTTTCGACTAATATTGGGGATAAAAAGTAAAGTTGCATCAAGCATAGAACATCTACAAAAATTTACATGGAATCAAAGCTGAGGTGAAGACAAAGCCCAAGTTTGTAGCAATCACCGAAGAAGAACATGGGTACCTCAAACTACAATGGCTTTAAAGCTGATGACAAATTGACTGGGAAGGAAGACTTCCATGCCTGGAAGATGACATTGGATCTTATGTTGGAAGACCAAGATGTCATGGACTATGTGAAGGGTAAAATCCAAGAGCCTCCATCCACTGCACCTGCTGCCACCAAATCTAAGTATAAGAAGGGGGAAATTAAAGCTAAGTTGATGATCAAGGACTCAATCCATAAGAGTTTGGTTGCCTACATCTCTGAGCTGGGCACATCCAAAGAGATGTATGATAAGTTGGTCAACATGTTCAAGGCCAACAATGCAAATCAAGTCCTATTCTTCAAGAACCAATTGAAGAATCTAAAGAAAGGCAGGGATGAATCCGTTCAGTCATACTTTCTGAAGCTGACCGAGATCAGGAATAATCTTCTGGCTATTGGGGAAACAATAGCTGATCGAGAGATGGTTCTCATCGCACTTGGAAGTCTCTCATCCGAATGGCATGTATTCAACACTACCATTCTCAATAACAATGTCATACTTGATATTGACGAAGTACCGTCAAGATGCGTACAAGAAGAGGCAAGGATGAAGGAATATGAAAATGAAGGAAATGTTGTCTTCAGTACTCGTGCTAAGAAGAAGAACTTTTGTGGTCCAAGGAACAAAGGAAGAGTAGGGGCCCAAGGGAAGAAAGGTAAATGTTACACGTGTCACAAGCCTGGTCACTATGCTAGAGAATGCCCTTAAAAGAAGGATTCTCCTGATGATGATGACAATAACAACAACCAGAGGAATGGCAATCAAAGGAACAACAGGTTCAAAGGAAAGAGGAAGGCTTCCTTTGGTGGAATGGGCAACCTTACAAAAGGTCGAGAAATTCCAGGTATGAGGAATCAAATGTTGTTGACGATAAAAGAAATGAATTCATTCTTGTATCTACCCTCTCTACTGCATCTACACCTGACACTATGGATGTCTGGTTGAGAGAGAGTGGTGCCTCAAGGCACATCACTGGGTTCAAGGAAGCACTTTCTAACATGGTTGAGAAGGATGTTAATCTGAAAACTATCCTTGGAGATAATGCCACATATCCCGTGAAAGGGACAAGGACTGTGACCCTCCACTTGTCTCAAGGTCAAGTCCTCTGCTTGCAAGATGTACTCTATGTACCGGATTTGAAGAAGAACCTTGTGTCTATCTCGGCCATGGAAGACAAAGGTTTCAATGTGGCATTTGTTGATGGGAAGGTACGTATCTGGAAGAAGAGTTTCGAAGAAGCTATCACTATTGGGTTTAGAGTTGATACACTCTACCAAGTTGGAGGAAGTCCACTGGGAGCGATGACATGTGATATTATCCGACAAACTGAACTATGGCACCAGAGGTTTGGATACCTTCACTACAAAGCCCTTCCTGAAGCAAGGAAGGTCGTGACGGGGTTGCCCGAGTTCACAAATGATCATGAAGGTGTATTTCAGGGTTGTGCCGAAGGAAAGCATACAAGGGGACCTTTCCCCTCAAGCGTCACAAAGACATCTAATGTCTTGCAATTAGTACATTCTGATCTGCCTGGTATGCTACCCGTGACATCCTTGGGAGGTAGTTCTTATTATATGACGTTCATAGATGACTTCTCTCGCAAAACCTGGTTATACTTCTTGAAAAAGAAGGATGAGGCTTTCATGTGGTTATGTACCTTCAAAGCCTTGGTGGAAAATTCAACAGGGAAGAAGATCAAGATATTGAGGACCATAATTGCACTGAATATGAGACGAACGAATTCAACAACTTTTTCATAGAAGCTGGCATTAAGAGGGAAACCACAACTGTCTATACTCCTGAGCATAATGGCGTTGTTGAAAGAAAGAACAAGACCATTGGGGAAGCTGGTTGTGCCATGCTATATGACCAAGGTCTTCCGAAGTTTTTGTGGGGAGAAGCTGTGAACACTACTGTGTACATACAAAACCGATGCCTGCATTCCGCTCTGGACTCCAAAACTCCCGAAGAGGTTTTTGCTTGTAAGAAACCTGGCGTCTCACATTTTAGAGTTTTTGGATGTCCTATTTATTTTCATGTATCGAAGGAGAAGAGGAGCAAGCTGGATGCTTCTGGGAAGAAGGGAATGTTTGTGGGCTACAACGAAACTTCGAAGGCCTATAGAGTCTATGTGCTTGGTCAAAGGGAAGTGGAGATATGCCATGATGTTACCTTTGACAAAGATGCTTCCCTAAGGAAAGTAATCAATCTTCCGAGATCTAAGGAAGATCATGAAGCAAGGCCTGGAAATCAAGAAGAACCAAAGGATGAGACGATGCCCGATGTTGAAGGACTGATGGACCCTATTGATCCACCTCCTTTAATGAGGAAGAGACCATCATGGCTCAGGGACACTCTCGAGGATGCTGAGGGAAATATGGCCCCAAGGGGGACATTCCGTGAAAGCAAGAAGCCGAATAGATACCAAGGGTATCTAGCAACAATGAGTACTATCGTACAATTTGAGCCTGGATCTTTTGAGGAAGCCGTAAAGCATCAAGTCTGGAAGGATGCTATGCACAAAGAATATGAGTCCATTATGAAGAATGATGTTTGGGATGTGGTTCCTAGACCGGAGGACAAAGTAGTTGTCACCTCGAAATGGCTCTCTAAGATTAAGCATGGATCTGATGGAAGTGTTGAAAAGTTCAAAGCAAGATTCGTTGCCCGTGGCTTCTCTCAAAAGGAAGGCGTAGACTATCATGATATATTTGCACTTGTGGCTCAATATATGACCATCCGATCTATCATAGCCCTTGCTGCTATGCAAGGATGGAATCTTCATCAGATGGAAGTGAAGACTGCATTTCTACATGGTGCGGTAAAGGAAGAAGTGTATGTGGAGCAACCTCTGGGGTTCAAAGTCCAGGATTAGGACTTCCATGTTTGCAGGTTGAAGAAAGCCCTCTATGGGTTGAAGCAAGCACCCAGAGCTTTGTACGAGAGGATAGATAGCTACTTGATGAATTTGGGATTCACTCGTAGTAATGTTGATCCGAACCTTTACTTCAAGGTTGATAGAGAAAAGCCTCTCATTCTAGTGTTGTATGTGGACGACCTCTTCCTGACAGGTGCTGACCATCTCATTCATCAACGCAAGAGGGACCTTGCTGCTGAGTTCCAGATCAAGGACCTATGACTGATGCATTACTTCCTAGGCCTAGAGGTCTGGCAGAGACCTGGCGAGATTTTCCTTTCTCAAGGAAAATATATTGTGAAGCTTCTGGAAATATTTGGTATGGTGGACTATAAGTCCATGTCGACACCGATGGAGCTCAACTTTAAGAAGTTGAGTGGCAGCGCTGCTGGGCCTGTGCCAACAAATCCTACTGAGTATAGTCAACTCGTAGGGGCCCTGATGTTCTTAGTGAACACCCGTTCGGACATATGTTTTGCAGTGAACACTGAGTCAACATATGGTTGAGCCTCATCACTTTCATGGGTTGGTGCCAAGAATCTGTTGAGATATCTTCGAGGCACGATAAACCATGGGTTGAGATACATTGCCGAGAGCATGACACTCCATGGATATACTGATGCCGATTGGGTTGGCAGTGTGGTGGATCGTAAGAGTACATCGGGATGCTGCTTCACACTTGGTTCTACTTTGATATCATGGATGAGCAGGAAGCAGAAGTCGGTGGCTTTGAGCACTGCGGAGGCCGAATACATTGAAGCGAGTATGGCCTGCTGTGAAGCAGTTTGGTTGTGAAAGCTCTTCAGTGAGTTGTTCGAGCATGTGCTAGATACCACCGTGATACTCTGGGATAATCAAAGTGGGATTCGATTATCCGAGAATCCCGTGTTCCACGATCGATCTAAGCATATTGATATCAGGTACCACTTTATCTGGGATATGGTACAGCGAGGTGTCATAAGGCTCGATCATATAGGAACTCATGAGCAAGTCACGGATATTCTCACAAAGCCCTTGGGGAAGGTCAAGTTCCTAACCTTCCGTGAGAATCTTGGTATCGTGGAACGACCCTATGCTGAGGGTCTTGTTGGATGATGAGCTCTTGGAGCTCTGGGGGGCTTTGGGAATAGCTTCTCGGAGCTATAAGCACTCACAGGGCTAGGCTTGCCAAACCTTGTGGTGCTTCTGCCCAACCGTTATGATGATTGAGTTGGTTCACCTCTCATGATCTATGCCCCATATGCATCCTACCCATTGAGTCCCGAACTCATGGGAAGTACCTCTCATTTGGCCAGTGAGGTGGGAAAAGCTAGAGACCAGTAGCAAATACTGATGGACACATCAGAGATTGTCGTACTCTCTATGTCTAGGATGGCACAGTCTAACCACTTGATCTGGGATCAAGTCTAGTGAGGTTTCGGACCTCCTACTGACTTCGGGTCAATTAAACCAACTTCGGGTTGGTATGAGATTCTTTTGAGTCCTATAGAGGTTTCGGACCTCTGCGCTGAATCTGTCAGTCGAGAATGATGTCTTTGTAACTAACCCACTTTTGTTCTGAAATAAAGAAGCCAGCAAAGTAAGTTACGGTGGGATGACACATGATGTTTGGATGGCACGGCTGGATGGATTTCTTCCTAGTTGAGAGGGAGTGTTAATTTTGGACAACTAGGTCCAAACTCCATGTTGTGATGCTCAGATGAAGATGCCAATATTTTTATTGGGTTCCTCTCTCGGAGAGGTGCAAGATCGATCTAAAGATCATCTTGATCCGATGAGCTATACATTTATTTTGAATTTATTCAAAATATGTGCAGGTCGGCCTGAAATGAAATGTAGGGTTGAAGCCCCAGCAGTTGTGTCACACACCCTCACTGCTGGATATAAATAGGTCAACTTTGGAGGTCATTTTCACTCATCCATCACATCACATCCTCTCTCCTCATCTGATTGGTTCGATCATCTATTGGAATCCCTTCTTCACTCACACGTGGGAAAAAGCAGCAACTAGGGTTTCGGACTGTCTAGGGTTTCCAGTGCAGAAATTGACCAGCGTTGACTTTGGTCAATGCTTGGTCAAATTGACCCAAAACTCTCCCTAAACTTTGATCTCATCAATTAGCATTTTTTGGCACAAAAACCAAGGCTAGACGTTGACTTTGACTTGGCTGCATTGACTTTCTTGTTGTTGATGTTTGCGTTGATTGTTGATTGGGACAACGCTGACTTTCGTTGACTTTGGGTTGACTGATCTGGCTATACCTGAGGGTTGTGTGACACTTCTAGTTGGCTAACCATATTTAGACTTTACTGGTTGAAGCATCCTACTGACCGTTGTAACGCACCAACACACATATTTTTGGCTTGTCTTCTGTCGATCTACTGGTATGTTCTATCTGCACTTTACTTTCTTTTTTATGTGATTGCTGTTCAATATTGGGGATAAAAAGTAAAGTTGCATCAAGCATAGAACATCTACAAAAATTTACAGCTTCCCTGTCAGATTTTCTACCAGGGCCTTAAACTCTTTGAATTGATTGAAGACTTCATCCTCGGTCTTCAAGAAGTAGATCCAGGTCTTCCTAGAATGGTCATCAATGAAGGTGACGAAATATTTGTCACCGCTAAGAGCTCTAGTGGACATCGGCCCACAGATATCTTAGTATATCAGATCCAAAACACCATTGGCCCTATTGTTGCTTCTCTAATACGTTGCCTTGGCATATTTTCCCAATACGCACCCCTTGTAGAGATCATCTCGTTTAGTGCTCAGTTCTGGAACACCTATGATGGTCTTCTATAGAGTTCTCAACGCCCCATGATGCAAATGCCCCATTTGTAAAAATTTGATAACCCAACATTAGTTTTCAGTTTCTCCTTATTTCCCCCATAAAGTTAAATGTCCATTCCCATAGCCATACATTCAACAAGCTGGAAAAATAAATATTTTCTGAAAACACAAATTCTGGAAATTTCACAGTGCTAAAATGCGGAACTAAAACTCAGAAAAATAAATCAGCCACACACAGAAAATAGACATGCTGATTTTTTGTTAACATGACCCTGGAAAAACCCCCTACAACTCTTGGGGAAAACCAGTTCGAAAGCTTCTTCTTATTTCTAAGTGAACAACAATACACAGTAAAAATTACAGCAAATACTAAAAACCACTTATCTCGATTTTCGTGCCACCTTCCACCTTGAAAATCATGCCAAACAACAAACAGAAAATTACAGGAAAAATTACAAAAATAAATGTTGTACTTGTTGCCTCGAAAAATGTGCCAGAAACTGCCTGTATGGAACTGTACGGACAAGACAACAGTCCCTTCCTCAATTTTCGTGTCCAGAAAATCTGCCTCGAGAACTGTGCCCTTAACTATAGATTCTGCTCCTCGAAAACAGCGTTGTCCTTTCCTCGAAATGCGTGCAAACTGTTGTACGAATTTTTTGCCTCGACAACCGTGCCAATAAATGCTATTGTACAGATTTTCTGACTTGGGAAGTGTGCCCTCCTGCTGTACAAATTTGCTGTGTGAACTTTGCTGCTCTCCCTCCGCTCAAAAATTTCTCTTTAGCTTTCTCTCCTCCTCTCTCAATCTGCTCATGAAAGAATGAATGACCTTTTCCCTCCTTTTCCTCCTTTAACCTAACCCTAAGTGACTTTTGGGGAATCCCTAAATCCAATGGCTGAGATAGCTTTAGATCTAAGGCTGAGATTAAATGTTCATTTAAATCTCACTTTCTATTTTTTAATTCACCCCATTTTAATAAAGACCCACTTAGTCATTTGTTTCCAAAGTCACTTTTCCCTTTCTAATTTCACATTGACTTTATTAAAGTCACTTTAAAATTAGACTTAGTAACTTTATCACTTAAAGTCACTTTTAAATTAGATTTGACTTTATAACTTATAAAGTCACTTTAGGAGAAAAATTAAATTCTTTTTGGACACTTTTCCCTAGGCCAAAGATCAAAGCCCTAGGGAACCACCTGTCCTCCGGTAACCAAATTTCATCACTCCCTCTTACCGAGGAAGGTGTTCCTCACCACACCCATCTTGTCTCTGAAGTAGACATGCTTGCCCCGTGGTAAGGCTTTGGTAAGAATATCTGCAACCTGCTCATCAGTGGGAATATACTCAAGCTTCACAACTCCCTTCTAAACATAGTCTCTGATGAAGTGATATCTGATGCCGATATGCTTTGACCTGTCATGAAATACTAGATTCTCCGTGAGTTTAATGCAACTCTGATTATCACAGTATATCACTGTAGGTCTCAACGGCTCACCAAATAAGCCAAACAACATCTTGCGAAGCCATATGGCCTCACAACTAGCTAGACTAGTTGCCATATACTCTGCTTCCGCTGAACTCAACGCTACTGACTGCTGCTTTCAGCTGAACCACGACACCACTGCCGAACCCAACCCAAAACAGCACCCTGAAGTGCTCTTCCTATCAGAAGCACAACCTGCCCAATCAAAATCAGTGTAACCTGCCAATCTCACTCCATCCCCCTGCCTATAATCCAGACCATAATCCACTGTCCCCTGCAAGTACTACAAAATGTGTTTTACAGCAACCCAGTGAACCCTCCTGGGCTCACACATGAACTGGCTCATCGTGTTGACTGCAAAACATATATCTGGTCTAGTGTTGACTAAATACATCAAGGAACCAATCAACAGTCTATACAATGTGGGATCCACCAACTCAGAATCTGAAGCATGAAGCTTCTTCCAGTTGGTGATCATCGGTGTCGACATGGATCTACAATCCTCCATGTGGAATCTGCCACGGATGTCCACAATATACTTCCCCTGTCCTAGGAAGAAATGCCCCTCCTCCTGCCACACCTCCAAACCCAAAAAGTAATGCATCAAGCTAATGTCCTTCATCTCAAACTCCGATGCAAGATCTCTCTTGCAGTGCTCTATGAGTCTCTTTGCACCCGTAATGACCAAGTCATCCACATACAACACCAGAATGAGAGGCTCCTCACCTATCACAATAAAGTAAAGGTTCGGATCTGCATCACTCTTTGTGAAACCTATCTCCTACAAGTATGTATCTATCCTGTAGTACCAAGCTCTAGGAGCTTGCTTTAGGCCATAAAGGGCCTTCTTCAGTCTGCACACATGGGACTCCTTCCCATGCACCTCAAAGCCTTGTGGCTGCTCAATGTACACCTCCTCCTGTATGAAGCCATTAAGAAATGCAGTCTTCATATCCATCTGGTGGATCTTCCAACCCATCTTTGCTGCTATCAATATGATGGAGCGAATCGAAGTATATTGAGCCACGAGAGCGAAGGTCTCCTCATAATCTACTCCCTCTACCTAAGAGAACCCTCTAGCCACAAACCTTGCATTGAATTTCTCAATGCTGCCATTTGCAGCATGCTTTACCTTGTAAAGCCATCTGGAAGTAACCACAGACTTTCCCTCAGGCATCGGCACCACCTCCCAAACATCATTCTTCATGATAGAAGAATACTCCTCCTGCATGGCCTCTCTCCAGACCTGCTGGCTAGCTACCTCCTCATAGATAGAAGGCTCAAAGTCAATGATGTTGGCAACCATTGCCATATAGCTATAGAACCTATCAGGTGGTTTGCTCTCTCTGACCGGCCTCTTTGGCCCAGCAACAGATGTGGCCTCTCTCAAGGTATCCTGAAGCCACTTGGGCTTCCTCTTCCCTGAGCACACTTCTCCCACTGGAGAATGAAACTCCTCCTCCTCATCAGGAGCCTGAACTCCTGACTGTCTGTCTGCTGTCCTCCTACCTGAACCTGAACCTGTAGATGCTAAAGTACCGTGTGAACTATCCATCAGTGGACTCCCTAGTGAACTGCTCTGCGGACTGCTCTGCATGCTTCCCAAAGCACCACCCCTCTGACTCTGCGAGCCACTACTCACTGATGGACCTGACACTGTAATCGATGTACCTCTAGATCCTCCTGATCCCTGCCCACTAGATCCCTACGCCTGACTCAACTGCTCCTGAGGGTCTGGCTAATCCAGATACTCTAACTCTCGTGACCTCCTGAAAGCCCTGTCCACCTCGAACTTCACATCCCGCCTGACAACAACGCTCCTTTGTGCTGGAATATAAATCCGAAAGGCCTTCGAGGTCTCACTGTAGCCCACAAAGATACCCTTCTCTGTAGTGGGCTCTAGCTTGGTCCTCTTCTCCTTGGGCACGTAGGAGTATGCAATACACACAAAGATACATAAGTGACCAACATCAAGCTTTTTCCCAGAAAAAGCCTCCTTTGGAGTCACATGCCCCAAGGCACGATGTGGACTCCTATTCTGCAAATATACAGCAGTGTTGCAGGCTTCTGCCCACAAAAACAATGGTAACCCCTGATCATGTAACATGGCTTTGGCAGCCCCAACGATGGACCTGTTCTTCCTCTCCGCAACCCCGTTCTGCTGGGGGTTGTAAGGAACTGTGAACTCCCTCCTAATGCCTACCTCTGCACAATACTCAACAAACTCACCAAGGGTGTACTCTCCTCCATTGTCCGACCTCAGAGACTTGATCTTCCGACCTCTCTGAGTCTCCACAAAAGCTCTGAACTCCTGAAACCGCTTGAAGACCTCACTCTTGGTCTTCAAGAAATAAATCCAGGTCCTCCTAGAGTGATCATCAATGAATAAAACATAAGACTCATATCCACTCAAGGAAACATGAGACATCCGACCACTCACATCGGAATGAATCAAATCAAGTATCCCAGTGGATCTGTTGTCACTGCTGGGAAAAGGGGATTTGGAAAACTTGCCCATAGCACATCCTCTACATGTATCAAAGTGATCAGTACTGAAATCTGGCACACCTGTAGCGATCTCCCGCAATGTCCTCAAGGCTCCATGATACATGTGCCCCATCCTGCGGTGCCAAATCTCACACAACTCTGAACTGCTAGCTCTGCTGCCGGTACTACTGCTCAATGCCAAAAGGGGCTGAAATGCAAACTTGTACACCTTTGTATGGCGTACACCTATCACTCTAGCTGAGTTAGCAAGAGCGCCCTTGGGATATATCAGCACCTGTTCTCTCCTGAACAATATCTCATATCCTTTGTCCTCCAATGCTGAGACGGATATGAGGTTCTTCCTCATCCCTAGCACATATAGAACATCTGACACTTTCAAGGGAGGTTTGGGTTCCCTATCAAATATCAATGTCCCTACACCGACTACTCTAACAACGTTGTCATCTCCGAGTACTACCTCTATATCAGTGCCACTCTCTGAAAGCTCTGAGAAGTACTCACGAACTCCTGTCATATGACGTGAAGCCCCACTGTCAACATACCAGATCCCTGAAGATGCTCCGCTAGTGGAGGGAAATGCACACTCCCTCTCAACCTCCATGGCAGGTGATCCTACACTAGTGGACTCACAAGCAATGAACCCAAACTCCCGGTCAAAGCTATCCGTAAAGTCCTCTATCTCTGCTAATGCTGCCATGCTCTGGTTCTTCCCCTTCTTCTTCTTCTCCGAACACACAACTACATAGTGTCCCATCTTCTAGCAATTCCAACACTTCACCTTGGAATAGTCCTTCTGCGTGTTCCCCTGTTTACCTTTACCTTTGCCCCCACCAACACTTGTGGAAAGTTGCTTCTTTCCCTTGCCTTTCTTGCCTCCTACTAACAGTGCTACATCCTCATCCTGCTCAACTGGTTTGGCTGCCCCAAGTTGGCTCTTTCTGATTTCTGTCTGTATGCAATCATCCCAGAACCTCTCCCAAGAGGGAAGGGTCTCACGTGCACAAACCCCATCAGCAAAGTTCAGCCATGAACTGGGAAGGCCATTCACTGCAATCCGCACCAACTCAGTGGGTGGAACGACCTCTCCAACTGCTGCTAAAACATCTCTCACATTAGTAATCTTTGTGAGATATCCAGTTGCACTATCAGTCTTGCCCATCTTAATGGTCTTCAGCTTCTCCCTTAGGGCCATTTTCCTGTTCTCATTAGTACTCTGGTAGAGATTGGTCAATGCTGTCCACTTCTCATGAGCATATCTCTTTCCTCTCACATGAGGAATGCAATGGTCTTTGATTCCATCCAGAATCAATCTCTTACCCTTGTTATTTTTCTTATTAAATGTTGCCAACTGAACAGCATCAGCAGGCACATTAATGGGGTTCTGTGCAGTATACACCATGATATCCCAGACTTCTGCCTCCTCAAAGATGCTCTGCATTCTCTCTTTCCATACACTGTAGTTGCTATGCCCATCCAACCTATTCTCCACTCTCAAGCCCAAAGACATGCTTGCTGCCCTAAATAAACTAAAAATAACATTGCTGTAGTAAAGGTACTGTTTTATGTGTGAAAAATCAGCTTGCTGTAATTTTTCTTATTGTTGTCCCAAACTGCACTTTTCAACAAAATAGCTCCGATACCATGTAAAAATTTGATAACCCAACCCTGGTTTTCAGTGTCTCGTTATTTCTCCCATAAAGTTAAAGGCCCATTCCCATAACCATACATTCAACAAGCTGGAAAAATAAATATTTACTGAAAACACAAATTATGGAAATTTCACAATGCTGAAATGCAGAAATAAAACTCAGAAAAATAAATCAGCCACACACAGAAAATAGACACACTGATTTTTGGTCAACATGACCCCGGAAAAACCCCCTACAACTCTTGGGGAAAACCAGTTCGAAAGCTTCTTATTTCTGATAAATGCTTTTACAGTGAACAGCAATACACAGTAAAAATTACAGCAAACACTAAAAACCACTTATCTTGATTTTTGTGCCACCTTCCACCTTGAAAATCGTGCCAAACATCAAACAGAAAATTACAGGAAAAATTACAGCAATAAATGTTGTAATTGCTACCTCGAAAAACATGCCAGAAACTACCTGTACGAAACTGTACGAACAGGACAGTAATCCCTTCCTCGATTTCCGTGCCCAGAAAACCTGCCTCGAAAACTATGCCCTTAACTGCTGATTTTTCTCCTCGAAAACAGCATTGTCCTTTCCTCGAAATGCGTGCAAACTGTTGTACGAATTTTTTGCGTCAGTAACTGTGCCAATAAATGCTGCAGTACAGATTTTCTGCCTTGGGAAGTGTGCCCTCCTACTTTACGGATTTACTGTGTGAACTTTGCTGCTCTCTCTCCACTCAAAAATTTCTCTTCAGTTTTCTCTCCTCTCTCAATCTACTCATGAAAGAATGAATGACATTTTCCCTACTTTTCCTCTTTTAACCTAACCCTAAGTGACTTTTGGGGAATCCCTAAATCCAATGGCTGAGATAGCTTTAGATCTAAGGCTGAGATTAAATGCTCATTTAAATCTCACTTTCTATTTTTTAATTCACCCCACTTTAATAAAGACCCACTTAGTCATTTATTTCCAAAGTCACTTTTCCCTTTCTAATTTCACATTGACTTTATTAAAGTCACTTTAAAATTAAACTTAGTAACTTTATCACTTAAAGTCACTTTTAAATTAGATTTGACTTTATAACTTTATAAAGTCACTTTATGAGAAAAATTAAATTCTTTTGGACACTTTTCCCTAGGCCAAAGATCAAAGCCTTAGGGAACCACCTGTCCTCCGATAACCAAATTTCAACACCATTCTTCTGTGCCATAGCTCATTCAGGTCCGTCTCATCTGCGTTGTCGACTAGTGCCATTGGAGAGTCAAGTTGTAGCTTGTACAGTTTGTTGCTTCTTACCCCGATTTGTGCCGCCTTCTTCCAACTGTGGTGCTTGACGTAGACTCTATTGCCAATAAAGTAGACGTCATATCCTTGGTTTTGAAGCTGAGACACTGAGAGTAAATTCATCCCCAAACCCGACACATGCAGCACATTAGTGTCCCGGATTCTATTTCCTGCCTCGGTCTGAAAAACGACGGTACCTCTCCCAATGGGAGTGCATTTTGCTTTATTACCCATGGTTATTTTGAAATTCATCTGCTCTTCTTGGTAGTCGGAAAAACAGTCTCGTACTCTAGTCATGCGAGCAGAGGCTCCGTTGTCGATATACTAGACATCAAAAGAAGCAATGCTCGATACGCAAGCAAAATATTCCTCAAGTCTGGATGCCAATACAGAGACATTGTGATCCATCTGTTCTGTCGTGCTTCTTCCCCTTCCTGGAGAACTGCGTGAACCCTTCTGCATTGTTGTTGTAACAGTAGATTCTCGTTCACTGATAGATGCCCCCTTTCTATTATTTATCTCTAGCTTTGATACCATGTGAAAATTTCAAACTGAAAACTAAACAGTTGTAGTGATAGATTTATTTCTCCTACTTATTATTTCAATATGTTATTATTCATAAATCTTCCGACAAATATCGAAATAAATACTACTGCAACATTCACAAATATATATGCAGAGAAATAAACAGTAGGGAACATAAGCACAAGAATCAATCCCATGTACACAGTTATTTTTGGACAATTGTCCCCAGAAAAACCCAATGCAGGAAAACCGGTGCAGCAAATGAGGGTTTTATTAATTCTTCAGCAAATGATATCTTTACAGAGAAATATAACGACAGATAAATTCTGAAACACCTGAGACTGAATTTTCGGCTTACTCGGACAATTCTCTGACACCCTGAACAACCCCTGCATGCTCTTTTGTCTGTCTGTGTGATTCACTGCGCAATCCCAGTGCTGGACTGCGTGAGTTTGCGTGGAGACTACGTGGGTTCTCTGCGATGCAGCCTCAAGCTGCCCCTAGAGACCCACTGCTGCTCTCCATCCCTGATCTCAATCACTACTGACTCCCTCCTCCTGCTTCTACAAACTTCTCTCACTCCAACTCTCCCACTGAAATCGAATTCTACATCAGAATGGATCTCCTTCGAGTACTGAGTGTATCCCCCGACTTGTTTTCCAAATGACCCTCAAGCCTTCTTTTATAATCTTCCTGTTGGAGAACCAACGGCCCAGATTAAAAGATTAATCAATGGCTAAGATTAAAACTTGACTTGATCCATGTCTTCTAGAAGATTCACACTCTGACTTATCAATACCCTTTAATTATTTCATTTCCCTAAGTTTAGACTTAGGTTCTTCATTAAAATAATTAATTATTTTAATAAGTCATGAACCGAGTGGAATTTCCACAAGCTGTTTCTGGGTTCTTTGGAATGCTATTGTCCAAGCCTCCTTGCGAAGTTTGAGACTTGGAACACTTCTGGATGCTACAAAAATCAACAATCATGACAAACGATGTATGCGAAGTAGTCCCTAGACCATAGAATAGATCGATTGTAGTATCAAGGTGGATCTACAAGATCAAGTATGTTGCAGATGGCAACATAAAGAAATTCAAATCCAGGTTTGTGGCTAAGAGGTATGCATAGAAAGAAGGGATCGATTATGAAGAAACCTTCGCCCCTGTAGCTCGGTACACTTCGATCAGATCCATCATCTCTCTTACAGTGCAGATGGGATGGGAAATTCACTAGATGGATGTCAAGACAGCTTTCTTGAATGGGGTGATAGAAGAGGAAGTGTACATAGAACGGTCAGAGGGCTTTGAGATGCATGAGTAGAAGACTCATGTATGCAAGCTTAAGAAAGCCTTGTATGGATTGAAGCAAGCCCCTAGAGCATGGTATGGGCGAATTGATAGCTACTTGCAAAAGATGGGATCTGTCAAGAGTGACATAGATCCCAACCTCTACTATCTAAGAGTAGGGGATGAGCCGCTAATTTTGGTATTATATGTAGATAATATGTTCTTGACTGGATCATCTAAGCTCATCAAAGACTGCAAGGAAAATCTAGTTACAAAATTCGACATGAAGAATATGGGGCAGATGCACTATTTTCTTGGTTTGGAGGTTTGGCAGTAGAAGGGAGAAATCTTCCTTGGGCAAGGAAGACATACTACAGAGATCCTGGAGAGATTTTTGATGGGGGACTGTAGATCCATGGCTACGCCAATGATCAAAAACTGGAAGAAGATCGACATGTCCGAGGATGATAAGACTGACTCTACCTTGTATAGGCATCTCATAGGATCATTGATGTACCTAATCAACACTAGACCAAACATCTGTTATGTCGTGAATACCCTCACTCAGTTCATGGTAGAACCAAAGAGGGCTCACTGGGTAGCAACCAAACATGTTCTCATATACTTGAAGGGGACAATCGAGTTTGCATTGAAGGACACCAAGGGCAATGAAATCCAGTTGAGTGGGTTCACTGACGCTGACTGGGCTAGAAGTCCAGTGGATCGGAAAAGTATCGATGGGTACTGTTTCAGTCTCGGATCAGGAAACAGAAATCCGTGGCACTGAGCTCAGCCAAGGCTGAATATATGGTCGCTAGCACAGCTTCGTGTGAGGCCATATGATTTCATAAGCTACTCATGAATTTGCTCAAGAAGAGGATGGAACCGACTAGAATTTTGCGTGATAATCAGAGTTGCATCAAGCTCTCGAAGAATCCTGTGTTTTCTGATCCGTCGAAGCACATTGACATTAGGTGCCACTTCATCAAAGACTATGTCCAACGGGGAGTTGTACAGTTGAAGTACATTTCTACAGGAGAATAGGTGGTAGATATCCTCACGAAAGCTCTGGGTAAGATTAAGTTTACTTACTTCAGGGAAAAGATGGAATGGTCAAGAACCCATTCCAGCAGAGGAATGGGTGGACTTGAGATTCAAAGGGAGCTGTAGTACGGATGAGGCAATGGCAGAAATAGTGTCACAGGCAGCAGCATAGAGGGCAGCAGCGCAAAGACGAGGGGCAATAGCCAAGACATCAGCAACGCAGTAGATGCTTCAGGTCAGAGTAGATGCAGTTAGTATTTTGCTTAAACACTTTCCTCACTAAGAGGGAGTGCTGATTTTGTAGCATTGGAAAGTGTTCCAAGTCTCATATTTTGGGAGGAGGCTTGGACATCAGTATTCTGGAGAAACTAGAAACCGTTTGTGGAAATTCCACTCGGATCATGCTTTATTAAAATAATTAATTATTTTAAAGTGGTCCCTAAGTCTAAACTTAAGAAAATTAAATAATTAAAGGGTATTAATAAAGCAGAGTGTGAATCTTCTAGAAAACGAAGATCAAGTCATCTTTTAACCTCAACCATTGATTAGAGATCTAATCTGGGCCATTGATTCATCAAAGAGAAGACTATGAGAGAAGGCTTGAGGGTCAATTGGAAAGCAAGCTGGGCACACACTCAATACCCGAAGGAAATTGATTCTGAAGGAATAGAATTAAATTTCAGAGAGAGAGGTTGTAGAGGCAGAGTTGCAGAGACAGGAGGAAGGGGAAGTCAGCAGAGGAAGAAGAAGGCAGAAGCAGGACACAGAGGGGGCAGCGCTGAGTAGCAGCACTGGTCCTCCACGCAGAGTGACGCAGTCTAGCACAATGACTTCGCAGAAGGTCACGCAGAGTGACGCAGAGGGAGGAAGGGTGCCTCTAGTGTATCAGAAATTCTTCCGAAGGGTTCGAAAAAATTATCTCAGGTGTATTCTAGTCATTTGCTCGCCAAATTTCTGTAAATGATATTCCACTGCTGAAGAATAATAAAAGCCCTCATTTGATGCACCGATTTTCCCACATTGGGTTTTTTTGGGGACAATTGTCCAAAAATAACTGTGTTCATGTGATTGTTTCTATTGCGTTATATGCGTTCTATTTGATTTTCTGCTTATGATTAAGTGAATAGTGCAGTTGTGTTTATTTCAGAATTTACTGAAAGTATCTGTAAATAACTTATCATAAATAAGTAGGCGAAATAAATCAATCAGTGCAGTAGTATTTCAGCTTGAAAATTTTACACATGGAACATGTCACCACAGATTGTATCATAGACATGCAAATCAAGAACACTCACCAGCAGAAGATCCAAATGTATCGGGTTGTCAAAGCTGACCAACACTTGCACCAATGCATGTGGCTCACTAGGGACCAAATTCAACAGAAGTTTCATCATCTCATGGAGGAACTCAACGCAATGGGCACCATTGCTTCCAAAGGGGGGAGGAATGATCCAGGTGGATATTGGTGGCCACCAGCCTATTCCACTTGGGGCCCACCATTGTTTCTTTCAGTTTTTCAGTTTCCTTAATTGTAGCACAATATATTACTTTTAGCAGTTTTTTCGGGTCCTAAACTTTCAGAGCCGTTTTGAGGCCCTAAACGACGTTTTTTGATAACACTGGAAGACACATATGGCTCACATCAAAAGTTGTAGTCCTCAGATAGATCTATTTAACGAGGTATTGTGCGCATCAAACGGAGATTGTATGCCAAAGTTACATCCCCGAGAAGTTGATGTACCAATTTACCCAAACGGGGCCCATAGTTTTGGCGCTTCATCTTCTAGAGTTAGGTTTTTAGATGTTTAGGGTTTTTCATTGTTTCTCAATAATAAATAAGCCTTTGAGCCTCATTGTAACATAGTTCAGAGGCCTGTAGCCACCACATTTCTTCTCAGAGATAAGCTACCAACACTCTAGCTAGTTTATTTCCATTTTGTCTATAAGCATATTTCAGTTATGTGATATTAATGAAATGAAGTTTTATTTCTGCTGCATCTCTGCGTTTATGTGTATTTTTGTATTTTATTGCATTCCTACATAAGTTCGGATCATGTCACCACCATTTGAAGGATGTACCTTGGACATACTATCCCCTCTAAATGTAGAAACCACCTAATAGGGTACTTGGTTAACTCCCTTTAGAGCTTGCAGACATTAACAATGCCAAAGCCTACTATGGAAGGGCATGCCATTATGAAGTACCCACCCGTTGTCCATGGTTTGTAAGCTCTTTAACTTGATTTCTTTAAATGACTTGTTGTACTAGAAGGCTAGGGGATGCATTGGATCTTACGCAAGATTGCAGGTGGTCTCCATTTTGGGTTTGTTCTCCCTATACAAGGTCTTAACCCTCCAGAGGGCTATATTGGCACATGTAGGCTGTGTGTAGAGAGCCATGGGCCTCCTCAACAGTAGACAACATTCCATGGATCCGCAGATATGTTCAGAGATTGCTTCAGATTCACCTATTTGACAAGGAAGATGCACCTGGTTCACCATGCCCAATCGGCACCACAATTGTACCATGCACTTGGCAGTTGATCCAAGACTTGTATGCTGATGTGGCATCAATTACACCATCATCTGAACCCTTACAGACGGTCTGCAGGCATCTTCAATCTTCTTGGAGACCCATGAGGTTAATTGTGTGCCCCCACACCCACTGGGAGCACCACGGGTTTATTATTTGGAGAACAAGGGGCCAACCCCTTGTCCACTACTTTTGGGAGTCCTATTTATCATTATGGCACTTATGGACTTCATCAGGCTTCTTAGAAGGCCCAACGACATCTACTATTGATCATTCGACCTCTTGGGAGGCTTATTCTTTTGTTTATGAGCTAGTTTGATGGCCTTGTCACCAAAAGCTATTTATTTTGCACATTATTTTATTCTAGGGGCTAATGTAGGCCTAATTAACTAAATAGAACTCATTAGGAGTGTATAAGTACAAGTGATGTGAGTTCATTTTAGAATCATCACTTGGATTGGACTTGTATCTCTTTAGAGAACTTCGCTATCCTTCTTGGAGGATAGATTTTTGGAGCATGATATGAATTTTGATGTTTGGATCATTGTCTTTTGTCTTGGAGCTTCTTGATTGGCAAAGTTTTGATGATTGGATATACTCTTAATACATGTAACTGCAATTTAATGCTATTCTTTCTTTTTATTTTGTCACATACATTGTTGCTTGGATTTCGCTATCCTAGGGCTAATTTACTGCATCCATTTATGCGAAGTTGTGGAAATTTTGTTTCTAGATAGTGATGGTTCATGTATGGGCCATGTATTATGGGTGAATGTTCCTAGAGATGCTTCATTATTGAAATTCATCTTGATAAGCCATCTATTTTGCAAAACGAAGTATAAAGCTCTTGAAGCTTCTTTTGTTGTTGCATTAATGCTAAGCGAAGATGTCTTTGAGGCCTCCTTGACATGGAAAATCCAAACTCCATAGTCATAATTTTACTTGACTACAATATTCCCAAAAGGATTAGGCACTGGTCCTCCATAGGTGATCACCTCAAAGTTTATTTCTTTCACTTTCCCCTCTTTTCTAGGCCTAGCCTAAATAGGTCACCTAGGGCATCAACTATCTCACAATCTAGTCATCCAAACACCTCGACATTTATTCCACAACTGCGGTGGTGTCTCCTCAAGAATCCCTCCAAATTTCATGAGATTCCGATGGCGGGATCTTGAGATATCGCAAGCCCTAGCTTGATAACCGATTCTTGCCCTTGGTTTCATTAGGCTAGAAACCTCATTGGGATCATTGCATCATCTTTCATTGAAAATTCCTTCCTTGATTCCCTTCTCCTCCCTGGATAGCTCAAGTATGTCATTGGTTGCTAAACCTACCCCACTTGACCTAACCCCGAGTCCACTTGGTCATGTGTGGTCCAACACACTATTAAGGATAATTCTTCAAAGACCACTTGGAACCCAAGCCTTCCCAAGGATTTTAGGGTTTGAGAGCCTCCATTATAATATACTTACCCTAAACTTAAACCTTGAGATCCTCCTTGAGCCCTTACTTGAGAGCCATCAACCTTGCCCTCCGAAGCAAGTTATACTTTGAGCCTCTCTTGTGAATAGGCTCCATTGGATCACCCCTTAACCTATCATTGGTCTATTTATTTCATGCTCCTCATTATATCGGGTCTCCTCCCATCAGTGAAAATCCGTAAAGAGAAGGGAGCAATAGCCAAGGAGACAGTGGGCTATTACTCCATTGTTACCTTAAATCTACTAGTAGCCCTTCAAGGACCCCCTTTCAGGACCCATGCTAGTTTGTGCAGTAACATTTATGGCATCATTGTCAAGGACACGGGACATATGTTTTTTTCTCCATACAACATATTGACATATCATTATTGGCGACTCCATTGGAAGAACGAAGCCCGAGTTCTTCATTGAACTTTAAGGTCGATGCTAGTAGAGTGAAGTGTTGATTTCTGGTAGCATCAAATGTGCTCTAAGTCTCAAATTTTGTAGGAAGGCTTCGGCACATTTATTCCAAAGAACCCAGAAAACGTTTTTCGAAATTACACTTAGATTATGTTTTATGGAAATAATTAATTACTTTTAATGGGATCCTAAGTCTAAGTTTAGGAAATTAAAATAATTAAAGGATATTAATTTAAACAAAGTGAATCTTCTAGAAAAGACGAAGATCAAGTCAAGTTAATCTTAGTCATTGATTAACGATTTAATCTTGGTCATTGAAGACTCAACAAGAAGATTATAAGGACTTGATGGATCATTTGGAAAATACATCGAGAGAGAAAATCTAGAGATCGAAATTCTTTAGTGAGAAGTGCTCAGGGAGAAAATCGATAGAGAAGATTTTTGCAGAAAGGGGCAGAGATAATTTCCGGTTGGAAGAGTTTCTTGATCTGGAGAGTGCAAAGTAGAGGAGGCAGTAAAACCCACAGAGTGATAGCGCAGAGCCAGCCACGCAGAGGCTACGCAGGGATTGCGCAATGCTTCAAAGGGAGTTCGAAATTCTGTTGAGGAAATAGTCGAGGGTTAGTGCCAGTAGCTGGAGGGAGTTTCCAAAGGCTAGGAAAGCCTCATTTCCAATCAGCAGAGAGATCCAACGACAAGAAGGAAGGCAACTTTAGTTGTGATGTAGAGACTGCGCAGGGTGACGCAGTCACTCCGTAGAGGCAATGCAGAGTAGCTCATCTCGAGCTAAGGTCTGTGGCGGATTCCCATGGCAGAGAGAGATCTTCTCATGAGATTTTATTTGTCAGTTTTCCTCTATGATTTGTGAGTTTCGACAATCATAGATTTGTACTCAGAAAATTACTGCATAATAAGCAAACCCTTAGTTGTTGTATCGGTTTTCCCACATTGGGTTTTTCTGGGGACATTGGTCCAAAAATAACGGTGTCATGTGTCTATGATTTATTCTTGTTCAGATCTTGTTTCCGCACATTTATTTTCCGCAATTTAATTTTGTGAAGGCTGTAGTGTATGAGTTTCAGTATTTACCGTAGAACACAGTAAATAATTTGTTCAAGTAATTAACAAATAGAAGAATTTTCATCAGTTGTTGCAGTGGGATTCGAGCAATCGAATTTTCACATGGTATCAGAACTTGTTTAGTAATGCGAGAGGAGAAAGAGAGCAGACCGGTAAGATCTAGCATTGAATAATAAGTCGGAGATCAAAGAGCTGTGTAAGTAGCAGATTGATTTCCCTAGTGATTGCGCAGCCCAAGCCAAGAGGGCTAGATCTGCACGGAAATCTCTCTCTGAGTGAGCTGACAGAGAGGTAGGATTTTCCAGTTTGCAGTGTGTCAAAGGCAGAGGGAGCAGCAGAAATCAACAGTTGGTGGGACGCAGTGTTCTTGTAGCAGCAGTTGCTAGTGCAGAAAGCGTCAAAAGGAAAAGAAGAAGACACATTTGGGGATTTCTGACCTCAGAGAGTTTCTTGCCCAAGAAACTTTGATGTCCCGTGCAGAAGCAGCGAGATCGTGAATTATTTGGCTTGCTCCAGCAAGGAGTACATAGAGCCAGCTGCGCAGAGGCTTAGAGGCAGTGGATTGAAAATAATTGGGTGAGATGGAAGCCAGTGGGTTGCATGACCAAGATCGGTTGGAGGCTGCCTCCAACTACGTAATATGGAAGGCAAGAATCTCCTTCTTCTAGATGAACATGACATCAAGACTTTTATCGACAGTACATTGGCTAAATCGGTAGATGTCGCACCATTAAGAGCCTTCAAGAAGAACATGGCTAAAGCCAAATGGTTGATCCTCAACGGAGTGAAGGATCATATTGTTTCATACATTTCTGGCAAAGGGACAGCCTAGGAAATGTGCAATACATTGGCCACGCTATATCAGGAGTCTTCCGAGTAGAGGAAGATGTTTTTGGAGGAGAAGATGCAGAGTACTAGGATGCAGAAGGAAGAATGCGTTGATCGATTCCTTGCAAAATTTCAGGAGGTCCAAGATCACCAGGCAATTGTGGGAGCAGCTCCTCAGGCCATAAAGATGGTCAGAATTGCCTTGCATTTCGTGTTCGAAGAGTACCATGTCTTTGTCCAGAGCATCTTGGGCAGAGAGAAGTAGTCAGACTGGGAAGGAATGTGGGCAGCTCTAGTGAAAATTTCTGAATATTTACACTTTATGCAAAAATATTTACTGTTAATATGGTTATGCTCCTCCTACTTAGATAAGTTATTAACTGAATAAATTCAAGTTAAAATTGAAGCAAAACACATTACAGATCTTCACCAATTCAGATCTAGAACAAGTTCATGCACACATAGACAAAGTGACACAATTATCTTCTGGACAAATAGTCCTCGGAAAAACCCAATGTGGGAAAACCGATCTTCTGGCTGCTGGAGGGTTTTATTATTAAGAATTTTCTAAATAAAACAAATCTGGGTTCTAGATCTGGAAAACCTGACAGAGAAATAATAGATCTACAACTCACTCGCTGTTCTAAGGCCAAAATAGTGACTGATCCACACACTCAAACAAGATTTACAGAACTCAGCCATGATTAGGGCCTAGAAACCCCAGTGTTGTCTCAGAAAGCCTCTGCGTCCCTCAGCGCTGCTCCAGAAAGGGTTGTGTTACCCCAAACTGAGTGACACAGTCCTTACGCTGCCCCTTATGGTCTCTGCGTAACCCCTGAGGGCTTCCTGCTGAAAATCACGCTGTCCTTGAGGGACTGCGTTGTCCCCTCTGTTGTTGCTCTCCTGCTCCTCTGCACTATCTCTCTGAGTTGATCTCTGCCTCTTGTTGATTCTAGACCCTGGGATCAGATCATCCCCTTGGCCTAAATTCCCCTCTCTACAGCTAAAACAATTCTGAGAATTCTCGTTGGGAAACCAACAGCCATGATCAAATCTTGAATCAATGGCTAAAATTAAAAGAAAGCTTGATCCGTGTGACTTAAGACAATTTCATCACATGTTTAATAAAATTCACTTTAATTATTTAAGTTCCCTAAGTTTTAACTTAGGAAATACATTAAAATAATTAATTAATTTAATATCTCCTAAACCAGATGAAATTTCACAAATCAATTTCCGGGTCTTGTAGATCATGTGTACTCTAGTCCCTCCACAAAATTTGGGAGCTAGAGCACAACTGATGCTACCCCAAATACACAAAATCTCAACACTCCATCTTAGCATCAAGGGTGTGCTCTAGCAATACATCACACTATGCATTACATGATTTTGGGCACTGGTACTGTGTTGTTGACGCTTGGCCTGCTGCCACTCAACTCTGCACTGTTGCTGCCATTCTGTACTGCTGCCCATGACTCTGCCACTGCAACCACTGTACTGCAGCTCCCTCTCAATATGTTGCATCTGTGCTGCTCATAGCACTGCCACTGCTAATTTGTTGCACTGCAGCTTCAGTTGTTGAGAGAAACAACTGAATCTCCTGCCCAATCTTTGACAGACAAGTCAAATGGGTTGCATCCTCATCACTGAAGCTCCATAGGCTACAAATCTGTGCTGGCATCTGAAGGATGATGCATAGCTACAGAGCTGCACTGCGTATGCAGACTCCCTATGCACTATTGAAGTCACATCAGCTCCTTGTGCTAAAATCTCTCACGCTGCTGCTGCACTGTGCTATCCCTCTGAAGCCTTCTGCGTTGTTGCAGCTCTGCACTGCGTAAGCAACTCTGCTCTGTGTTGTTGAAGTCACATCAGCCTCTATGCTGTTGTTGCTCTGCGTTGCTCCTCCCAGTCTTCATATCTGCCTTTGCTTCATCTATGATCTATGCACCCATTGCTCCACTTGTCCCGCTACTATCTTAAGGTTGTCGTAGCTCACATGTGATCCAAGAGATGAGCTGCTCAAGGATCTCGCCTTAGACTATGGAGCTCCTCTACATATCCATGTTGCCCCACCTTTGTGGTTCATGAGCGCTCATGGCTACATCATCTTCTGACCCATCATCTGCCACAGCAGCCTTGGAAGAAGAAGCTTCTTTGTCCTTTTTCTTCTGAGAACAATTGCTGGCAAAATGTCCCATTTCACCACATTGGAAGCACTTGATCTTTGACATATCCTTCTTCTTCTTTCCATGTTGCCTCTTTGATGCCAAGGCTGCACCTTCCTCATCTTCCTTCTTCACTTTTCTCAATCCAGAGCTATGCTACTTCTTGGTGAATCTGTGGAGTTCTTCTTGACGCAGAATTGACCACAAGCTGTCCCAATCTAGGAGGTCCGCTCTGCCCAAGATACTTTAGACAAAGGTTTCCCACTCATCTGTGACTGCATTGAGGATAGTCCTGACTATCACATCGTCTTCCGCCTTAGCACTCGTTGTAGTCAACTGATCTCTGATTGACTGCAATCTGAAGAGAAAATGCTCCATGTCTTCTCCCTTGGTCATCATGAATGACCTCATCTGTGTCTCCAACAACATTTTCCTTTGGACAAATTTTCCCTCATATAGGGAGATTAAGGCCTTCCACATCTCATTAGTTGTCTTCTTCTCAGGTAGGTATAATATGGTCCTTAATTCCATCCATGATCAACCGCTTGGCATACCCAGCAGTTTCCTTATGCTTCCGAAGGAGATCCAGATCGGTTAGCGTGGCCGGAGTTTGCTCTACATGATCTCTAAGACTGTATGCCTCAAGGACTATCAGGATCCTTTCCATGCAAAATGAAAAGTTGGAGAGGCCATCCAATCTGTCCTGATCACGCAGTCCATGAGGAGCCATCTGCTCAAAAATGTGTTGGAACTTCCCTTTCTCTTTGCTAGAGAACTGGATCTAAGGCCCTTGGCGAAACAGGCACTTTCTGCTTCCTCTGACAACTGATTTCCCTCCTTGGAAATTTGCCAAATCAACAATGATTCAGCTCTACTTGATCCTCTGGTCAATCTGCATGTTTATTTGGCTAGAAACTCTCTGAGATGCTGATCTCCTCCCACTCTTTGTCGCTTGTGCTTACGCTAAAAATCTGAAAACTTCAGAAATTTAACCCCACCAGCACCTTCTGAATTTCTGCAGCTATCTTTAGTCTTTTCCGGATCCGACAGATTCAGATCTGCATCACACTGGCTGGCTTCAGACCAATCCAACATTGTTTCTGAGCTACCTCTGCACAGTGATTGTGTGGGCTTGCTAGGAGACAGCGTTAGACTGCATCACCCTTCCCTCTGCGTGAATATGCCTCTGAAAACTGCACTATCCCTTCAACTCTGCATTTCTGCTGCTTTTCCAGTTGCTTTCTGTAGCTAGAACCTTCAGTCTCTTGCTGGTGACCCTCCTAGATCTGCAATTGCTCTGATACCATGTGAAAATTTCTGAATATTTACACTTTATGCAAAAATATTTATTGTTAATCTGGTTATGCTCCTCCTACTTATATAAGTTATTAACTGAATAAATTCAAGTTAAAAGCGAAGCAAAACACATAACAGATCTTCACCAATTCAAATCTAGAACAAGTTCATGCACACATAGACAAAGTGACAGATATTTTCTAGACAAATAGTCCCCGGAAAAACCCAATGCGGGAAAACCGATCTTCTGGCTGCTGGAGGGTTTTATTATTAAGAATTTTCTGAATACAACAAATGTGGGTTCTAGATCTGGAAAACCAGACAAAGAAATAATAGATCTACAACTCACTGGCTATTCTAAGGCCAAAATAGTGACAGATCCACACCCTCAAACAGGATTTACAAAACTCAGCCACGATTAAGGCCTAGAAACCCTAGCATTGTCCCAGAAAGCCTTTGTGTCAGCCTCTGAAGCCTCTGCGTCCCTAAGCGCTACTCCGGAAAGGGCTGCGTTACCCCAGACTACGTGATGCAGTCCTTACACTACCCCTTAGGGTCTCTGCTTAACCCTTGAGGGCTTCCTGCTGAAAATCACACTGTCCTTGAGGGACTACGTTGTCCTTGTTGTTGCTGCTCTCTTGCTCCTCTGCGTTGTCTCTCTGAGCTGATCACTGCCTCTTGTTGATTCTGAACCCTGGGATCAAATCATCCCCTTTGCCTAAATTCCCCTCTCCATAGCTGAAACACTTCTGAGAATTCTTAGCAAACCCGCCCTAGAATCTCAGCTTAGCTTCAGTGCTCTACCTCTGTGTGTTTTTACAAATGACACCAAGCCTTTCCTTTATACTTTTCTCATTGGGAAACCAACGGCCATGATCAAATCTTGAATCAATGGCTAAGATTAAAAGAAAGCTTGATCCGTGTGACTTAAGACAATTTCATCACATGTTTAATTAAATTCACTTTAATTATTTAAATTCCCTAAGTTTGAATTTAAGAAATACACTAAAATAATTAATTAATTTAATATCTCATAAACCAGATGAAATTTCCCAAATCAATTTCTAGGTCTTGTAGATCAAGTGTACTCTAGTCCCTGCACAAAATTTGAGAGCTAGAGCACAACTGATGCTACCCCAAATACACAAAATCTCAACATCTCTTCAGCAGGAAGAGATGAGGAGAGATCTACTCAAGTGTAAACTTGATGGCAGTAGCAGCAGTGGGACAAAGCCCGAGGAGGAGGAGAATGCAACCCTTGCATCAAAGGGGTAGCAGGAGCAGCAGAGATGTAAGAAGGACGTCTCAAAGATTAAGTGCTTCCGGTGTGGTGAGATGGGACATTGCACCACACAGTGTCCTCCCAAAAAGAACGACAAAGATGAGAAGCATGATCAGCATGCTGCAGCTGCGAAAATACAGCAGGAGAAATTCGCCATAATTGCCCATATATCGCTAGGGGAGTGTTGGGGTGATTTGGAACTGTAGCTCGAAAGAGTTGCAGGTGGGCAGGATCCTTGAGGAGTCCACCTCTCGGATCATCACCTTGCTATGGGAGCCCATGACAGAAGTAGCAGGAGGGGCCAATGTCAGTTGGTGTAGAGGAGTGCAGAGGTGGCAGCGTAGTGGCTAGTGAACGCCAGACACTGAGCAGCGCAGTGGCTACCGAGCATCAGAGACTAAGCACCGCAGTGCAGAGTTGGCAACAGTGCAGGAAGGCACAGTGTAGAGTTAGCAGCAACTTCAAAGGGACAACGCAGAGACTAGCAACAGTCAGATCTTCAATACGAGATGTATCCTATTGAACACTTCAAATTTTGGAAGTTTTTATGTTGCAATGAGAAACAAAGTTGCAGTGCAATGGTAGTTAGTAGCAACATGCAAGGTCAGCAACAGCATGGATGCAGCAACGTGTGGAAATTTCTGAATATTTACACTTTATGCATAAATTATTACTGTTAATCTGGTAATGCTCCTCCTACTTAGACAAGTTATTAACTAAATAAATTCAAGTTAAAATTGAAGCAAAACACATAACAGATCTCCACCAATCCAGATCTAGAACAAGTTCATGCACACATAGACAAAGTGACAGTTATTTCTGGACAAATAGTCTCCGGAAAAACCCAATGCGGGAAAATCGGTCTCTAGCTGTTGGTGGGTTTTATTATTAAGAATTTTCTAAATACAACAAGCTTGGGCTCCAGATCTGAAAACCCTGACAGAGAAATACTAGATCTACAACTCACTGGCTGATCTAGGGCCAAAATAATGACCGATCCACACCCTCAAACGAAATTTACAGAACTCATCCAAGATTAGGGCCTAGAAACACCAGTGCTGCCCCTAAAATCCTCTGCGTCAGCCTCTGAAGCCCCTCTAACCCTCAGCGCTGCTACAGAAAGGTCTTTGTTACCCCAAACTGGGTGACGCAGGCCCTACGCTGCCCCTTAGGGTCTCTGCGTAATCCTCTGAGGGTTTCCTGCTAAAAATCACGCTATCATTGGAGGGACTGCGCTATCCTTGCTGCTGCAGCTTCCCTTCTCCTCTGCGATGTCCTTGAGCTGATCTCTGCCTCTTGTGTATTCTAGACTCCGGGATCAGATCATCCCCTTGGCCTAAATTCCCCTCTCTGCAACTGAAACACTTCTGAGTATTCTTAGCAAACCCTGCCCTAGAATCTCAGCTTAGTTTCGTTGCTCTGCCTCTATGTGTCTTTACCTATGTTGCCAGGAAACGTGGGTTCGGGGACGGGGACGGGGACAACATTTTTTGAAATAGGGTGCGTGGGTTCGTCTAGGTATTTTTATATTAATATATATTATAATTTATATATCATATATAATACTATATTTTATAAATTATAAATTTAATGACACTAATATAGTAATTAGTAAATTACTAATAATTTATAAACTTACATGCACATCATTCAACATTCAAGTTTCAACATTCACATGTGACATTTGTCATTGAAATTTCAAAATTTCTAGTTTGATAATATCATGATTCATATATGATATCAAGTGCAAATTGGAGCTCAGTTTATATATTAATAAGAAATTAGAATCATGATTCAAAATTTCAAAATATATGTCCATTGTCATAATAAATTCAAAATTTGCCTCAAGGCATCTCCAAATGGCAAACTGTAAACATGAACTAGGAAATTTTAATTTTGATATACTAAAATAAAAATAGCTGAAGCCTAAAGCCTAATAGCGAGCAATGGCTTCCTCAAGCCATATCATCAGCATCCATGAATGCCTGTGGTAAGTCTACGTTGTTGCTGGGTAAGTTATGATTCATGGGTAGGTAGGTATGTTTTAAGGTTTAATTTTCTTTTTTAAGTTTTAAGTTTTAACTCTTAAGTTTTAAAATTTAATTGTAATTTGTATGTTTTAAAAAATAGTTAGATTTTTAATTTAATTTTGATATTTATTAAAATTTAATTAAAATTTTTAAATTTTAATCATTTAAAAAAAATATATTTGAGGAAATTATTCATGAAGAACCCGAAGAACCCGAAATTTGGGTTCTAAGTACCAAAACCATGGGTTCTTCGTACCCAAAGAATCCGAATTTTTTTTTTTAAGAACCCGGTTCTTCATAGAAGAACCCGGTGCATTTGGGTTCTTCTGAGAAGAACCCGTACCCGAATCCGAGACTTGGGTGCGGGAACACGGTGCGGGTTCGAGAACCCCACCCCCGGGTGCGGAAACCCGTGCAACGTAGGTCTTTACAAATGACCCCAAGCCTTTCCTTTATACTTTTCTCGTTGGGAAACCAACGGCCATGATCAGATCTTAAATCAATGGCTAAGATTAAAAGAACGCTTGATCCGTGTGACTTAAGACAATTTCATCACATGTTTAATTAAATTCACTTTAATCATTTAAGTTCCCTAAGTTTTAACTTAAGAAATACATTAAAATAATTAATTAATTTAATATCTCCTAAACCAGATGAAATTTCTCAAATCCTTTTCTGGATCTTGTAGATCAAGTGTACTCTAGTCCCTCCTCAAAATTTGGGAGCTAGAGCACAACTAATGCTACCCCAAATACACAAAATCTCAACACTCCCTCTTAGCATCAAAGGTGTGCTCTAGCAATACATCACACTTACGCATTACATGATTTTGCGCACTGGTTCTGTGCTGCTAAAGCTTGGCCTACTGCCACTCAACTCTACATTGTTGCTGCCATTCTGTACTGCTGCCCATGACTCTGCCACTGCCATTGCAACCACTGTACTGCAGCTCCCTCTCAATATGTTGCATCTTTGCTGCTCATAGCACTGCCATTGCTGATCTGCTGCACTGCAACTTCAGTTGTTGAGAGAAACAACTGAATCTCCTGCCCAATATTTGACAAACGAGTTTGATGGGCTGCATCTTCATCATTGAAGCTCCATAGGCTATAGATCTGTGCTGGCATCTAAAGAATGATGCACAGCTACAGCTCTACCTGCGTAATCAGACTCCCTCTGCACTACTGAAGTCACATCAGCCCCTTGTGCTGAAATCTATCACGTTGTTGTTGCACTGCGTTGTCCTTCTGAAGCCTTCTACACTGCTGCAGTTCTGCACTGCGTAAGCAGCTCTGCTCTGCGCTGTTGAAGTCACATCAGCCTCTACGCTATTGCTGCTTCTACGCTGCTCCTGCTTTGCTCTGCGCTGCTCCTTCCAGTCTTCAGATCTGCCTCTGCCCGCTTCATTTGTGATCTATGCACCCACTGCACCACTTGTCCCGCCACTGTCTTAAGGCTGTCGTAGCTCACATGTGATCCAAGAGATGAGCTACTCAAGGATCCCACCTCTCTTCTATGTAGCTCAACACATCCATGCCACCCCACCTCCGTGGTTCATGAGCACTCATGGCTACATCATCTCTTGACCCATCATCTGCCACAGCTGCTTTGAAAGAAGATGCTTCCTTGTCCCTTTTCTTCTCAGGGCAATTGCTGGCAAAAGGTCCCATTTCACCACACTAGAAGCACTTGATCTTTGAAAGACCCTTCTTCTTCTTTGGCTGCTTCTTTGATGCCAAGGCTGCATCTTCTTCATCTTCCTTCTTCACTTTGCTCAATCCAGCGCTGTGCTGCCTCTTGGTGAATTTGCGAAGTTCTTCTTGACACAGAATTGACCACAAGTTGTCCCAATTTGGGAGGTCTGCTCTGCCCAAGATACTTTGAACAAAGGTTTCCCACTCATCTGTGACTACATTGAGGGCAGTCCTGACTATCACAACATCGTCCACTGTTGCACCCGTTGCATTCAGTTGATCTCTGATTGACTGCAATTTGAAGAGAAAATGCTCCATGTCTTCTACATCATGAATGACCTCATCTGAGTCTCCAACAACATTTTTCTTTGGACAGACTTTTCCTCATATAGGGAGGTCAAGGCCTTCCACATCTCGTTAGTTATCTTCTTCTCAGCTACGTGTGGTACAATATGGTCCTTGATTCCATCCATAATCAACCGCTTGGCATGCCCAGCAGCCTCCTTATGCTTCTGAAGGAGATTTGGATCTGTCGGTGTGGCCAGAGTTTGCACTGCATGGTCTCTAAGATTGTATGCCTCAAGGACTATCAGGATCCTTGCCTTCCAAACTGAAAATTTTGAAAGGCCATCCAGCCTATCCTGATCACGCAGTCCATGAGGAGCCATCTTCTTAGAATGTGTCAGAACTTCCTTTTCTCTTTGCTAGAGAAATGGAGCTAAGGCCCTTGGTGAAACAAGCACCTTTTGTTCCCTCTGATAGCTGATTACCCTCCTTGGAAATCTACCAAATCAACTATGATTCAGCTTCTTGTTTGATCCTCTGATCAAACTACAAGTTTCCTTTGGTTAGAAACTCTCTAAGAAGCTAATCTCCTCCCACTCTTTGTCACTTGTGCTAAGGCTAAAATCTAAAAACTTCAGAAAATTAACCCCACTAGCACCTTCTAAATTTCTGCAGCTTTTCTTCAATCTTTTCTGGGTCTAATAGATTCAGATCTGAATCACACTGGCTGGCTTCAGACCAATCCAACGTTGTTTCTGAGCTGCCTCTGCGCAGTAATTGTGTGGGCTTGCTAGGACACAGCATTAGACAATGTCACCCTTCCCTCTGCGTGAATTTGCCTCTGAAAACTGCGTTGTCCCTTTAGATCTGTGTTTCTGCTGCTTTTCCAGCTGCTTTCTGCTGCTAGAACCTTCAGTCTCTTGCTGGTGACCCTTCTAGATCTGCAATTGCTCCAATACCATGTGGAAATTTCTGAATCTTTACACTTTATACAGAAACTATTACTATTAATCTGGTAATGCTCCTCCTACTTAGACAAGTTATTAAATGAATAGATTTAAGTTGAAATCGCAGCAAAACACATAACAGATCTCCACCAATCCAGATCTAGAACAAGTTCATGCACACATAGACAAAGTAACACAGTTATTTTTGGACAAATAGTCCCCGGAGAAACCCAATGCGAGAAAACCGGTCTCGGATTGCTGGAGGGTTTTATTATTAAGAATTTTCTGAATACAACAAGCCTAGGTTCCAGATCTGGAAAACCCAACAAAGAAATACTAAATCTATAGCTCATTGGCTGATCTAGGGCCAAAATAATGACTGATCCACACTCTCAAATGGGATTTCAAGGACTCAGCCAAGATTAGGACCGAGAAACCCCAGCGCTGCCCCTGAAAGCCTCTGCGTCAGCCTCGGAAGCCCCTCTGACCCTCAACGTTGCTCCAAAAAAGTCTGTGTTACCCCAGACTAGGTGACGCAGGCCCTATGCTACCCCTTAGGGTCTCTGCATAACCCTCTGAGGGTTTCCTGCTGAAAATCACGTTGTCCTTGGAGGGACTATGTTGTCCTTGCTGCTGCAGCTTCCCTTCTCCTCTGCGTTGTCCTTGAGTTGATCTTTGCCTCTTGTGTATTCTAGACCCCGGGATTAGATCATCCGCTTGGCCTAAATTCCCCTCTCTACAGCTGAAACACTTCTAAGTATTCTTAGCAAACCCTGCCCTAAAATCTTAGCTTAGCTTCAGTGCTCTGCGTCTGTGTGTCTTTACAAATGACCCCAAGCCATTCCTTTATACTTTTCTCGTTGGGAAACCAACGGCCATGATCAGATCTTGAATCAATGGCTAAGATTAAAAGAAAGCTTGATCCATGTGACTTGAGACAATTTCGTCACATGTTTAATTAAATTCACTTTAATTATTTAAGTTCCCTAAGTTTTAACTTAGGAAATACATTAAAATAATTAATTAATTTAGTATCTCCTAAACCAGATGAAATTTCCCGAATCCTTTTCTGGGACTTGTAGATCAAGTGTACTCTAAGCCCTCCTCAAAATTTGGCAACTAGAGCACAACTGATGCTACCCCAAATACACAAAATCTCAACTCAGCGCAGTGTTGGTGGGCACCAGTGCCAGCGGAGGGAGATGTTGCAAAATCAGAGCAATACTTCAACTGGATGTATTGCTAGAGCACATTCCTCGCTAAGAGGGAGTGTTGATTTCTAGTAGCATCGAATGTGCTCTAAGTCTCAAATTTTGCAAGGAGGCTTAGGCACATGCATTCCAAAGAACCCAGAGAGCGTTTTTGGAAATTCCACTCAAATTATGTTTTATGGAAATAATTAATTATTTTTAATGGGACCCTAAGTCTAAACATATGAAATTAAAATAATTAAAGGATATTATTTAAAAAAATAGTGTGAATCTTCTAGAAAAGACGAAGATCAAGTCAAGTTAATCTTAGCCGTCGATTAACGATTTAATCTCGACCGTTGAAGACACAACGAGAAGATTATAAGGACTTGATGGATCATTTGGAAAATACATCGAGAAAGAAAATATTGAAATCAAAATTCTTTAGTCGGCACTGCTTAGGGAAAAAATCAATCAAGAAGATTTTTGCAGAGAGGGGCAGAGACAATTTCCGGTTGGAAGAGTTTCCTGGTCCAGAGAGTGCAAAGCGGAGGAGGCAGTAAAAGCCACAGAGAGTCAGCGCAGAGCCAGCCACCTAGAGGCTATGCAGGTACTGCGTAGTGTGAAAATTTCAATCCTGAAATACTACTGCACTGATAGATTTATTTCGCCTACTTATTCTTACAATAAGTTATTTACAGAATTCTTCCAACAAATTTTGAATTAAACACTACTACAGTAATCACTCAAGTATATGCAGTGAACAAAACAGTAAGAAATACAAGCATAAGAATCAATCACATAGACAGTTATTTTTGGATAATTGTCCCCGGAAAAACCCAATGTGGGAAAACCGGTGCAGTAGATGAGGGTTTATATATTAATCTTCAATAATGAATTCTTTACAAGGAAAGTCTGGCAGAAATAACTGAGAAAGCTTCTCGAGATACACCTGATATAATTCTTCTTCAGTCCTCTAAAGAATTTCTGACACCTGAGGGGTTCACTGGCCCTCCTGTGTCACTCTGCGTACCTCCTGCGTATCTCTTTGCGCAGAGCTAGCGTAAGCCTGTGTCACTACTGCGTGAGGCCTCTGCGTTGCTCCTTAGTGCTGCCTTTCTGCTTCCCTGCTACCTCCTTCCCTCATGCGCTGACACTATTGGTGCCCTATGCTTCCTCCGCCCTTGCAAATCTCCCTCTAAAATTGAATTATATTCCTTCATAATCGACTTCCCTTGGGTTACTGAACACTTGCTCGGCTTGCTTTCCAAATGGCCCTCATGTCTTCTTTTATAATCTTCTCATTGACAGATCAACGGCCCAGATTAGAAGTCTAATCAATGGCTAAGATTAAAACTTGAATTGATCTTCGTTTTCTAGAAGATTCACACTCGGTGTCATTGATACCCATTTTATTCAATTTCCCTAAGTTTAAACTTAAGGTCCATATTAAAATAATTAATTATTTTAATAAAACACAAACTGAGTGGAATTTCCACAAACGATTTCTGGGTTCTTTAGAATACTGGTGTCTAAGCCTCCTCTCAAATTTTGAGACACAGATCACTTTCCAATGCTACAAAAATCAACACGCAGTTCTTCAGAGGGAGTTCGAAATTCTATTGAGAAAATAGTCGAGGGTCAGTGTCAATAGCCGAAGGGAGTTTCCAGAGCCCAGGAAAACCTCATTTCCAGTCAGCGTAGAGATCCAATAGCAAGAGGGAAGGCAGCGTCAGTTGTGACGCAGAGACTGCGCATGGTGACGCAATCATTGCGCAAAGGCAGCGAAGAGCAACTCATCTCGAGCTAAGGTCAGTGTCGAATTCCCGTGGTAGAGTGAGATCTTCTCACAAGAATTTATTTGTCAGTTGTCCTCTGTCTGATTTGTCAGTTTTGGCAATCATAGATTTGTACTCAAAAAATTACTGCATAATAAACAAACCCTCAACTACTGCACTGGTTTTCCCACATTGGACTTTTTCGGGGACATTGGTCCAAAAATAACAATGTCATGTGTCTATAATTTATTCTTGCTCAGATCTTGTTTTCGCACGCTTATTTTCTGCAATTTAATTTTGTGGAGGCTGTAGTGTATGGGTTTCAGTATTTACTGTAGAACACAGTAAATAATTTGTTTAAGTAATTAACTAATAGAAGAACTCTCATCAGTTGCGGCCGTAGGATTCAGGCAACCAATTGTTCACATTAAGCTGGTATTTTTCTAGGTATCTTCAAATTCACCTTAGCGACTCCTACATATTTTTCATGTATATCTCAAATAGGTTTTCTTTCTTTGATAAATTTCCCACTTTGGACATTGCTAGCATCCCTGGGCACCCTAATCATGTCACGGGAAGGATGGTACGTGGGGTGCTCGTGTTTGATGGTGATCCACTCTCCGCAGTTGACCATGTAAAAAGACTTAATGCACATGATTCTGTTGAGATTTTGTGTAGTTGGGGTAGCATTGGGTGTGCTCTAGCCCTGAAACTTTGTGGAGGGGCTAAGAAACATATCAACTCAAAAACCCAAAAAATGTTTGGAGAAATTTCATCTGGTGTTGAAGTTATTCAAATAATTAATTTTTTTAATGAGGGCCCTGTTATTGCTCCCTTGCCGCCTACACCCACCTACAAGTCATTGGAAAAATCCTTCAACCCCACAAGGTGTGGTTGGTGGCAAGGATCTCAGAGAAGGGGTTGTCACACTGATCCTGACTCTCTCCATTTTAGCTCTCTCCTAGGTCAGCTAAGGGGGGTGGTCCCTAAAGGCAAACTAAGTCAAAGATGTGAGGTTTTTAGGAGCATTGATTAGAAGGAATTACTTATCAAAGATGACTCAATTCCAAGATGTAAACAAGCATACAAGTATATGAGCAATATTCAATGATGTGTTCAAAATATAGACCAGTGTTTTAAAGTAAATGACAAGTGCTTGCTCAAAAATGAAATTCAAGATACAATGACAATAATCCCGCAAAGGAAGTGTAAGACCAAGATAAACATATAAGCATCACTTGCAATAAATGAAAAGGTACTTGTAAGAGAGTGCTCAAGTAACAAAAGATAATGACATTAAATATTCATGAGCTAAATAACCACCAAAGTAACAAGTACATGAGAGCAAAATTGCGAGTAAAGTTGTGATGTGAAGGTGCTCTTGGTTTATTTTGTTAATAGAATTCTAAAATAATTTTCAATTTAACTCATGTCCCCAGACCTCACCCTCGCCTGAAATCTGGATCTCACAATGAAGAATCAATAGGGGTGGAGGGTCCCTAATGTCTATACAACCAACTTAAGTTGGAGGTTAATTTTTAGAGATGCAATTCTAATTTCATATGCAAAGTGAAATGCTTAAATGTGGGTGAAATGCTTCCAATGAGATATGTAAATGACAATGTGCTTCCAATAGAGATATAACAATGATATTTGTGATCAAGATTTGCGCTTAGCCCAATATGACATAAACTAGCAATGAAGCTCCACAAAACATGTATCAACAACTCAAATAGAAATACTAAAATGGAAAATAGACAAAAGAAAGTTAACCATTCAAGAAGATTTCCTCCCTCTAAATGAGGAGGTGGGATACCATGGGAAATTCCCAAGCTCCCTCAAAAAAATCAGATTTTTATTATTGAAAGTGAGGCCCTCTTATAGAAATGAAGGGCTTGGGAAGAGCTTACAATATGCGCTTTAAACTTACTCTTTCTCAAAGTTACAAGTGTAATATTTTAAAGATTTATTTGTGAGATGTTACAAAGTAAAGGCCTAAAGCCTTGAGGTGAATGGTGATTACAATTCCTCAAAAGAATGAGGCTTTAGAAGAAGAGGTGAAGTGATAAAGAGGAACTTGAACTTGAGGTTCCAAATGGAAAAGTGTTCTTTAGCTTATGCTTTAGTTCCATTTCTTCAAACTTGGATTGCCTCCAAGAAAACCTATAGGCAAGCAAGCAAAAGAGTTAGCATGCAAAAGAAATAGCGCTGAAATATGTGAGAGGAAATCACATGTATGAGAAGGAAAAAGTTAGAAACTCGATGAAATTATAAAATACACTTCATATTACAGATTCCCTCACTAAGATCAGCTTGAAAGAGTTGATTTAGTGAGTGAGAGTTAGGATTTAAATCAATATGTGCACAAATGAGAGAAGAAAACATATGATTTTTTAGAGATGGAAAAGAAGCAAAGGGCTCATGAAACCCCCTTTTAAATAAATCTCTTGATGTCTTATGAAATTGTTGGCTTGAACAACTTGTGGGATCTTTGATATCCTTGGAGCTGACTTATTCCAACCAAAGAAGTTTTCACACTCCAATAGACTTGGCAACCTGTCCCTTGAACCAATGTTTTGAACATCGCGATTTTTTTCGCAGCGGCGATATAATCACCGATTTTTTGGGCGATTTTTTGAGTTTGAAAAAATCGCCAAAAAATCGCGATCTCATATGAAAAAATCATGGGGCCTCAAAACAACGCTCTTTTAACATCCGATTTTGATTTTTTTTGCCTCATTTTTGCAGTCACAGGTTTTTTTGTTCTATTCTGAGCCCTTGAAGCACAATTGCTGCTACATTGAATTAGCCTGTTTCAAGGGAAACGTATGAAAGGGTGCATAACGAATAAAAGGAAAACAGGACAGCAAAGCTACTAACAACAAAATATGAAGAATTCAAAGAAGATAAAGCTAGCAAAAGGAGCATCATTTAGGCTTTGCCCCTTGCAACTAAAGCAGTTTCATAATAAAAAGACAAACTGATAACTTGTTTTCAATCAACAACATAGAAACAAACGAATAACTTTTGACCTTATTTTGGAATTGCTCTTGTCTTCTGCAAGTTGTGCACATGCTCCAAACACCAATCCATCATCAATAAATTAATCTATTATGAAAAAGAATATATTGTGAATAACTAATATGCAGTGGGTACCAAAAGGCATGTAGCTTTGGCTCCAAAGAGCACCTTTTGTAGGCCAACTCTTAGTTCTACTTTCATCGAGCACTAGACATGATATTACACATCTTATATATTAGTTTTTTTTCATATTTATGTGTCAATGCATTTATGTTATGTTGTGGATGCTTTAGATATTAAAAAAATTGAAAAAAAAAATGAATATTTTTGTATGTGCCGATTTTTTCCCGATTTTTACTGATTTTTTCCAATTTTTTCCCTTCGCCAATTTAATCCCGATCGCGATTTTCAAAACATTGCTTTGAACACACAAATCTCTGCAAACCAATTGTTAGTGCAAAAGAAACTTGGCATATAGAGGGCATGTTGAGCTTATCATTCAACTGAAAATAACAAGCTACAACAAGAGCACAAAATATACCAAGTCCAAAGGAGATTTGAGATAGCTACAAATCTCCCCTCCCTAGACAATAGTGCCCTCAAGCAAATGCACAAAAAAACCAACTAGATTGCAATGTAAAATAAATGAATAACAACATCAAATGAAACAAGTATACCTCATCAACCAAAGAATGCACCACAAGAGAAGCTAGTAACCCCAAAGACTTTCCTTTATTTTGTTCAATAACAATTTCGGCATAGTAACAATAAACACAAGCTTCAAAACCATGATTACAATGAGAGCCCAAGGCTCAATTTATACAAAAACTGGAGAAGATATCAATGAGGAACCTCATGACAAGTGGAAAGGTGAAGATAATCTCAATGCAAAAACGAATTTTCAAGTGGTTGTAAGAACTGTTGTAGGTGGCATGAACTGCAGATAGATGTCTTCATTTAGCTCTGCATTCTTTCCTATTTTGGCCAACCTATCATCTTTGAGGATTTGCGTACTAGCTCAACTGTTGTCCATGTGTTGACTCAACTGACGTGTATAGGAGACAAACTCCCTCAAATCTCTGCCCATTAGCTTAGTTAACTGCCACCCCAAAGTTGTTGTGTGTTGGCTTCCAAGAGTTAGAGTTGACTTCTATGCGTAAATGTTGTTTTGCTGAGTGTAAATTGCGTGGAAGCTAAGCCAAATACATGTAGAAGGAGGAAGGCTAAGGGAAGTCTAACTCCCAAATAACTTTGCCTTTGAAAACTGCCAATGAGATTGTATCATAGCACGTGTTACAAGTTGCTGCGTGGAGCTGGAATATAGTGGCCTGCGTGGATCTAAATCAGTCCAGCATAGAGGTTGATTTGTTGTGTGTGGATCATGAAGTAGATAGGCAGCATGACATGTGTAAAATGCGGAGACAGACTCCACAATATTCACAATCAAATCTGAACTGATTCCTTCATTCCATACGCTAATTTCTTTGACACCTGTGTTGAACTTTTATTGGCTGCGTGGAGCTATGACAACTGCATTGAAACTGGGCCTGCAATAACCATTGGCTGATATGTGTGCCAACGTGTGGGTTAAGTGGGGACAAGAGCAACTTGGTTGGGGACAAGGCCTGTCCTATGTGGCAGCTTTGTCCCCACTAACTCCCTTTGAAATTTTACCATAGCTTAATCAAATCCGTAACTAATTTTGAACTGCTTGTTTTATAATTTTCTGGCCCTCTTTGTTGACTACTGACTTGGCATTAGTTTGACCTCCAAATGGTTGCCATGTCATTCCTTTTGCCCCCCTCTAAGATTTTAATGTGAACCACTTTATTTTCAACATGTTGAATTAAACAAAATTATTGAACTTTAGCCATACGTGATTTTCTCATAAGCTCAACGTGGAACCTTTGACTTGCCACTTGGAACTTTGAATTTGATTTGTGCTTCATGTGGTGGGCCCCACATGGTTTCCACATCACTTTTGACCTTCCCTGGATTTTCCATGTCACTTGTTGGACTTTCTTTGACTTTGAAATTTTTCCATTTATTCAATTTTTTTGAATTTTTCCTCATTTTTGTCACTGACATTAGAAAAATTGGATTTTGAGGGAGTATATGTTGTTTTCTAACCCCAAAGTGGGTCCTAGGATAATTTTGGGTCTCTGAGGGTGAATTTCGAGTGGTCACACACCCTAGACATTTCCTAAGGCCACTTATTTACATCATTACATAGAAATCAATTAAAAAATCTCGTTTTGCGGAAACTTTTTAATTATTAAAAAATCCTACTTAGACCTAGTCAAATTCCATGAAATTTCAAAGATGACCTAGCATGGTAATATACTCTAGACACTAAGATGTATTAAGGGCTCAAACATCAAGCCGTCACCCCGGCTTTGGGGTAATGCAACAAGTGAAAAAACATAAAAAATTATTCGCCGCTAGAAAGAAGGAATAATTAACCAAGTAAAAAAAACATTCCAAGGTGTACTCGCTTCTTGATCGAGTCCCAACACCCTAGGCTTGTTACATGGCTTTAATCATCATGCTAGTGACATTTATACAATATCCCCATAGGGCTGCAGAATCTGAGGACTGAAGAAGTAAAATGACAAGAAGAAGTAGAGTTTAGAAACTCTGTTGAACTGATGATATCTGATGGTACAAGTGTCTTTTGGTTCATCCCTGGGCATGGAGTCTTCACATTATCATCAGGTGCCACTAAAATGGTCAACAAACCCTAAGTCTAAACTTAGGAAATTAGAAAAATTAAAGAGAATTAATTAAACACATGTGCTGAAATGTTCTAAGTGACGTGGATCAAGCAGTCTTTTAATCTCAGCCGTCAATAAGAGATTTAATCACAGTCGTTGATGTGTTCAACGAAAAAAATGTTGCTGGTAGTCTTAGTCGATGCCAGGTTTTGATGCAGTCGATCCAGGTATTGATGCCGCTAGTTGGGACAAGATGCTACTCCATGATGCTACTCAATTTCCGGGTACTCCATGCAGCCAATGCTAGGACTCTTCGACGATACTTGATCCGTGTTTCAATCACCCGATGATAGGACTGTCGGTACTCGATCCAAGAGTCATAGTCACTGAAGGTAGTCGATCTGATAGTCGCCAGTTGGCAGTATTTTAGAGCTAGAAGGTCAGCATGAACCTCTAGTCACACGGAAGTTCTAGTAACGTGGAAGTCTTAGTAACGTGGTACTCTAGTAAGTGCATTAAGTATTGTTGGCCGTGCACGAATAATGCTCTAGGAAGTGCTGCTTATAGTCGCTAGTCATTGAATGAAGTCGATAGCCAGTTGTCATTGCTCTTAAGGTACGCCGACACCCAATCATTCCCAACCAGTCATTCCCAGTCAACCAAGAGTTTATTATACCCCCCATTTATACCCTCATTGTCGTAGATCATTGCCGAGAGCCAATAGTTGATGCCAGGAAACATAGTAAATACAAGATTCTCTGCCACTAGTTGCTGTTGGTAGATGCACTCAATCCCAAGGCTCTTTGCCAATAGTCGATCCAAGAGGCGATGCTGCCAATCAATGACAGGTGATGATCACTCAATGCCGGGTGGCGATGGATTCTTTTCTTTATAGGAACCGATAAGGAGCTCGCCAATAGCCAGTGGTAAACATAGCCAGGAGGTGGTCGCCGATAAGGAGGTGGTCACAGCCAGCTAGTCGAGCCAGGAGTCATAGCTTATAGCCGCTGGTTGTCATTTATGATAGCCAGTAGTTTAGTTGATCCCAGTAGGCAATCCCAGGAGTCAATGCCGGTACTCAATGCCAAGAGGCAATCCACTCAATGTTGGTACTCAATGAAGTCAATGCCAGGTGTCAATCCAAGTTTTGATGCACCCAATGCTTAGCTTTATTTCAACTTGAATTTGTCTAGAGGCGCCCTATACCCTCGACCCTCGAACTATACCTCTTACTTGACCTCAAAATAAACCCTCTACGGAGGAACCTTAGCCCTTGAACTCTTCCTAGACCTATTCGGAACCACAGCTTCTACCCTCAACCCTGGACCTCGAACTCACTTACACCCTACAGAACAGGAATTACTCCACTTGGTGGATGATGCGTTACTTACGATGCACCTTTTGAGGATCGTACAACATTCGGGACCCAACAAGCAATAGAAATTTCCATACATATGACCCATGTTGGAGAGATAAGGACCAGCCAGGAAGGTTAAGTTAATAACCCCTGATAGGATGCCCAAAGGGCATCGTCAGGCTGTAACGCAAGCCTTGCTAGGACTGCTTCATATCCCTCCCCTCCCCCCTCAAGCTCGGGTTGAAAGAAGAAAGCAAGTTTCTTGTTTCTTGAATGTTATAAGTTATATCTTGTGTGGATTGGATAGGTAGCATTGCTTCTCAACTTGCTTGGTAGAATGCCCTACTCTCTTGCTAGGTAGACCTTCTTACTCTAGTTTGAATTTGGAGAATTCTAGTTTGGTTCTCCCTTTGTTAGATCTTTGAGATTAGCCAAACCATTAAAGGGTTTAGTAGTATGTGCTTGCCATCACTACTTCTTCCTTGATTGTTTGCCTAAACCTTCAGCTCTCACCCGTGTTCTATTATCTGCCCCTCTCTCACTATCTTCCCCGCTGTCAAAAAGATTCGTAGTTGTTCCCATTGCTTCGGAGTGTCCTAGCAGGCTATGTCCAGGATCAAGGAGGATTGGCCAAGTAAGTATACGGTTGAGCACAGCGCTCTCCTCTACGATTGGTTGGGCCAGAAAGTAGTCTAAGTAGGGATGACAGGACGAGAAAAGGTAGCAGATCCATTATTTGGAGAGAGTCTTTAGATCCATTTCCAAATCCATACACAGATTATCCAGTCGCAGATATACTTCCATTCCCGGGAGCATACCCTCCAATTAGATAGCTTGGCTTGGGGATCGAAACCCCGCGGGCATCAAAGCCAATAGAGGGCAAAGGGGTCGCGGAAGCAAAGTAATAAGAGGTATAGACAGCAGGAAGAACATTAGAGGAAGGAGCAAGAGTAGCAGGACCAGGACCCAGTTAAGTTTATCCAGCAGCGCAGTTCCCATCCTAGTCATTGATTAATAAGTTCTAGATACAGATCAAACTGCAGTTCCGCAACAGTAGTAACACCAGTAGTTTACCCGGTTTCTATTAACTCATTTGACCCAGTGTCATACCCAGTTGACCAAATTGAACTATCAACAGATACGGAAACAACGAGAGCACCACCTTAGAGAGCAAAGATATCACCAGCGGCAAAGGTAGCAGCATCGAAACACTGGTCAAATGAATCATAAAGAAAAGATGCTCTGAAACCCTCAATCGTTCTAGTTCGGGAAGATATGTGCCCTTTCTTTTTTCCCCTCAAATTGCGAAATTCTCAGACAGAATACGAAGATGTTACATTACGCACTAGCCTAGCGTGTTACTTACGAGCATGTCAAACCTACTCCACTTCGGCGCTCGCAACGAATATTCAGCCTTCCTATTGACTGGACCAAACCAGTGAGTGCTTCTGAACCAGGAACCAATAGCGATCGAACCATCCAACAGAGCAATTGTAGAGGGTTGCCTTAGTTGATTCTCCGATATCTTCTCCGCATTCGCTACCTAAGGTAATAAGACCTTAAGTAGTCGTTAAGTAGCCGGTAGCCATTAAGTAAGTAGCCGTTAAGTACCTGAAGAAATAGGGAAAATAAGTATCCTGTTGGTGGGTTTGTAACGAAGTATCCTACTGGGAAAGAATCAAATCAGTATCCTATTGGGAAATAAACTAGGGTCTAGGGTCTAGGGTCTAGGGTGAAAGAGAGATTCATTCACTGGGGCTTGTCTCGCGTTATTGTCACTATCTCGTATTAAAGAATTGAGGGTCGAAGGAAAAACTCGAGGGTCAAGGGCTGCTGGTCTAGAGGTTACTGCTCCTGGGGCCCCCGACCCCTAGGGAAGGCCAAAATAATAGATCGATCTAACCCTTCCAAGCTGTTCGATAAAGCACGCTCCCACCCGACCACCAAATCAATCTACCAGGGCAGCCATTCCCCTCCAAATAAGTAATAATGGAATGATCAATTCCACTACTCTACTGGCTTTCTTCTCTATAGGTCTAACCCTTCGAATAGATCTACCCCTTCCCCATCTATTTCGTTTCTGGCAGTTGCTTGTCTCTTAATCTCTTATTGGTTTCTCTCCAGCTGTAATCCCTATATCGTCTGCCTATCTTGCCTAGCCGTCATCCCTATCTAGCCTATCTAGCCTATCTTGCCTAGCTTCCTAGCTTCCAACCTATTCTAATACGTTACATGCCTTCTCGTTGTGTTTGTATAGTTAGTTGCTCTAGAACCCATATGCCCAAATAGCATGAGGAAATCGGCAGTATAAGGTTGCTTCTCTACACGACGGTTGCTTCTCCTTGCCTGGATATTTTGATTTGACTATATCACGCTGGCTTTTTCGTCAGGCTCTTTCATTGAGAATGGTCACTTACGCCTAATCGTAATTTACGCCTACCTAATAGCAACATTGTGAGTTCTAAAGTAGCATTGTGATTTCGCCTACCAATGTTTGCTAAGGCACTTGACGTTCAACCCCTCGACCTAGTGCCAACACCCGTTGTATCGCATATGGAATCGAATTCTATGGCAACGAACTGCAATCTACTGCCAAAATATGTATATAGTAGAAGAACCTTCCTCGGGACGACTTGTCTTTATAGCACTCGCCGGGAACAAACAAACTGCTATAGAGTATGGAATAGAGAGCTAGGACCTTGAATATCCTAGCCTAGCTACTGGGTCGGAGGGAAGGTTTGGAAAAGACCTCAAAAACATGTAACATGGTCGTATACATAAAGTCATTCTTTAATATATGTAATTACGCTTTGATGCTCAGTTCAGTAGGGTTGGAAATACTTCATCTAGGGAGGAAATCTTGTAGCAATTTGATCTAGGGACATTAGGGCGGCTCTTTGTTTCTTTCCCCTCCCTCCAAAGTATTTCCTCGCTCTCCTCACCCTTGAGAGGTGAGTAATAAATCACCTTATGTCAAGTGAGCGATCTTTCCTCTCCCTTATGGTCGAGCCTGCTTACGCATCCTCCCCAATTTCTAACCCAAGCCTGATACTTGTGTCTGACCCAAGAGAGAGAAGCCTGGGATCGGTATGGTTATCCCTATGATTTTGAAGTAATTGTTTGAATACGGACATTTAGATTCTATTATTCCCGGTAGGTGTGTTCGACTAGTGAGTGTAAGAAGGAATATGGGTGTGGGCCAAAGGGCTAGATTCGGGGTGGAGGGTTTATTACTTGAATGTCTTAAATGGCCTAAATAATGCGTTTGATTGCTGCGAAAACCCAAGTAAGCTGTGTTGATTCAAATAATACAAATAAGGTAGAGAAAGGCTTGAGGGTTAGTTGGATACACAAACACAGAGGTAGAGCTGAGAGACTGAGCTGGAATTCTAGGGCGGGTTTGACAAGAATTTCCAGAAGAGTTTTCTGCAGCTAGGGGTAGTATTGGCTGAGGGGATGATCTGATCCCGGAGCCAAGAGTCAGCAAGAGGGAGAGGAGCAGCAATCAAGGTCAGCGCAGAGGAGCAAGGGCAATTGCACAACGCAGAGGCTTCAGATGCTACGCAGGCCCTGGAGGGGCAGCGCTGCAGCATCAGAGGGCTTCCAAAGTTACGCAGAGGCCTCCAGAGGCAGCGTAAGGATTGCGTCACCCACTCTGGGGTTACGTAGTCCCCTTTTGAGCAGCGTAGAGCCTAGTAGGGTTGACACTGGGGCTTCAGGGACAGTGCTGGGGTTTCTAGGGCCAGAAAATAGTTGAGTCTTGTAAATCTCGTTTGAGGGTGTGGATCAATTAGCTTTTGGTCTCAGAACAGCAGGTATTGCTGCAGATCTATTGTTTTCTTTGTCATGTTAACCAGTTGGGTGCCCAGATTTGTTGTACTCAAATTCTACATAATAATAATAAACCCCCATATCCGCTACATCAGTTGTCCCGCATTGGGTTTTTCCGGGGACTATTGTCCGAAAAATTTGCATGTCACTTTGTTTGAATGAGCGTATTATTCAGTAAATGATCTGCATATGTGTAGGTTGTTATTAGTGTTTACTTCGGTATTATTTGAATATTTTCTGGAATTAACTTGTATAATGGAGAAGTAAACCAAGATACTACAGTAGGATTTCTGCATTAATGTATTCAGAAATTTTCACATGGTATCAGAGCAATAGCAGATCAAGCTGAATCTCCAGCAAATCGGCTGAAGAATATTTTTCTGCAAGGTAGCAGCGAAGGCAACAGAAATCCGGAAAGGGCAGCTCGGCAACAGGACGACGCAGATCCAGAGAGGGGCAGTGCTGCAGCTTCAGAAGGCCTTCAGGCTTATGCAGAGGCTAACCAAGCCAGCGTAAGGACTATGTCACCCACTCTAGAGTTACACAGTCCACTTCTGAGCAACACAGAGACTGCACTAGGCCAATCTACTCACGCAGAGGTCAACCAGAGGGACGCAGTGCAGTGTTCTTGTCAGTTTGCCGAGATCCGGAAGCAGTGCTTCAGTTCTTCGGCAGTGCTGGTGTGGTAGAGATTCTGCCGCTGCAGAATTGTGCCTAGCTAAGTCAACAGAGAGCGGGAGGAAGATAGTCACTTAGCAGATCTGAGCCAAACAGATCTGAGATTCGATCAGGAGGATCAGAGAGAACTGTCTAATTGTTTTGGCTGAAGATTTCTAGGAGGGAAATCAGTTTTTAGAAGAAGCAGTTTCTAGAGGGTTTCTAGTCACCAAGAAATCTGGATCCAGCATTTCTATGCCACCACGAAAGAGGGAGGAGAATACTGTTTCCATCAGATTTGAGCGAGATGGCTTCTCATGGGCTGAGAGATCAGGACAGGTTAGACGGTGTGTCCAACTTCGTCATCTGGAGGGCCAGGATCCTATCAGTCCTGGATGAGTACGGCATCAAGAACCATGCAGAGAATGTCCTAGCTGAGCCTACAGATCCTGATCCTCTGAAGAAATTTAATGAAAATCAAGATTATGGATGGAGTAAAGGATCATGTTGTGCCACACATTGTCGGAAAGAAGACGGCAAATGAGATGTGGACCGCTTTAGAAGCCATGTATCAAGGAAGCTCCGTTCAACGAAAGATGCTTCTTGAGAATCAAATGAGGTAGTTCCAAATGCAGAAGGGTGAGGAGGTGGATCCCTTCCTTTTCCGTTTACAGATTATCCGAGATCAATTGATTGCCATGGGTGCACCTTTGGACGAAGGGCTCTTGGTAAGGACTACCCTAAATGCAGTCACCGAGGAATTGGAAACATTTGTCCAAAGCATATTGGGCAAGGCAACGTTACCATCTTGGGCGGACATGTGGGCAATCCTCTGCCAAGAAGAAATCAGGAGGATCACCAAGAGGCAGAATAGCAGCAGCGGGACGGTCTAAGTAAAGAAAGCAGAGGAATATGATGCATCCCTTGCATCGAAGGAATGAAGGCAGCAAGGGAAGAAGAAGAGGGACCTATCCAAGGTCTGGTGCTTTAATTGTGGTGAACTTGGACACTTCGCCGGAACTTGTCCTACGAAGAAGGACAAAGGAGCTTCTGATGCCAAGGCTGCAGCAGCAAAGGATGATGGGAATGAAGATGACGTAGCCATGAGTGCTCATGAGTGCTCATGAGCCACGTAAGTGGGGTGACATGGATCTGTAGAGAAGCTACAGATTAAGAAGGCGAGATCCTTGAGTCAGGCCTATTCTTGGATCACATACGAGCTACGGGAACCTTAAGACGGTAGCGAGACAAGTACATGGATGCAGAAGTTCATAGTGAAACAGAGGGCAGTGCTGAGATGTTGTAGAGGGAGCAGCGCAGTGCAGAGGCAGCATCAGTGTAGAGGCAACATCGCAGAGGCTAATGGGACTTCAGCAGCGCAGAGAGGCAGTGCTCACGCAGTGTAGAGTTGTGGCAGCGCAGTGGCTTCAGGAGGACAACATAAAGCGGCAGCCAAGGGAGTTTCAGTGATGGGATGCAGCCTGACTTGTCTTTCAACGATTGGGCAAGAGTCTTTCAATTGCTTACTTCTCGGCGACTGAGTTGTAGTGCAGCATTTAGAAGTGGTAGTGCTATGGGCGGCATGATGTAGCAAGTTAAGAAGGAGTTGCAGTATAGATGTGGCAGTGTCAATGGCAGTGACATGGGCAGCAGTACAGGGAGCAGCAGTGCAGTAGATGGAGGGCAGCAGGCCAAGCATCAACAACACAGAGACCAATACCAAGATGTTGCAATACATGGTGTGGATGTATTGCTAGAGCACACTCTGTGCTAAGAGGGAGTGTTGAGATTTTGTGTAGTTGGGGTAACATCAGGTGTGCTCTAGCCCTGAAACTTTGTGGAGGGGCTAAGAAACACATCAACTCCAAAACTCAGAAATCGTTTGGAGAAATTCCATCTAGTGTTGAAGTTATTCAAATAATTTTTTATTTTTTTTTAATGAGGACCCTAAGTCTAAACTTAGGAAATTAGAAAAATTAAAGTGAATTAATTAAACACATGTGCTGAAATGTTATAAGTGACGTGGATCAAGCAGTCTTTTAATCTCAGTCGTCGATAAGAGATTTAATCACGACTGTTGATGTGTTCAACGAAAAGTATAAGAGAAAGGCTTGAGGGTCAGTTGGAGACACACACAGGGAGGCAGAGTTGAGAGACTGAGCTGGAATTCTAGGGCAGGTTTGCTAAGAATTTCCAAAAAAGTTTTCTGCAGCGAGGGGTAGCATTGGCTGAGGGGATGATTTGATCCCGGAGCCAAGAGTCAGCAAGAGGCAGAGGAGCAGCAATCAAGGTCAGCGCAGAGGAGCAAGGGTAGCAGCTGCGCAGTGCAAAGGCTTCAGCCGCTACGAAGGCCCAGGAGGGGCAGCGTTGCAGCTTCAGAGGGCTTCCAGAGTTACGCAAAGGCCTCCAGAGGCAGCGTACAGGCTGCGTCACCCACTCTAGGGTAACGCAGTCCCCTTCTGAGCAGCGCAGAGCCTAGCAAGGCTGACGTTAGGGCTTCAGCGGCAACACTGGGGTTTCTAGGGCCAAAAAATAGTTGAATCTTGTAAATCTCGTTTGAAGGTGTGGATTAGTTAGCTTTTGGTCTTAGAACAGCAGGTATTGTTGCAAATCTATTGTTTTCTCCGTCGAGTTAACCATTTGGGTGCCCAGATTTGTTGTACTCAGATTCTACATAATAATAATAAACCCTCATATCTGTTGCACTGGTTTTCTTGCATTGGGTTTTTCCGAGGACTATTGTCCGAAAAATATGTGTCACTTTGTTTGAATGAGCGTATTATTCAGTAAATGATCTGCATATGTGTAGGTTGTTAGTTGTGTTTACTTCGGTATTTTCTGAATATTTTCTACAAATAACTTGTATAATTAATCACAAGTAGGAGAATTAAACCAAGATACTGCAGTAGGATTTCTGCATTAATGTATTCAGAAATTTTCACAAATTCAAGAGAGGAAGTTGTTCACCAAGATGTCCTTATGTTGTTGTTCATGGGATCTCTCGGTGGTCATAACTCATGGCTTCTGATTATGAACCTAAGAGTATTTCATCTATTGAGGAGTTCGTTGATGGCTTTCTTAGACATTTTCAAGTATGCTCCACATTAAGCATCCAAGAGGAAGCCTTCATTGAGCATCATCAAGACATTGAGAATCTAAGAAATGAGCAGGAAGACGAGTCCTCCACGTGTCCACATGACGAAAAGGATGATTTGGCGAACACGTGTTGGGAAGGATGAAGTTGAGACTAACCTTACCTTTCTCGAGGATATTACTCCTGATGAGTCTCCTTTTGAGAACCTTGAGGAAGGTTATCCCATTATCCCCTTAGAACATGACATTGGAGATTACTTCCATATTGAAAAGGAGAAATGGGAAATTATTGGTCCTCAATTTGATTGCGCTTCCATTCACAATATCGACAAGGAGGATGAGGTTGAGATTGGCCTTCCCTTTCTCTCAGGCATTATTTATGATGACATATCCATTGATACCCTTAGGAGGGAGAATTATTATTTTCCCTTGCATGAAGAGGGGGAGTTGGAAGTAATTGATTCTTCTTTTACGAGAGACCCAATCTTTGATACTAATAATGAGGAAATCGATAGAGCTCCTACATATCCTCCTTATGACTCCATATTCAAAAATATCGAGCCTTTAGATTATGATTTTGGGGAAGAAGAACCCATTGAATATAATTCTTTGCCCTCCCCTTTGCCTTCTTCTATTGTTCATCATTTTGAGAGTGATTCCCGTGCTTGTTCTCATATGATCTCAAGTGACCTCAATCCCTCTCCCCTTTCTGAGTATAATGTCAAGGAAGAACCCCTCATTCAATATTCTCTGTCTCCTTGGGCATCCCCTCCGGATCATGATAAATCTATAATATCCATTTTCCATTGGGATTATCATGGGCAACCTACTTGTGTTTCTCCATCTCATCAATCTCCCTTTCCTACTAATCATAACCCGGTAGAGGCCATAAAATATGACGTAAATGATAAGGACCATAATGGAAATAATATGCTCGAGGTTGCTATCCATCAAAAGTTTATGATACTAATCATTGACATCTCTATATTTTGATTAGAAGAGAGGATCTCATGGACAAGATTGCATCCCTTTCTTACCTCTTCTCACATGATCATCCATGTGTGGGCATTCCATTTTCCTACCTCTCACCGGCCTTATCATCCATGTGATTATGTCCACATTCACTTTGACATTTACTAAATAAGTAATCATATAGGCCGACATATTTATATTGATTTGATGATATGTTGGTTGCACTGGCTTCATGATTACACTTAGTATTAGTTTTGTACCATATGCATGTTAGAGTTGGACGCATTGCATGCTGATTTTCACATTAGAACTAATGTCATATGATATTTCTCATGGTAGATTAGCTGCATGTGGATTTAAACTTGAATATTTTATCTTCTGTTGATTTTACGACCTAACATCAAGCATGGGTGATAAGAAGACACCGTACAAACATGTTGCCCCGTGGGTTTAGTCTTTGATATGTGCAGGTAACAGGTCTATGGTAACCAAGAGATTGCTGGTGTTCTTGTGACCTCTCGTTCAAGAAGCTTCGCCCACTTTTCGAGAGATCATGTCCCAGTTGGAGCCAAATGTTACCCACCACCTTGATGGTCCTCAGCCGGCAGCGAGCAACCCCTTGCAGCCACCAACTAGCTCGTTGTGTCATTTCTCTGCCACCTGAGCTGGCCATGTGGTCCCTTACCCATCTCTCGTGATCGTATGTTTGAAGGTAGTCCTCCCGAACCTAAAGGTATGCCTTGTCATTTGGTAATTGAGTATTGAGTTTGTTTATCATGGACACTTCTGGGCATGGATTAATGGGGGGATTTGGCAAAAAGAGTGGGCTAGGTATATGCTTCTGTCACCTAGACCTATTTTGGATGTTACCCTTGGATTTTAGTCCTGTGGGAGCTCCTTTACTGACCATTGGGTTTTAGGGTGGTATTACATGGGAAACCTCGATTTTGGTTGTGTGGTCCCGCTTCCCATCCACATATATCACTCCCCTTCTATTTATTACAACCCCATCCATCATGTTTCTCACCTGGGTCCACATTTCTCCACTGGGTCCCCATAGGGTTAACCTCCCCTTCCCCTTGCCCACACCTTGGATCAGTTTGGAACGATGCCCCAGAGGTTGATGCGATTGAAAAGAAAATTAAAAGCATAATTGACCACATTTAATAGGAAAATGCACCACAAAATGCAAAAGATAGTCGGGACAAACATAATTAGCACGTGGGAAAAAGCCAATGCATGAGCTCTACCCCATACCCATGGCCATAAATCTGGCTCCATAGGCCCTAGATGAGCCTCCTCTATCATTCTGGAACCCATGATTGTCCCAACCCCTGGTGGGCAATGAACTGCCCTACCTAAAAAAGGGTATCCACTGTTATACCTTACACATCATGTTCTTATCCTTTGAGCCCCGAGCAATTAATCAAAGAGAAATCATAAAAGGAAAAAGGAATATAAAGAAGGGTGGAAAAATCAAGGTCGGGGAACCTCATGCACCACGATTTCTCCCTCCTATACATTATATACCTAGGTGTGGGCTTCCCTTTACTAGCTACCCTTGTACCCCAACATGTGGCCCAGGATTTCCCCTTTCATTCCCTATTCCATTCATCTCTTTATCACATGTCACCACCATTTGAAGGATGTACCTTGGACATGCTATCCCCTGTAAAGGTAGAAACACCTAATAGAGTATTTGGTTAACCCACTTTGGTGCTTGGAGACATTAGCAATGCCAAAGCCCACTATGGAAGGGCATCCCATTATGAAGTACCATCCTCTTATCTATGGTTTGTAAGCTCTTTAACTCGATTTCTTTAAATTACTTGTTGTACTGGAAGGATAGGGGACGCATTGGATCTTATACAAGATTGCAAATGGTCTTCATTTGGGGTTTGGTCTCCCTATACGGGGTCCTAACTCTCTAGAGGGTTACATTGGCACATGTAGGGTGTCTGTAGAAATCCATGGGCTTCCATAGTACTAGACAACATTCCACAGAACCCTAGAGATGTTCAGAGATTTCTCGAGATTCACCTATTGGAAGAGGAAGATGCACCTAGTTCATCATGCACAGTTGACCACACAGTTGTACCATGCACTTGGCAAAATGATCCAGGACTTGTATGCTGATGTGGCATCACTTACACCATCATTTGAGCCCTTACAGATGGTCTACAGGCATCTTCGATCTACCTGGAGACCCATGAGGTTACTTGTGTGCCCCCACACCCATCAAGAGCACCACAGGTTTATTACTTGGAGAACAAGGTGCCAACTCCTTGTCCACTAATTTTGGGAGTCTTATGTTAGTATTTGTAGCATCTTATGTGTTCTAGCCTCGAGATTTGGCAGAGAGGTTAGAATACATGTATTCTCCAATGCCCATAAATAGTTTATGGAAATTCCACCTAGAGACAACTTAATTAAATTAATTAGTCAGTTTTTTAATATTTCTTAAGCCTAAACTTAGGAAATATGATTAATTAAAAGGAATTAATTTAGTCATTGTGACAATCTTCCAGAAAAAGACTTCGATTGGTTTCTAGTTAATCTTATCCATCAATTAAGTTTTAATCGTGGTCGTTGAAGTCTCAACGGAAAATTATAAGTTGAAACTTGATGGGGCTTGCAGAACACACTTGCAGAGTTTGATTTCACTGGCAAATCGATTTCCAAAGTAGCAGTGTTTTGTTGTCGAAGAGGGAGCTAGTGAGCTCAAAGTAGTGAGAGAGGGGCAGGGATAGTAAGTCCGGAGGAAGCTTTTCCAGTTCTGGTGAGTGCATTGCAGAGAGGCAGTGAGTGCCACATAGAGCCAGCACAGACCCACGCAGAGGCAGCGGAGTACTTCAGAGGAGATTTCGTATTTTGCTAGGGAGAAGCAATGATTCAGTGCCAAAAGCCGAAGAGAGAGTCCGGAGGCCAGGAGGATCCATTTCCCAGACAACAGCTAGTCAAAAAGCAAGAGGAGAAGCAGTTTCAAGTTTGTGAGACGCAGTACTACATAGGCTGATGTAGAAGCAACGAGCAGCTCAAATCGAGTTGAGGTTAGTGTCGGATTGCCTGTGGAAGTGAGATTTTTCTCACTAGATTTACTTCCAGTCATTTCTCTGTATTGGTTTGCTACATTAAGCAACCATAGTTTTGTACTCAGATTTACTACTGCATAATAATCAAACCCTCAACCTAAGTCATTGAGTTCGGCGAATTTTATCCTTGGGATTCGAAATTCGCCGAACCTCAAAGGATTTCGAACAAAATCAATTTTGTTCGCCGAACCTCAAAGGATTTCGAACAAAATCGATTTTGTTCGCCGAACTCAAACGCAAACTTGATGACGAATTCAAACCCGAACTTGATGCCGAACTCGAACAATTTTTTTTTTAATTTGGTTAAAATTACATTAGGTTCGGTGAAAATTCGATTTGGTTCGTTTTCAGAATAATATAAAAAGTGGCAAATCTTGAATCTATAAATATGAATGTCACATTTATTTTCCAGCCTGCTTAAAGTTGATTTATATATATATATATATATATATATATATATATATATATATATATTTCAAATTTCTATATGTCGTACTCTATCGGCAAAATTTTAGGTGTTGAACTTTATTCGAATTGTTGCACTAGTTTTCTCGACTTGGGTTTTTTTGGGGACTTAGTCCAAAAGTAATTGTGTATTTTTGTGTGTGTGCATCTATTCTCCCAGCATTTAGTTTTCTTCCATAGTATTTGTTTTGTCACGGCTGCATTGTATTAGTTTCGATATTTACCGTAGCACACAGTATATAATTTGCTTAATTTATTTAACAAATAGAAGAAACTATATCAATTATTGCAGTAGGATTTCGGGTAGAGGAATTTTCACATGGTATTAGAGCGCAGATAGATGCTGGAGAGCTCAGTTGCAGAGAGGAGAAGGAGCTTCATAGCACTGGGTAAACAACTGCTCGAAACCCTAGAGGCAACACAATACCTTTGGCCAGGAGGGTCAATTTTTGAGGAAAATTCTATTTCTTTGAGAGAGTTGACAAAGAAATTAGATTTTCCAGACAAAAATTACCAAAGGACTACTAGAGAAATGTGGCAGTCCTTGGAGAAGCTATACTTCTGAGCAGTGAAATATGTATCTGGAGAAACAGATGTGGACTACTAGGATGAAGAAAGGTGAGCACATTGATTCGTTCCTATCTAGACTTCAGGAAAACCGAGATCAGTTGTCAGTTGTGGGATCAGATCCTCAGGCCACCGAGATGGTTAAATTGGCCCTCAACTCAGTGTCCAAAGACTATCAGGTCTTTGTCCATAGCATCTTGGGCAGAGAGAATTTATCGGACTGGGAGTCAATGCGGGCTGCTCTTCGGCAAGAAGAGATGAGGAGGGACTTACTCAAGTGTTAACTTGAGGGCAGCAGCAGTAGTGGGAAGAAGTCGAAGGAGGAGGAGGATAATGTGGCCCTTGCATCAAAAGGGAAGCAGGAGGGCGCAAAAGGAAGAAGGATCTTTCCAAGATCAAATGCTTCTGGTGAGGTGAAATGGGTCATGCCACACAATGTCCTCTCAAGAAGAAGGACAAGGACGACAAGCATAATATGCAAGCAGCACCTGCCAGGATCGATGAGGAAAAGTTCGCCATGATAGCTCATATACCTCTAGGAGGGAAGTGGGCTGACTTGGAGCTGTAGACCCAAAGATCTACAGAATGGGCAGGATCGTTGAGGAGTCCACCTCTCGGATCAATACCTTGCTATAGGAGCCCAAATCATTTGTAGCAGGATGGACGAGTGCCAGTTGGTGCAAAGGAGTGCAGAAGTGACAATGTAGTGGTTAGCAGCGCCAGAACCTAAGCAGGGCAAAGCAGAATTGGCAACAGTGCAAGAAAGCACAACGCAAAAGCTTTAGAGGGACAACGCATAGGTTAGCAGCAGTCATATCTTCAGTACCGAGATGCATCATACTAAACACTTGTTCAGTATTGGATGTTTTTATGTTGCAATAAGCAACAATATTACAGTGCAGTAGCAGTTGGCAGTGGCTATGTTAGCAACAACATGGATGCAGAATTTGAGAGGGAGTTGCAGTATGGATGGAGTGTTGATAGTGGCAGTGTCAACAGCAATACAGATGCATCATTTGCGCAGAGTTGGTGGGCAACAGTGTCAGACATCAGCAGCGCAGAGGGAGATGTTGCAGAATCAGGGCAGTACTCAATAGGGTGTATTGCTAGAGCACATTCCTCGCTAAGAGGGAGTGTTGTTTCCTAGTAGCATCGGATGTGATCTAAGTCTCAAAAATTGCAGGGAGGCTTAGATACATGTATTCCAGATAACCCAGAAATCGTTTTGGGAAATTCCACCCAGATTGTATTTTAAGGAAAAAATTAATTATTTGAAAAGGACCCTAAGTCTAAACTTAGGAAAATAAAATAGTTAAAGTGAATTAATATAATATGGATGTGAATGTTCTAGAAAAAGTGGATCAAGTCAAAACTTAATCTTAGTTGTTGATTAGAGATTTAATCTCGATCATTGAAGCTTCAATGAGAAAATTGTAAAAGGGCTTGAAGGGTCATTTGGAAAACACACGATGTTGTACCCTTAGTTAAACTGAGAGGGGGGGTGAATCAGTTTAACACATTCATGGACTTTTAAAACTTTCCTTTAAACTTGTTTACACCTTCATTTCATGATCAACTTTAATATGTGAGCAATCTTAATATGTGAGCAGCAAGTATTAAGCAGATTGGATAATGTAATAGCAATCTTAATATGTGAGCAACAAGTATTAAGCAGATTAGATACACCATATCAACACATAAACATCATGCACATAGACAACAGATATAAGTGGAAACCCATAAGGGAGAAAACCACATCTTATTATTGTTGTGATGCAAAGGCAAGCTCCAACTCTCTCTCACCACTGATTTTCTGTAGGCTCCAACCTACAGGAGGCCCCAACCTCAATTCTGCAAGCTACAACTTGCAAGGAAGCTCCAACTCCCATCTATTTTCTGCAGGCACCAACCTACAGGAGGCTCCTGCCTCAGTCAGCTACAACTGACATCTATCAAGCTACAACTTGATAGGGAAGCTTCAACTTCCTCATTCTTTCAATAACACTTACTGATTTTACCTGGATATCGGCTCTGTTTTGTACCTTCTTCACTGCTGTGCACTAGCCTTCAAATCTGCCTTATATCATCTCTGAGTCTTCACAGCTTCTCTATCTGCTCCTCCTTCTCCTTATCTTCTCTGCCTCATTTCTCCATTCTCTAACCTCTCTATGCATATCATTGTGATATCATTTATAGAGTTCTCCTCTTGCCTGTTTGTATTCCACAGGGAATTCGAAGTGAACAGCCATGACTCTTTTGACTTCTGCCTTCTCATTTCTTTGTCCAACTCATTCAAAGGAATATAGCAATTTATACAAATTTCAGTTTTACAGTGGAGTTTTGTTTTCCTACCGGAGACTTGCCTTTGCATCACAAACAATATAAAATCAATTAAAACATTTACATTCACATTTTCAGTTACATACATCAATTTCACTCAGCCCTTTTCCCGGCCCTTGGCTTGCTGGTTTTGTCTTTTCTGCTGCTGTCAAGTAATTGTCCTGCATACCTCTGTTTACTGCAACTCTGTGCACCTGTGCATGTAACAATGCATCTCCAATTTTTGTGCTCTATACAAATTCTGATCTGAGCAATTTCAATATCTTATTTTCTGAACTGGCAATTTGAAATACTGTACGCGGAAGCTTCTTTCATCTATGGTTATGAAACCATACATATGATAAACTTCATATTTCAAATATGCATATACAATTAAATCCAGACTCTATACCTCAGTCAATACACTTATGAGCATTCGAATTAATACTTGAATAAAACATATAAACTCAAGGTAATGGACTTCAGCATTCACTTTATAGAATTCTGAATGTATTTGGACTTTGGATTAACCTCAAATTGTAATGTGGCCCAACAACATATATTATATCCAATATAATCTTCGCCCTTAGTTAAAACAACCCAAATTTTAATCTATATACGGAAGCTCCTTTTAACAATCGTTTTACTATGATCATAAAGCCATGCAACCAATTACACAAGTGGAAGCTCTCCTTCAGTTATTTCTTTATGGTTATCAAACCATATACATGGTTATATGACAATCTTCCTATGTAAATAAACCCAAGGTCCACCTTACATTTAAACCCCATCAACTTCCACATACAAGGGTTGTTTCACAAACGAAATCCCTTTTTAAAGGTCTTGCAAAAGCACTTTAATTAACCATCAATCAGCTTTAATTCTAGACCCCAAACCTTATAATTAAACCCGAAGTTTATCGCAGCATTTGATCCATGCGAACACCTTCAATTTCGAAGTTCAACCTTCGTCAATTATTACCAATGCATATAATTATTACGCCGCAACTTAACAAACCAATTGCCAAGGGTTACCTTAAATAAATAGATCTCGATTCAATTATATATATGCACCTTCACCTTTTAAACTTAACCAACACATCACCACATGAACCTTCGGCTGTAGCAATTTATACAAACTCCGACTTTGATTAAAATATCAGTCATCACCATATATTAGAGTTCGGGCCCACACTACATAACACACCTCTCCATCCGACGGTTGCAGTCTTATCGCGCTACAACCCCATATCCAATGGTAATCGCGTAATATCGCGCAATTAACATGCCCGAGCCTTAATCTTCAAAATTTACGTGATAAAAGTGGTTTTCGATTAACCACTTTTGCCACGCGTCGAATGAAGACCCATATCGCGTTATTTTTCGTAATACCAATTACCACTTTTAAATTATGCGAACCCACTAGTTTTTCGAACCCCGGTTTCACTATTGCTCCTCATGGTTCCATTACCGGCTCAAGGTTCCGTTCCTTCGTCCGTTGCTCTATATCGCCTCCATCTTTGTTCAACAAACCTCATAACTCAACCTTGGTTAAAATCAAAACATCAATACTCTTCGGCTCACCTTTTCCCATCCATCAATATTATAATGCAATGGACTTCTTTACTATACAACCAAACCATATTAAAATTCCGACATTGGTTCAATTATTTCGAACCTACTCCAGGTTCCTTCAGACAGTTCACCAATACACAATACAGGGTTCCAAGATATCGATTCATTCAACTGTATGTTCGACCCAATATTCCTGCACGGAAGCCTTTACCTCAACTCCTCTCCGTTTCGACCTTGCATATGGGCCCATAACTCATAATTCCACCCTCGTTTGAAGACTGTGCTTTGCTCCTTATTGACGTAAACCAATATATCAACCCAAGTTCGATGAACAGAAAATTAATCCTCTATTACTGTTCCACCTACAACTTCATTTGCCTCCAACTTGACACTGACTCGAACCCACTGTTTGATCGGAATTTTATCCATCAACACAAACCCATTGTAGATTTCTCAAACCCCGATTGTTTGCTCGGGACCGCATCTTATGCCATGATCCCAGATCATATGTTTCACTCACACAGAGATTTTAAATGTCGATTCAACTTCGTTGTGTCATCGATCCGTTGGTGATCGATGACTGGAATTAATCAGTGAAATTTCATCTAATCTTATCAACTGTATATGTAGGATTTCTAAATCAAACGCCAATTTCCTTTGAACCACTATATTGATATTAATTATGCCTCATCAGTCCTCAATTTCTTCAATTGCACCCAGAACATATTAAAACCCAATTACAGGGTCTATCAATGTATACAAAATTCCGAATCAATCTCCTCATTGATATATAAGAAATCAAATACAAAGCATTCACTTACAAGCTTCCTGTCTTGGCCAGCTCTTCAAGTCAGATGGCCCTTTTCAAAATCAATGGCCCTTCTCTAACTCTGCCTCTCCAGCTTTCCAGGTCTCTGCTTCTTCCTGGTGTCTGAGCTGCCTCTTTTGCTGCCTCTGCTCCTTGTCTGTCTCCTTTGCCTTATTGATGGTTCAGGTGCTACTCCTTTGCCATCTCCTTTGCCATCAATGACAATATCTCCAACACATGAAACACCGAAGGATCAAGATATCGAATTTCTGAAGTGAGCAGTGCTCAGAGGAAACTTTGATCAATAGATTCTTCGCAAAGAGGGGCAGTTATTCCGGTTGGAAGCATTCCTGATCTGGAGAGTGCATAGCAGAGGAGACAGTGAGAGCCACAGAGGCAGCGCATAACCAGTGATGCAGAGGCTATGCAAGCACTGCGTAGAGCCTTGTGAAAATTTCTAAATCCTCTAAACAGTAATCCTACTGCGGTAAATCTAATTTACTTCTCCTACTTGTTTATTTAACTTAACAAGTTATTTTCTGAATAATTCATGAAAACATCGAAGTAAATACACTACAGCCTACACAATTATACAAATCAAGTACTGAAGAATAAGCAATCATGCAGACAAAGGACACAAATTTTTCGAAAAAATGTCCCCGTCAATGCAGGAAAACTGGTGCAACAGCTCTTGAGGGTTTTATTATTAAGCAGATTTCTGAATACAAACTAGGGTGCCAATGTGGCTCACCCAAGAGATAAAATCCTCGGTAGAAGTACCTCTATCCGGAGACAGATGTTATGGAGGATCCAGCAACTAGATGAAGAAACCCCACAAGTGACTACGCAGTCCCCAGTGCTACTAAGCGATGGCTACAGCAAGCTAGACTGCGTCACCTTCTCCAGGAGTTGCGTCACCCTCTCCGTCAGACGAAAACTGGTGCAACAGCTCTTAAGGGTTTTATTATTAAGCAGATTTCTGAATACAAACTAGGGTGCCAATGTCGCTCACCCAACAAAGAAAATCCTCGGTAGAAGTACCTCTATCCGAAGACAGATGTTATGGCGGATCCAGCAACTAGATGAAGAAACCCCACATGTGACTGCGCAGTCACCAGTGCTGCTGAGTGATGGCTACAACAAGCTCGACTGTGTCACCTTTTCCAGGAGCTGTGTCACCCTCTACGTGAACCTTCCTAGCTCAAAAATCAAAATGCTGGATGGTTGCCCGATCTGCCCCACAGAAACCCCAACGCAGCTCTCTAAGTGACTGCGTCACCCTCTCTAGCCCTGCGTCCCTCTGTGTGAGCCCTGCGGCTCTGTGTCACCCCTCCTGGGCCTGCGTTGCCTCTTTGGTGTTGATCTGCCTCTCTGCTATTGTATTCTCGGCCTTGGATAAAATTCCCACTGCCGAACTACCCGTCACTGCACTACAAACTCACCCGAAATTCTCAACAAACTGCGCCCTAGAATTTCGACTTAGCTCAAGTGTTTCTACCCTATGTGTATTCTCCAACTGACCCCAAGCCTTCCTTTAATACTTTTCCAGTTGATGAATCAACGATCGTGATCTAATCTCTAATCGAAGGCTAAGATTAGAAAAGACTTGATCCTCATCACTTAGAACATTCTCACCCGTATGTTTAAATTAATTCACTTTAATTATTTAATTTCCCTAAGTTTAGACTTAGGGTCCCCATTAAAATAAATAATTATTTGAATAGCTTAAGCTTCGGGTGGAAGTTTGGGTGCAAGTTCTCAGAACGATTTATGGGTCTTGGAGATCTCATGTGTTCTAGCCCCTCCACAAAGTTTCGAAGCTAAAGCACATCTGATACTACCCAAAAATCAGCACTCCCTCTTAGCAAGGAATGTGCTCTAGCAACACTTCTCACTAGAAGCATTACTCTGATCCCTAGCATCGATCCTTTGCACTGATGATGCTCAGTTGCTACCCCTCATCCACTGCGTTGCTGCTATCTGTACTGTTGCCCATGTCATTGCTACATCTATACTGCAGCGCCCTCTCAAATGCTGCATCATGCTGCCCATAGCACTGCCACTACTAACTGTTGCACTGCAACGCAATTTCTGAGAGTTAAGCAACTGAAAAAACAACCCAAAAATCCTGACATACAAGTTAGTCTGGGTGCACCTCGATACTGAAGCACCCTCTGCTACTAATCTGTGATGACCCTCTGGTGCTCTACGTTATTGCTGCTCTGCACTGCCTCTGCACTGTCGAAGTCCATCAACCTCTGCGTTGTTGTTGCCTCTGCTATGCACTGCTCTAGTCTTCAGCGTTCTAGCTCTGCCAATGTTGCTCCATCATCCCTTGCACCAACTGACTCCAATCATCCTGCTACTGTCATTAAGGGCTCTCGTAGCTCGTACATGATCCAAGAGTTTGGGCACCTCAAGGATCCTGCCCCTTTCACTGCAGTTCGAAAGAACTACAGATCAATGTCACCCCACCTCTTCTCCCAAGGTACATGAGCACTCATGCCACATCGTCATCATCTCAACTATTGTCCTTAGCTGCGGCAGCCTTGGAATCAGACTCTTCTTTACCCTTCTTTTTCATAGGGCATGTTGTGGTGAAATGTCCTAATTCACCACACCTGAAGCATCTGACCTTTGAAAGGTCTTTCTTCTTCTTCCTATGATGCCCATGTTGTCCCTTAGATGCAAAAGCCACATCTTCCTCCTCCTTCTTGATCTTGATCCCTCCGCTACCCATGCCTGCCTTGGTTATCAACCTGATCTCTTCTTGTCAAAGAGCTACCCACATGTTTTCCCAACTTGGAAGCGTTTCACTGCCCAAGATGCCTTGGACAAAGTTCTCCCACTCATTGGAAACTACATTAAGAGCAATCCTTACCATAAGACCTTCATCAGGTGTGGCCCCCATGACAACCCGTTGATCACGAAATGCCTTCAATCTAATGAGGAAGGGGTCGATCTCTTCTCCCTTCAACATTTGGAATAGTCGAAGTTGATTCTAAAGAAGCATTCTCCTCTGAACAGAAGTCCCCTGATACAATGTGGTCAAGGAAGTCCACATCTCATGTGTTGTGTTCTTCTCAAGAATGCATGGGACCACATGATCCTTGACTCCATCCATGATCAAGTGCTTAGCCTTTGCTTGAGCTTCCTCATACTTCTTCAACGGATCAACATTGACAGGAACAACAACCGCGCTCTTGGCGAGATGCTTGATACGATGCTCATCTTGAGCCGATAGGATTCTAGCCTTCTAGATGACAAAGTTAGAAGCTCCATCCAACCTATCTTGATCCCTTAGTCCATGTGTGGCCATCTCTACTCAACTGAAAGATGTCGAACTAGTTCACTTCTCCCTCTTTTGTTGCTGCCCCAGCAAAACTCGGATTTGAGTTTCTTGGCGCTAGAAACCCTCTAAGGAACATGCTCCCTCTGAAAAATGATTTCCCTCCCAAAAATCCTCTGCCAACTGTAAATTTTTGTAGATGTTCTATGCTTGATGCAACTTTACTTTTATCCCCAATATCAAACAGCAATCACATAAACAAGAAAGTATAATGCTGATAGAACATACCATTAGATCGACAGAAGACAAGCCAAAAATTACGGTTAACTTGATCAACAAAATATATGTCTTGTGGTGCGTTACGACGGTCAACAGGATGCTTCAACCAGAAAAGTCTCAATACGATCAGCCAACTAGAACTGTCACACAACCCAATCGGACAGCTATACCAGTTAACCCAAAGTCAACGAAAGTCAACGTTGTCCTAGTCAATGGTCAACACAAAACAGCAGCAGCAGAATGTCAATGCAGCCCGGTCAAAGTCAACAATCAAACTCGATTTCTGTGCCAATAAATGCGTACCGCAGAAATTGAAATTTTGACCGAGTTTGGGGTCAGTTTGACCATGTGTTAACCAAAGTCAACGCTGGTCAAATCTGCGCTGAAAACCCTAGGTCGAAAACAAAAAATTCTTTTGCTGGTTTTCCCACGTGTGGAGAAGAAGATACTCCAAGTGATGATCGAACCAATCAGATGAGGAGAGAGAATGTGTGATGATGGATGAGTGAAAATGACCTCCAACGTTGACATATTTATATCCATCAGTGAGGATGTGTGACACAACTGCTGGGGCTTCAAGCCTACATTTCATTTATGGCCGACCTGCACATATTTTGAATAAATTCAAAATAAATGTTCTTCTCATCGGATCAAGATGATCTTTAGATCGATCTTGCACCTCTCCGAAAGAGGAGTCCAATAAAAATATTGGCATCTTCATCTGAGCATCACAACATGGAGTTTGGACATAGTTGTCCAAAATTAACACTCCCTCTCAACTAGGGAGAAATCCATCCACCTGTGCCATCCAAACATCGTGCGTCATCCCGCCGTAACTTGCTTTGTTGGCTTCTTTATTTCAGAACAAAAGTGGGTCAGTCACAAAGACATCATTCCCGACGGACAAATTCAGCCCAGAGGTCCGAAACCTCTATAGGACTCAAAAGAGTCACATACCAACTCGAAGCTGGTTTACCTGACCCGAAGTCAGTTGGAGGTCCGAAACCTCACTAGACTTGATCCCAGATCAAGTGGTTGGACACGTGCCATCCTAGACATAGAGAGTACGGAAATCTCCGATGCGTCCATCGGTCTTTGCTACTGGTCTTTAGCTTTTCCCACCTCACTGGCCAAATGAGAGGTACTTCCCATGAGTTCGGGACTCAATGGATAGGATGCATAGGGGGCACAGATCATGAGAGGTGAACCAACTCAACATCATAACGGTGGGGCAGAAGCACCACAAGGTTCGGCAAGCCTAGCTGCATGTGTGCTTATAGCCCCAAGAAGCTATCCCCAAAGCCCCCCAGAGCTCCCAGAGCTCATCGTCCAACGGGACCCTCAGCATAGGGTCGTTCCACGATACCAAGATTCTCACAGAAGGTTAGGAACTTGACCTTCCCCAAGGGCTTTGTGAGAATGTCTGCGACCTGCTCAAAAATTCCTATATGATCAAGCCTTACGGCGCCTCATTGTAACATATCTCCGATAAAGTGGTACCTAATATCAATATGCTTGGATCGATCATGGAACACGGAATTCTCGAACAACCAAATCCCACTCTGGTTATCACAGAGTATCACGGTGGTATCTAGCACATGCCCAAACAACTCACTGAAGAACTTTTGCAACCAAACTGCTTCACAACAGGCCATACTCACTGTAATGTATTCGGCCTCAGCGGTGCTCAAAGGCACTGACTTCTGCTTCCTGCTCATCCATGATATCGAAGCAGATTCAAGAGTGAAGCAGTATCCCGATGTGCTCTTGCGATCCACCACACTGCCAGCCCAATCGACATCAGTATATTCATGGAGTGTCACACTCCCAAGTCCCAACAGTGTATCTCAGCCCATGGTTTATCGTGCCACGAAGATATCTCAACAGATTCTTGGCACCAACCCAGTGAATGTGATGAGGTTCAACCATATGTTGACTCAAAGTGTTCACTGCAAAACATACGTCCGAACGGGTGTTCACTAAGAACATCAAGGCCCCTACGAGTTGACAATACTCAGTAGGATTTGCTAGCACAGGCCCAGCAGTGCTGCCACTCAACTTCTTAAAGTTGAGCTCCATCGGTGTAGACATGGACTTACAGTCCACCATTCCAAATCTTTCCAGAAGCTTCACAATATATTTTCCTTGAGAAAGGAAAATCTCACCAGTTCTCTACCAAACCTCCAGGCCTAGGAAGTAATGTATTAGTCCTCGGTCCTTCATCTTGAACTCAGCAGTGAGCTCCCTCTTACACTGATGAATGAGAGGGTCAGCACCTATCAGGAAGAGGTCGTCCACATACAGCACCAGAATGAGAGGCTTTTCTCTATCAACCTTGAAGTAAAGGTTCGGATCAACATTACTACGAGTAAAGCCCAGCTTCATTAGGTAGCTATCTATCCCCTCGTACCAAGCTTTGGGTGCTTGTTTCAACCCATAGAGGGATTTCTTCAACCTACAAACATGGGTGTCTCGATCCTGGACTTCGAACCCCAAAGGTTGCTCCACATACACCTCTTCCTTTATCGCACCATGCAGAAATGCGATCTTCACATCCATCTGATGAAGATTCGATCCTTGCGTAGCAGCAAGGGCTGAGATACATCGGATGGTGGTATATCGGGCCACAGGTGAAAATACATCATCATAGTCTACGCCTTCCTTTTGAGAGAAGCCACGGGCAATGAATCTTGCCTTGAAATTTTCAGCACTACCATCAAATCCATGCTTGGTCTTATAGAGTCATTTCGAGGGGACAACTGTTTTTTCCTCCAGTCTTGGAACCACATCCCAGACATTATTCTTCATAATGAACTCATATTCTTCGTGCATAGCATCCTTCCAGACTTGATGCTTTCCGGCTTCCTCAAAAGATCTAGGCTCAGATTGTACGATTGTACTCATGACTGCTAGATACCCTTGGTATCTATTCGGCTTCTTGCTTTCACGGAATGTCCCCCTTGGGGCCATATGTCTTTTGGCATCCTCGAGAGTGTCCCTGAGCCATGATGGTTTTCTCTTCATTGAAGGAGGTGGATTAATAGGGTCCATCGGTCCTTCAACATCGGGCATTGTGTCATCCTTCGGTTCTTTTTTATTTCCAACCCTTGCATCATGATCTTCCTCAAATCTCGGAAGATTGATTACTTTCCGAAGGGAAGCATCTTCGACAAAGGTAACATCATGGCATATCTCCACTTCCCTTTGACCAGGCACATAGACTCTATAGGCCTTCGAAGTTTCGTTGTAGCCCACAAACATTTCTTTCTTCCCAAAAGCATCCAGCTTGCTCCTCTTCTCCTTCAGTACATGAAAATAAACAAGACATCCAAAAACTCTAAAATGTGAGATATCAAGTTTCTTACCAAAGAAAACCTCTTCAGGTGTTTTCGAGTCCAGAGCAGAATGCAGGCATCGGTTTTGCATGTACACAGCAGTGTTCGTAGCTTCTCCCCACAGAAACTTTGGAAGACCTTGATCACATAGCATGGCATGGGCAGCTTCCACAATGGTCCTATTCTTTCTTTCAGCGACGCCATTCTGCTCAGGAGTATAGAAAATTGTGGTCTCCCTCTTGATGCCAGCTTCTCTGCAAAAGTTCTTGAACTCATTCATCTCATATTCAGTGCCATTATCAGTCCTCAATATCTTGATCTTCTTCCCTGTTGAATTTTCCACCAAGGCTTTGAAGGTACAGAACCACAGGAAAGCCTCATCCTTCTTTTTCAAGAAGTATATCCAAGTTTTGCGAGAGAAGTCATCTATGAATGTCATATAATAAGAACATCCTCCCAAGGATGTCACGGGCAGCATACTAGACAAATCAGAATGTACCAATTGCAAGACATCAGATGTCTTTGTCACACTTGAGGGGAAAGGGCCCCTTGTACGCTTTCCTTCGGCACAACCCTGACATGCACCTTCATGATCATTTGTGAACTCGAGCATCCCTGTCACCACCTTCCTTGCTTTGGGAAGGGCTTTGTAGTGAAGGTGTCCAAACCTCCAGTACCATAGTTCATTTTGTCGGATAGTATCACATGTCATCACTCCCGGTGGACTTCCTCCAACCTGGTAGAGTATATCAAGTCTAAACCCAATCGTGATAGCTTCCTTGAAACTCTTCTTCCAGATGTGCACCTTCCCATCAACGAATGCCACTTTGAAACCTTTGTCTTCCATGGCCAAAATAGACACAAGGTTCTTCTTCAAATCGGGTACATATAGTACATCTTGCAAGCGGAGGACTTGACCTTGAGACAAGTGGAGGGTCACAGTCCCTGTCCCTTTCACAGGATATGTGGCATTATCTCCAAGGATAATTTTCAGAATAACATCCTTTTCCACCATATCAGAAAGTGCTTCTTTGAACCCAGTGATGTGCCTTGACACACCACTATCTATCAACCAGACATCCCTAGTGTCGGGTGGAGATGCAGCAGAGAGGGCAAATACAAGAATGAATTCATTTCTTTTATCATCAACATTAGATTCCTCATACTTGGAACTTCTCGACCTTTTGAAAGGTTGCCCATTTCCACCAGAGGAAGCCTTCCTCTTTCCTTTGAACATGTTGTTCCTTTGATTCCCATTCCTCCAGTTGTTGTTGTTCACATCATCATCAGGAGAATCCTTCTTGAAATGGAATTCTCTAGCATAGTGGTCAGTCTTGTGACATGTGTAACATTTTCCTTTCTTTCCCTAGGAACCTGCCCTTCATTTGTTCCTCGGACCACCATTGTTCTTCTTCTTAGCACGAGAAGTGAAGGCAACATTTCCTTCATTTTCATATTCCTTCATCCTTATCTCTTCTTGTACGCATCTCGATAGTACTTCGTCAAAATCAGGTATCACATTTTTATTGAGAATGGTAGTATTGAATACATGCCATTCAGAGGAGAGACCTCCAAGTGCGATGAGAACCATTTCTCGATCAGCAATTGTCTCCCTAATGGCCAGATGATTATTTCCGATTTCAATCAATTTTAGAAAATATGATTGAACAGATTCATCCATGCCTTTCTTCATATTCTTTAGTTGGTTCTTGAAGAAAAGGACTTGATTTGCATTGTTGGCCTTGAACATGTTGACCAACTTATCATACATCTCCTTGGATGTGCCCAACTCAGAGATGTAGGCAACCAGAATCTTATGAATTGAGTCCATAATCATCAGCTTTGCTTTGATTTCCCCCTTCTTATATTTTGACTTGCTGGCAGCAGGTGCAGTGGATGGAAACTCTTGGATTTTACCCTGTACATATTCCATGACATCTTGGTCTTCCAACATAAGATCCAAAGTCATCTTCCAGGCATGGAAGTTTTCTTTCCTAGTCAATTTGTCATCAGCGTTAAAGCCATTATAGTTTGAGGTACCCATGCTCTTCTTCGGTGATTGCTACAAACTTGGGCTTTGTCTTCACCTCAGCTCTGATTCCATGTAAATTTTTGTAGATGTTCTATGCTTAATGCAAATTTAATTTTATCTCCAATATCAAATAGAAATCACATAAACAAGAAAGTAAAATGTTGATAGAACATACACGTAGATAGACAGAAGACAAGCCAAAAATTACACTTCACTTGATCAACAAAATATATGTTGTGGTGCGTTACAGCGGTCAACAGGATGCTTCAACCAGCAAAGTCTCAATACAGTCAGGCAACCAGAAGTGTCACACAACCCTCTCGGACAGCGATACAAGTCAACCCAAAGTCAACGAAAGTCAACGTTGTCCCCGTCAATGGTCAACGCAAAACAGCAACAACAAAAAGTCAATGCAACCCAGTCAAAGTCAACAGTCAACCTCGATTTCTATACCAATAAATGCGGACTGCAGCAATCAAAATTTTGTCCAAGTTTGGGGTTAGTTTGACCATGTGTTGACCAAATTCAACGCTGGTCAAATCTGCGCTGAAAACCCTAGGTTGAAAACAGAAAATCCTTTTGCTCCTTTTCCCACATGTGGAGAAGAAGAGACTCCAAGTGATGATCGAACCAATCAGATGAGGAGAGAGAATGTGTGATGATGGATGAGTGAAAATGACCTCCAATGTTGACCTATTTATATCCATCAGTGAGGGTGTGTGACACAACTACTGGAGATTCATGCCAACATTTCATTTTTGGCCAACCTGCACATATTTTGAATAAATTCAAAATAAATGTTCTTCTCATCGGATCAATATGATCTTTAGATCGATCTTGCACCTCTCCAAAAGAGTCCAATAAAAATATTGGCATCTTCATCTTAGCATCACAACATGGAGTTTGGACCTAGTTGTCCAAAATTAACACCAACTAATGTCGAATCAGTCCTCTCCGATCACTCTTTGTTGTTGATCAGCACTGGATCTAGACTTCTTGGCAAGAAGTCTGTTGAGGAACTGCTTCCCTCAACTTTTCCATGCCCTACTAGACATTGTTTTGCACCAAAAAAAACAATGCCCCACCAGCAATGACTAAAGAAAAACAATCTGCACTTCTAGCCACGCCAACCGAAAAGGAGGAGGCTCGAAACCCCTATGTTGGCACAGCAAACACTGCGTTGCCACTACTGCAGCTACAACGTCACCCCTCGTGGTTGATGCAGGCTCTGCTTGAGCCCCACAGGTGACTGCGTCACCCTTCCTTGCCTCACTCTGGATCTGCGTTGTACCTTGGGACAACTACCTTCCTGCAACAAATTTTCTTCAGTCTTCTTTTTATGGCTTCAGTTCTTCCTGATCTGCAAACACCTTGATACCATGTGAACATTTCTGAATCCTCTAAACAAAAATCCTACTGCATTAAATCTGATTTACTTCTCCTACTTGTTTATTTAACTTAACAGGTTATTTTTTGAATAATTCATGAAAACATTGAAGTAAATACACTGCAGCCTACACAATTATACAGATCAAGTCCTAAAAAATAAGAAATCATGCAGACAAAGGACACAATTTTTCGGACAAATGTCCCCAGAAAAACCCAATGCAGGAAAATCGATGCAGCAGTTCTTGAGGGTTTTATTATTAAGCAGATTTCTGAATACAAACTAGGGTGCCAATGTGGCTCACCCAACAGAGAAATCTTCGGCAAAAGTACCTCTATCCTGAGACAGATGTTATGGCAGATCCAGCAACTGGATGAAGAAACCCCACAGGTGACTACACAGTCCCCAGTGATGTTGAGCGATGGCTATAGCAAGCTAGACTGTGTCACCTTCTCCAGGAGCTACATCACCCTCTCCGTGAGCCTTCCCGGCTCAGAAAACAAAACGTTGGATGGTTGCCTAATCTGCCCCATAGAAACCCCAGCGCAGCGCTTTGAGTGACTATGTCAACCTCTATGGCTCTTCGTCCCTCTGCATGAGCCCTGTTGGCTCTGCATCACCACTCCTGGGACTACGCTGCCTCTCTGGTGTTGATCTGCCTCTCTGCTATTGTATTCTCAGCCTTCGATAAAAATCTCGCTACCGAACTGCCCCTCACTACATTGCAAGCTCACTCTGAAATTCTCAGCAAACCGCGCCCCAGAATTTCGACTTAGCTCAAGTGCTGCTACTCTGTGTGTATTCTCCAATTGACACCAAGCCTTCCTTTAATACTTTTCCAGTTGACGAATCAACGGTCGTGATCTAATCTCTAATCAACGGCTAAGATTAGAAAATACTTGATCCTCGTCACTTAGAACATTCTCACCCACATGTTTAAATTAATTCACTTTAATTATTTAATTTACCTAAGTTTAAACTTAGGGTCCCCATTAAAATAATTAATTATTTCTCTGGGTGGAATTTCTTAAAACAATTTCTGGGTCTTGGAGATCTCATGTATTCTAGCCCCTCCACAAAGTTTCGGAGCTAGAGCACATCCGATGCTACCCAAAAATTAACAATCCTGAGAGGGATTCATATTTTTGCTGAGGAGACAACGTTGGGTCAGTGCCTAATCCCGAAGAAATTTTCTGGAGGCCAAAAGGCCCCAGTTTCCAGCTAGCAGAGAGACCAGTGCAGAGACAGAGGGCAGCCATAGCTATGATGCGGAGACTGCGTAGAGTGATGTAGTCACTGCGCAAAGGTAGCGCAGGGCAATTCGTTTTGGGTGTTGAACAGTGTTGGGTTCCCGTGGAGGAGTGAGGTTTGTCTCACAAGATCTTTCTTGTCAATTTCTCTGCATTATTTGACAGATCTATCCATCATAGGCTTGTAGTCAGAAAATTTACTGCATAATATATAAACCCATGGTTGTTGCACCGATTTTCCCACATTGGGTTTTTCCAAGGACATTAGTCCAGAAACAACTGTGTCATGCATTTATGATTTCCTCTTGTTCAGTTTTGTTTTCGCACTAGTAATTTTCCGCAGTTTATTTAGTGAAGGTTGCAGTGTGTTTAATTCGATGTTGTCATAGCAATAAACTGAATAATTAATTGATCAGTTAGAAGAATTAATACCAGTTGCTGCAATAGGATTCTAGATTTGAGGAATGTTCACACACCAGAGACTGGACAGTGCACAGCAGGGTTGATAGCAATGCAGGAAGGCACAGCGCAGAGCTTCATAGGGACGGCGCAGAGACTAGCAGCAGTCAGATCTTCAGTACAATATGTATCCCTCTGAACACTTAGTTTAGATTTTGGATATTGTTGCAATGAGCAACAGAGTTGCAGTGCAGTGGCAGTTGGAAGCAGTATTCAGGGTCAGCAGCAGCATGGATGCAGAAGCGCAGTATTGGTGGGCAACAGTGTCAGACATCAGCAGCGCAGAGGGAGATGTTGCAGAATCATAGCAATACTTCAGCTGGAGGTATTGCTAGACTACATTCCCCGCTAAGAGGGAGTGTTGATTTCTGGTAGCATCGGATGTGCTCTAAGTTTCAAATTTTGCAGGGAGGCTTAGGAACATGTATTCCAAAGAATACAGAAAGCATTTTTGCAAAATTCCACTCAGATTATGTTTTATGGAAATAATTAATTATTTTTAATGGGACCCTAAGTCTAAACTTAGGAAATTAAAATAATTAAAGGATATTAATTAAAACAGAGTGTGAATCTTCTAGAAAAGACGAAGATAAAGTCAAGTTAATCTTAGTTGTTGATTAACGATTCAATCTCGGTCGTTGAAGACTCCACGAGAAGACTATAAGGACTTGATGGATCATTTGGAAAATACATCGAGAGAGAAAATCTAGAGATCGAAATTCTTTAGTGAGAAGTTCTCAGGGAGAAAATCGATCGAGAAGATTTTTGCAGAGAGGGGAAGAGATCATTTTCGATTGGAAGAGATCATATGGAGAGTGCAAAGTAGAGGAGTAAAAGCCACAGAGGGGTAGCGCAGATCCAGCCATGCAAAGGCTACGCAAGGACTGCGCAGTGCTTCAGAGGGAGCTCAAAATTCTGTTGAGGAAACAGTCGAGGGTCAGTGCCAATAGCCAAAGGGTGTTTCTGGAGACCAGTAAAGCCTCATTTCTAGTCAGCAGAGAGATCCGATGGCAAGAGGGAAGGAAACTTCAATTGTGATGCAGATACTGCGTAGGGTGACGTAGTCACTAAGCAGAGGTAGTGCAGAGCAGCTCATCTCGAGCTAAGGTCAGTGTCGAATTCCCGTGGCACAGTGAGATCTTCTCACGAGATTTTATTTGTCAGTTGTCCTCTATATGATTTGTTAGTTTCAACAATCATAGATTTGTACTCAAAGAAGTACTGCATAATAAACAAACCCTCCGTTGTTGCATCGATTTTCCCGCATTGAATTTTTTCGAGGACATTGGTCCAAAAATAACAGTGTCATGTGTCTATGATTTATTCTTACTCAGATCTTGTTCCCCAATATTTATTTTCCGCAGTTTAATTTTGTAAAGGTTGTAGTGTATGGGTTTCAGTATTTACCGTAGAACACAGTAAATAATTTGTTCAAGTAATTAACAAATAGAAGAATTCTCATCAGTTGTTGCAGTAGGATTCAGGCAACCGAATTTTCACAGCTCTTGTGCTAAGCAGCACAACATTGACTCAGCTAAGCAGCTAAGGCAATATGATTTTCTGAATAACCAAATGATACCAATGCCTCCTCCCAACATTCCTTTTATTAGTGTTGGGCATGCATTCCTTGTGGGCCCCTCCACAAATTTGATTTTCCCAAAGGAATTCGAATTCCTTCCTTCACTAATGCGTTTTCCTTGTGGGCCCCATTCTCCACTAGCAATCAAATTTATTTCTTTTTCATATGTTGGCCACAAAAAGGTACTTTGAGTTAGCTTAATTCAAAATTGTTAAAAATGTAATTTCCCAAACATTAGGAAAATTTTAGGAAGGGACATTATAGTCCTCCCCTCCCCGATGTTGCTTGACCCCAAGCAACTGCAAAACTGGAGGCTATAAGTTATGTTCATTCTCCCATGTAGCATCCTCCTTCGGCAAATCCTTCCACTTGACTAAGTGCTCCCTGACCAGCCTTTTTTTCAGCCTCCTCTCCCTGGTATCCAAAATAAGCTCCGATATCAAAACCAAATACCCCTCATCATCCAATGGAGGCAACTTTGCCGTTGCTACAACCTGCTGCTCCAATTCCTTCTTCAAGCATGAGACGTGGAATACATTATGAATCTGTCTCTCAGAAGGCAGGTCCAGCTCATAAGCTACCTCACCGACTCACCTCACCACCCGATATGGTTCATAAAATCAAGGCTGCAATTTTTCTGCACCCTTCTACTTGAGTGAAGATTCCTGTACGGCGGCAAACGCAGGTAGACCATGTCTCCAACCTCGAACTGCCTCTCCACCCTATGCTTATCAACATATGTCTTCTGTTGATTTTGGGCCACATGCAAAGTGTTCTTAAGAGCTTGGAGAATCTCCTGGCTCTCATGAACCCAATCTTTGGCCACCGAGGCCCTTTTGTCTCCAAAAATCATGTCAAAAAAGCTAAGTGCATTGTATCCATAAAGAGCTCGGAAAGGGGACATACCGATAGACATGTGATAAGTCGTGTTGTAGCAAAACTCCCCTAGATGCAGCCATTTGACTCACGCTCTCTATTGTCCGGTCACATAGTTGCGTAGGTACCCCTCCAACCATTTGTTCACAATCTCGGTCTGCCAATCAGTCTAGGGATGATAGCTAGTGTTGGGTGTAAGCTCAGTCCCCACCAAGCGCAACAGCTCCTGCCAAAAATCCCCCATGAATTTGTTGTCCCTGTCACTCACAATAGTCTTGGGGAGGCCATGCAACCGAAAGACCTCCTGAAAGAACAACTCAGCCACCTGAGAGGTTGAAGATCTTGATGAAATAGTGAAGTGGGCAAACTTGGTCAGTTTGTCCACTACCACATAAATGCAGTCTCTCCCCTGCGTTGTTGGCAGTCCTGTGATGAAATCCATGGACACACTCTCCCACTTCCTCTTCGGAATGGGAAGTGGTTGCAGCAACCTGGCTAGATTAGAGAGCTCCACCTTGTTCCTCTAGCAATCTACGCACTTTCTCACATGCCTCAGAACATCTCCCTTGAGACCCCTCCAAGAGAATCTCTCCCTAACAATGTGGTAGGTCTTGAGGAAACCCGGGTGCCTTGCTAGAGGGGAATCATGTGCTGTCTGCATGACCCTATCCTTCAACTGAGATACAGGGACCAAATAGATCCGATCCTTGTAATAGATCACATCATCCATCACTCGGAATCGGTCATCCCTGTGTGTTCCATCCAAGATCTCACAAGCCCGCCTGTCTTTGGAATACTCAACTAACAGTTGAGCCTTCCAATCTTGCGTGGCATCCATCAATGACAGCATTTCTAGTTTGCGTCAAAGGGCATCAGCTACTACGTTGTGTTTTCCCTTCACGTAATCAATCTCAAAGTTGTAAGCTTGAACCTTACTCACCCACTTTTGCTGCCTCTCCTCCAATGACTGTTTCTCAAGGAAAAATCGGAGGCTGTTGTGATCCGTCTTTACCTTGAACTAGTTGCCCACTAGATATTGTCTGAATTTTGCCAGTGCATGCATCACTGCTAGCATCTCCTTATCATATACTGAATATAGTCTCTCATGAGGCAGCAATTTCCTACTCTCAAACGCAATGGGATGGCCTCCCTGTGTCAAAACGGCACCAACACCTACACCGGAAGCATCACACTGTAGCACAAAGGGCCATGTGAAATCCGGAAAAGCCAAGACTGCGAAGTTGCTCATGATTCTCTTGAGCCTCTCAAATGCTTCCTCGGCTACCTATGTCCACTCAAAAGCGCCCCTCTTGGTAAGATCTGTAAGAGGTGCTACAAGTTGTGAAAGTCCCCTCACAAACCTCCTGTAATAGGTGCAAATACCCAGGAATCCCCTTAGCTCCGTCACATTCCTGGGTATTGGCCAATCCAGTATGGCTCGGTTCTTCTCTTGGTGTACCTTCACCCCATCTTCTCCTATCACATGCCCAAGGTACAACATCTCAGTCAGTCCAAACTCGCATTTGGATATCTTCGCATACAACTGTTGCTCCTCTAGTATGCGAATTACTTCCTCCAAGTGTTGGATTTGCTCCTCCCATGTTCGATTGTAAATGAGTATATCATCAAAGAAAACTAAGACAAAACGTATCACCTGTCCATGGAACACATGGTTCATACAAGACTAGAAGATAGCGAGAGCATTGATTAGCCCAAAGGACATCACCAAAAACTCAAAATGTCCATAGTGACATCGGAAAGCAGTCTTGGGAATATCCTTCTCCCTCACATGTATCTGGTGGTACCCCGAATGCAGATCTATCTTAAAGAAGTATTTAGATCCTCTAAGCTCGTCCATCAGCTCATCTATGCAGGGAATGGGATAATTGTTCTTCAAAGTCTTCTTCTTAAGGGCCCAATAGTCTATGCACATCCGCAACGTCCCATTCTTCTTCTTCACCAGCACTACAGAAGAAGCAAAGGGACTAGAGCTAGGCCTGATATGCCCCAATCTCAGTAACTCTTGAACAGCCCGCTCTACCCCATCCTTATAGGCCTTGGGATGCCTATAAGGTGTGGTTATGATTGTGTTCACACCCTCCTCCAACTCAATAGTGAGCTCGAATCCCCAGTTTGGTGGTCTCCCTAGTGGAACATCTCCAAAAACCCCCTGATGCCGTTCCAACAAAGCTAATATGTCCAAGTGTGTAGCTTTGGCCCGTGACCCAGTCTCTGAAATGTGTAATTCAACTGCCCACTCCACATCTCCATGTCGCAGGTCAGCCTCCATCCTGTGAGCTGAAACTATTTGAGGTGGATAAGAGTGTATCCCCCTTAGCAACACTGACCTCCATCAGGCCCCTTGAACTCCATCTCCAGCTGCTTCCAATCAATGGTGATATTCCCCAATGTGCACAGCCACTGAACTCCTGAGTCCCAACACCACATTGGTATCCATAATATCAACAACAAAGAAATGATTAGTGAGTGAGTAGTTCCCCATCTGCAAAGTCAATCCAGGGACATATCTCGTACACTGCAAGGTTCGGTCTCTTGGTATCAAAATTGAGAATCCCTCGAACGTAGCTATCTGGATGCCCCTACGCTCCACCATCTAGGCATCAAGAAAATTGTGGGTGGCCCCACTGTCAACCAGAACCGACAAACACTGCCCCTGAATGGTCCCCCTAACCCTGAGTGTCAGGTACTTCGGCACACCCCGAAGTGAAGCAAGAACTCCTCCTGTTGGGGCAAACGGTCCCCCTCTATGTGGGGGTGGTGGTGCTCCTCCTGCTCCCGATGGGCCTCCCTCATCCCTCGGCTCCTCCACTATCTTGGTCTCCTCCTCCTCTGGCTCACTATCTGAGAACACCTCAATGAAATGGGCCTTGCCCTCAGTGAACTTGTGCCCTAGTGCCCAAGGCTCCTAGCACATGAAACACAATCTCCTCCTCCTGAGGTCCCTCTGTGTCTCATCCTCCAACTGACCACGCCATCCATCTCTCTGTGGTGGCCTCGTATCTCTATTCCCCTATGGGGCTATGGGTCTCGTGGGAACAATGGGCAACCAAGAAGGACACAAAAATCAACAACCTGTCACTACTTGGGCAACCAAGAAAAAGCGCACTCTTTCCTTGGAAACATCTAAGAGTAGAAAAGAGGGAAACATCTAAAAATCTAGGAAATAAGGCAACATCTCAATGTATTTGCTTTATCTAATAATGCATTTGATTTTTCTGAAAATATCTTTTGTAATTACAAAATAAAAAATAAGGAGAATGATGGCATTGGTTATAAAATGTTCATCTCTTCCTCATAATAAAGACTATGGTATTATTTCCAAAGCTGTGTTATTCCTATTTCGTGTCTATATTTTGTTTTTCAGATCTGCAAGTAGATCAATTGGTATTAGAGCACAAGATCTTGGAAGCCATCCACCTGTTCGAATTTTTTTTTTTTTTTTTTAAGGGTCATACATTTCAATCCATTCAGTGGATGAAAATCATGCCTCCCCGTCAAGAGCATCAAGAGCCCTCCACTGCAGACTCGCCAGTAAATGATTTAGCTAGGGCTCTTCAAGAGCTAATTATGCTGCAACAACAACAATGCCCTCTAGGGAAAATGCAGCTTGATACACGCTTTCAACTGCCTAAATTCTCAGGGCAAATGAATGGTGAGACTGTTGATTCTTGGCTCCGCAGTCTCTCCAACTATTTCAGAACTTGTCCAACGATGGAAGAGGAGATGAAACTTCAGATCGCCGGTCTACAATTGGAAGGCCTAGCACAAACATGGTGGGATACTCATCTTGAGAATAAGTCCTTGGTTGTCGAACTTGGAGAACAAGCCGAGACCAAATCGACGCCTATCACATCTTGGAATCTCTTTTGCGAGGCCTTACGAGAACGCTTCTATCCTCCAGGATATATACAAAATCTCCTTGCCAAATGGTTACAACTTCGACAACTACCCAATCAATCAGTGCAAGCTTACATTGATGTCTTCTGCAAGTTGCGCATTCAACTCCATATCTCCGATCCCGAAGAGGTACTAATTATCAAATTTAATTCTAGTTTGCTAATGATTTTTCGACACGAAGTTGAGATGTTTGATAGTGCTTCATTAGACAAGGCCTTTATTCGTGCCCTAGCTGTGGAACGCAAAGTGGGTACTCCAATTCGATCCCATCAAGCCAGAAATGGTCCATCTCCCTCTAGTTCTTCTAATGTCGCCTTTGCCTCATCCCCCACACCTCACAATACCCCCTGGTGTACTTTTCATAAGACCAACTCACATGCTTCTGCAGATTGTCGAGTACTGAAAAATCTACGCCCTGACAAGACTCTTTTTACAGAGGTGGAACAACCAAATGCCACTACCCAACTTCCAGCTATTTCTCTTGAAAATCCTACTGAAGTGGACCCCTCTCTCATCCTCATGACTGCTAATGCAACAAACACCACTGTTACGCCTTTGTTTACCCATATACTGTTCTGGAACGCATTGGAGAAAATGCATATCGCTTGGACTTGCCTTCCCAGCTTAGCATCCATGATGTGTTTAATGTTAATAATCTCAAACTATTTGAACCACCTCTCCTTGAGGAATCTGTTACAATCCGTCATCCGGTCGATAACATTCCAGATTTTCAGCCTCCTCTGCTCAAAGATACAATTATGGACTCCAAGAAACAAAATACATGCCAGCAGCCATACTTCTCATATCTGGTTGGTTGGAAGAGACGCACACTAGCATAGGCAAAATGGATGATTGCAGAAACATTGCAACGCACTTTCCCTCAGTTGGTGGAGGAAGCCGGGACCCTTCCTAATCTAAACAGGGAGGAATTGGGCAACCAAGAAGGACACAAAAGTCAGCAACCTCTCACTGCTTGGGCAACCAAGAAAAAGCGCACTCTTTCCTTGGAAACATCTAAGAGTAGAAAAGAGGGAAACATCTAAAAATCTAGGAAAGAAGGCAACATCTCAATGTATTTGCTTTATCTAATAATGCATTTGATTTTCTGAAAATATATTTTGTAATTACAAAATAAAAAAATAAGGAGAATGATGGCATTGGTTATAAAATGTTCATCTCTTCCTCATAATAAAGACTGTGGTATTGTTTCCAGAGCTGTGTTATTCCTGTTTCGTGTCTATATTTTGTTTTTCAGATCTGCAAGTAGATCAAACAAAAGCCCTGTTCTTGGGCATGCGTCAATCATATCCCGAGCTCGAGAAATGGCATCCTGTAGTGATGTGGGCTTATAGGCCCTCACCCATTAACGCAGTGGCTCAGCAAGCCCCTCCACAAATAGCATGATCAACCGGCTTTCGGAAATATCTATCACCATCACGGCCAGCCTCTGAAACTCGGTGATGAATGCCTTTGCGCTTCCTGTCTATCTCAAATGGACTAGCTCGCTGAATTGTAGCTCTGGATCCTTCCTCTCAAACCTCTCCAACAACCTCCAAGTGAACTCTTGGTATGATGTGATGTGGATATGTCCAAGTGTGATCAGCCCATGGTACCACTACTCCTAGGCATCCCCCTCCAAGTGAAGGGTGGCAAATCAAATGGCATCTGCTTCCTTCATGGGATTCAGGTGGAAATAAGTGTCCAGCTTTTGTATCCATGCTCGTGCTGAACTTTTCACTCCCCCATCAAAATTTGGAAGTGTGATCTTCCCTGCAAATCTTTGCACTTCCTGGCTTGATGATCCTCCTCTTAAATGATTTCCAGCCCCCATGGTACGCCTCTCCTTTAGGTGAATGAATTCACCAAAGGACATTACCCTCCTAATCCGGGCATCTAATCCATCATACTCATCTATGCCTAAGGAAACTGGATGTACTAAATTTTCAACTAGATTCGGCTCCCTCTCAGGCTTTGGCTCCTCTACAAACTGTGTGAAGCGAACAAAGTTCCTTCTCAAGTTAAATACTCCAGAACACTTGGAATACAAAGATATCCATGAGGATATAAATATTATATTATAAAAGGTATGAAGATTGATATGAGATAGATGATTGAATTTTACAAATGAGGCCTGCTTATATACCTACGCAGGTGCCTCTTCACGAAAGGTCATGTCCTATCAGACATGCCCTTTCAGCCTAATTACTAATTAACTAATTAATCATTATTTACACTATTTTATTCATTACATTGCCTTCCTCCTCAAAAAGCTTTGTCCTCAAAGCTTGTTGATGAAAGGCCTCGATTTCTTTTCCTGCTACGAACATCTTCTCGTCTCGGGGCAGTCATCCGTGTCGATACAAGTTGATATGATCCTCTAAGTGACAAACAAAAATGTTGCACTGAGAAGGGATCGGACCATCCTAAATCAATCTTCTGTGGAATCTTACGATGACTGGCAACTTGTGACGACTTGTTATCACCTGAATGGATTGCACCGACATTAGTATTCTTCGGAATATCAGCTTGTTTCTGTTCTGAATACATAGCTGAGTCGAGTTGTCTTCTCTCGTTATTGGGATGTCGATAGGGAACTTTTTGGGTTTGACTTCTTTGCTTTTCTTTTGGCGAGGATGTTATTGAGTTGGTTACAGGACCTTCACTTAATATGTTCCTCGTTTGAACTGCAACATCGAAGTTTGTATCTTTTGCAACTTGCTTGTCTTCTTCTTGAGTTGTGACATTTACTAGATCAATGTTCGTTTTTTCTTCAACTTGAACTTCTACATTTGTTGGTTTCGATGATTCTTTTTCGACAAGTTGTTGCACCTTGTTTTCTAATGACTGCTTGTCCTTCTTCAGCTTCTTAATTTGCGTCAGTAACTTTTCATTGTGGTCCCTTAGGCGCACAAATTCTTCATTCTTATTAGTGATTTTTTCAATTTCCTTTTGCATATTTTGGATCGCCTTTTTACTTTCTTGAAAAATTACTTTTGAAATTTCTAACATGTCTTTCGGTGTCACTGAATTCGGCTTCACTGTGACATCTTGTAGCGTTATTTTTTTCTTTTTATAATAAAATGTCAAAAACTTCTTTTTCGTATTAAGGACAAATGACCCTAGTGATTCCATCCAGAGCGAACCCATAATTAAATCACTATCGTTACAAAATAAGGTTTTAACAGTAAATTGCGAGACCAAGGAATACTCCCCAATACTTAGGTGTATATTCCTTATGTCGTATTGTTTGTCATTTTCATAAAATGAATTTGTTTCAATTATATTTGATTCAGGGATCACTAATTGGTTAGCACATTCAGTACTAACATAATTATTTTTTTGAGTAGGATCGATAGATATGAGAACTTCCTTTCCCGCAAGTGACCCTTTGATTTTAATTAGCGCACGGACATACATACTATAATTTTCAGGGAATATTCCCTCTTTTATTTCCGATTTGGATTCAATTTCCTTTTCATCAATGATTGATTCCATTTTGTCTGTTGAATTGAGTTTTACGGTTTTTAAGGTAACCCTTCCTAACTTCCTCTTCTTTTTTTTAAGGAAACTTATTATTCCTTCAAATTATATATATATATATATATATATATATAATTTAATTAATTAAATTAATTAATATATTCCCTACAACCTTTTGAATATCTTTGCTGACTTTAATATTTTTGACTTGAACTCTGGAAACTGTACCCTCTTTCCAATTGTGTGAAATTAGTTTTGTTATGCTAAGTGATTTCCTCAATTTGGAATAATTAGACACGCAGGCTCCAAATGATGTCTTCCAAGTGTGGTGATTGTTTGGAAATGGTGGCAACGTATCCAAATTAAACAGTTTGGTCAAATGGTGTTGGAAACACCGTTAATAGGGCGGATGGAAAGAAGGAAACACGACTAACAATTGATCGCCTGAGGGATGATGTCTGTGATAGGAGCACCGACCAGTGGGGATTCACGCGGGGAAAACAATGGGGGCCAAGACAGAATGGTGTGTCGTTTAGGCCAACAGAAAGAAGGGTCACAAATGGAGACAGGACAGGACACAGTGACGTCGACAGCATTTAGACAGGGTCGAAAAATGCTGGCACGGAATGGTGGTCGAAGGAATTAGAATGGGTTGAAGCACAGTGGAAAGGGAGCAGCACAACGGACAGAGTCATGAAGGGAGAAATAGCAATGACAGCGACAACGACGGGAGTGGATGGTGGCTGTGGGAGAGGAATGGTGGGTCTGTGGATGGCAGATAGTGGCCGTTGCAAGACGCAAGGTGGACAGCAGCGGGGTGGTTGGACGATGGCTAGTCACCTTTTTTTTTTTTTTTTTTTACCACGTTCGGGCCGGGCAGGTGACAGGGGCTGTGTTTGGAATCCAGCAGCGATGGCTCGGGCAACTATTTGTTGTTGCAGTCATCTCAACAATAGATAGGTTTTGGTGGCTATCGGCTGCGTTTTTGTTTAAAAAAAATCGACTTGTATTTTTCAATATAATCTTTTATATATTCGATGTTTTGTAATATTTTATATATTCAATGTTTTATAATCTTTATATATTCAATGATTTTTTTTTTATAATCTCTTTTTTTTATAGACACTCTAATTTCTTATGTATTTTTTTTTTTATTTTATATTTTTTTCAATTGCTTCCTCTTTTCTTTTTTTACTATATTCTTATATCACGACGACTTCTTCTTTTTTTATATTCTTTTTTTTTCTTCTAAAAATTTATCTTTTGACTTTTATGTTTGTTTGTTTGTTCTTCTTATTTCTTCTTCTTTTTAAAAAAAATATGGCCAAGGGCCTCTGATGAACTCAGCAGCAACGGAGAAACTCCCAAGACTGAAAGTGAAACGCTTCGACGGCAACAATGTTGAAAAATTTTTGATGGTCAAGGACTTGGATCAAAGAGTGTGGCTCTGTGCAGCGTGAGTAGCAAGAAGATCGACTGCTCTGATACGAAATGAAGCGAACAAAGTTCCTTCTCAAGTTAAATACTCCAAAACACTTGGAATATAAAGATATCCATGAGGATACAAATATTATATTATAAAAGGTATGAAGAATGATATATGAGATAGATAATTGAATGACACAAATGAGGCCTGCTTGTATACCTATGCACGTTACTAATTAACTAATTAATCATTATTTACATTATTTTATTCATTACACTGTGGCATCAATGTTCTGCCAGCCTGCCCACGCTATGGAGTGTGTGGAAGTTGGAATGCACGACTGCCTCCCGCTCTAAAACCTCCATCCCCTTGAGGCTCTATTGCTCCATCTGGCCTTCCACCCACATGCAATCCCATCACCTGCTGCATCATGTCCATCATGATCTGCCCATGTCTCATTGTCTGTTGATTTGATCTCAGTAGCTCCTCCAAAATCTGGTCCTAGCCCCTCGGCCTGCGTTGCTCCTCCTCATCGTGCTGGTCCATTCCTTCCCTCCTGGCTTTTACTTCTATGTCTAAAAATGGGTCTGGGTTACCTTCTCTCCCACAACCTCTATGAAAAACCACCCCTTGGTATTTCGGTGGCATCACCTGCCCTTATTCCCCACCCTGGCCAAGAACATGCACCGATACAACTGTAATATTCCAAATAGAAAATTTACAGTGATAACTAAAGACATGCCATAAATTTAACACAGAATTTATTTCAGTAAACACAAAAGTATAGAAAATTTGCCCAGAACACCAAATTGGCCAATTTTATTAATATGAGAGTTGGAGTACAATAGAAGATGGAAGGAGTGAACCTGGACTTGCACAAGGCAAGCTACAAGCCTCAAGTGATCAACATAAAGTGCACAGTTGTTGTAGATATGTTGCTCTCCTGGAAACTGTGTTGTCCCTAGTTTTCTACATTGATGGTTGTCTTCAACCCTTGATTTTCCCACTAAATAGTGCTCGGAAATTTCTAGGAATTTGGGAAGGTGATCCTTGCCTAAAACCCATAAAAACCCAGAAAGGGTTCTTTCTACTTCCAACCCTCAAAATTGGACCCTTCCCACTAAATAGTGCTCTCTACCTGCGGTGAATCTCCACACAATCTCACTCAGTGTTGCAGGAAATGCCCACCCCCCCTAGGATCCAAACCAGGAATCACGGCCCCGACGGGTCCGTGGGGGATCCGTGGTTTGAAATTTCGAAACCGCAGATCGGGTAGGCGAAGACGGTTCCTGGAAATTCGGAACCGTACCGACCCGATCCACGGTTCCAAATTTCCGAACCACGGATCCTCCACGGATTGGGGACGGATCCTTCGCAGATCGAGAACGGATCCGTACAGATCCAAAGGGAGACGGGTGGTTCCATAGGGTTCCACAAAGTTCTAAATACTTTTTTATTTTTTATTTGACTTAAGTTGGGTTGCGGCTTCTCGGACACTCCCAAGGTGCCCCTGTGATGCGCCTTAGATGCTTCCTAGATGCTCCCTCATGGTAATGTTAAATTCTTAAAGTAAAAGTGACATCCTTTTACTTAAATTTTTAACATTACCATGAAATGACTCAAGATGTTTGAGAGTGGCTCCAGCCTGATCGAACTTCATATGGAAAAAATAAAATTTCATATCCTATTCAAAATTCAGCAGACTTAACAGTTTTCAGGAATTCAGGATCAATGGTATTGTGGCATTTCATTAGATTATATCATGTATGAGCATATATGATTAGCATTTAATCAAGAGCACCAAGCAATATATATACCCTAGTGTTGCTGGTGTTAATTGTTGAACTCCTTTGTCATATCGTTAGAAAAAAATTACATTTCAATCAAGTCAAAATCATTGATCAAGCATGTTAAGTTCTTTCTACCATATTTTAAGGCATGCATTAGGTAGTTTGATCAAAATTGGGCAATTTTGACTAACGTCCCTAGATAATCGAGGTAGACGCAAAGGCTAGACAAGACAAGAAGAATCTCGATTCTAGATGGTTGATACATCTAAATGGTTGATGCTCGAATATAATCATTAATGTACAATGGATGTCATATCTATCTTGATTTATGTACAAATATGCATGTTTCCATATCTTCTACAATTAATTTGGTATTTTGGATGTTTTCTTAATATAAATGCAAAAATGTAAAATATATATATATATATAAATAGTAGATGCTTCGCTTTCTAGACTTTTGGGAAATGACGCTTCGGCATCACCGCTTCCAATAAACATCTCCGCTTTGTCCCCACTTCATGCAACATTGATCTTACTACCTACCAGATCAATGACTTCAGCTACTGCGCAGTGGGTGCTCTGACTGCATCCCAAATCCTCCAGCGAAATGCAAAACCTGTGATTGCTTGTTCCTTTGGACTCAAGCAAGGAAATGCCCTCCTTGAGTGGCACTCAAAGTCCACTAAAGAAGGGATGAGCTTCACTCCTTGGAAAGCTCTTGTGCTAAGCACCACAACATTGGCTCAACTAAGCAGCTAAGGCAATACAATTTTCTGAATAACCAAATGATACCAATGCCTCCTCCAAACCTTCCCTTTATAACTGTTGGGCATGCATTCCTTGTGGGCACCTCCAAAAATTCGATTTTCCCAAAGGAATTTGAATTCCTTCCTTCACTAATGCATTTTCCTTGTGGGCTCCATTCTCCACTAGCAATCAAATTTATTTATTTTTCCTATGTTGGCCACAAAAAGGTACTTTGAGTTAGCTTAATTCAAAATTGTCAAAAATGTAATTTCCCAAACATTAGGAAAATTTTAGCAAGGGACATTACAGCAGATCAGTGGCTGCATTCTTCATTTCCATACAAATTGCCTCTTCTAGTACTCCATCTGATGAGCAGTTCAGTAGTACAACCCTCAAAATAGGTGTACAATATGGCAGGGATATGCCTTCCCGCCCTTCTCCGTTGGATGAACAGGCTATTTATGATGAGGTTAGCCTAGTCACCTTCTTGGGCTTACAGCCCCAACCCTAGAAGTACATGTATAAATACACATACACTCCTCACCTGTAAAACATATTCATTTCATTGGATCAACTGTGATAAATACCTAAGGGTACTTTTGTAATTTTTTCTCTCTTGAACTATTTCACTACACTTGGAGTATTGCTGTTTTTTTTGTTTAAGTATTCTTCTCTTGCTGATGGGGGTACAACTTGATAATACTGTGATAAATCTAGAAGGTTTCTGCATGATTGGATTAGGGTTTGATGAAGATATCACCATAGATCTTTTATCTTTGTGTTCCTGACACTCTGAACCAGGGCAAGTACTGTTTTGTTCGAAAATCCATCCAACCTTTCTGGACTTAACAGAAAAAATATAGTGGAAGTTGTGAGAGAGACTCCAATAACTGTTTATAAAGATCAAACAACAACTACCTTTATTTTGGAATCAGACAATATGAAAAATATTGATTCGACATATTCTGTCTAAAGAAGTCTCACTCTTATAATGTTAGATGGTGAAAATAAGGTAAAGAAATCCAAACTACCCCAGTATTTGAAGTTCCAGGGTGGCCTTGTACTGAGAAGGTATTTCCATCAGTGATGCAAGAGAAAACTCTGTGTCCTTCCTCGATTGAGGGACATTCTTCGACATAATCTCTGTAAAGTTCACAAACTGCAAAACCAAAATCAAAATATTTTAGACAAAATGAAATTACAATAAGTACAAATTAAAGCATATCATTTCTCCCCATTTTAATTTAAAAAGCAGAGCAGATTGATACAAAACCTGGAAGTTGTCAAATGCTCGAGCTGGAATATTATCATCAAACTTCCGCATCATATCCCAAGGCCCATCTCCAACTCCAACTAAAACAATTGATAGTGGATACTCACTGCAAGAAAAATGATATATTCAATGTTAAAATATTGTAAGCTTCATAATTAAATAATGATACCACTCTATTGCATTGATATGATTACCTGGCTTCCACTATTGCATTGACAGTATTCTGTTCTTGTGTACTCAGTTGTCCATTTTCAATATCCACACTTCTTGTTACCTACACAATATTATCAGCCATGTTATAATGAGATCATGTACAGAAACCTTGTGCCTAAGAGGACTTGAAGATTCTAATTTTTTCCAACATCCAAAACAAGGACAAAATCTTACAGCAAAAGGAAAAGTCGTGATCATAATTTAGGAAAACCACTCTCAATTCACAAATGCAACAACAGTGTCTACAAACAACAACAACCACAGTCGATGTATATACTGAAAATAGCACAGAAAGCTTGTACCTAAGAGGACTTGAATATTCTCAGTTTGTCTAGGTCCAAAACAAGGACGAAATGGAAAACTTTACAATATAAACAAAGGCCAGTCACAAAAGTTCATGATAAGAATCAAAACAACAATAATGGCCACAAGGGCATGTGCCTAAGAGGACATGAAGATTGTCATTAAGTTTCAAAATGAGGACAAAAACAATATAGCATAAAGGCCATTGTCATAATTCAGGAAAACTGCGCTCACTGCACAAATGCAACAACAATAAACACCCACTGTAAGGTGTATATTATATATATTCAAAAAACACTAAAATTTTTGAATAAACAGACAACAGATAAAACAATCCCTTCGACTAAATGAATAGTTCTCGAAAACCAATCTATATAAAGAAGATCTGCAACCTGTCCGTCTGCAATTATCAAGAGAACATGGTACTGCCCACCACTCTGTTCCACAATACGAATTCCCGCTTCAATGATTGGGGCAAAAGATGTTGGCCCTAAGAAGAAAAGAACGTACAAGAAATGAATAAGAAAACATGAGATATATGCAATATCTTTACATATCAATTACATTTTAAAGTTATTTAAACCATGCTACTGCCATTCTTTCTCCGCTTAAAGTTTTGATATGATAAAAAACACTCAATCTTCAGATATTCAGGTGGCAAGTCAACGTTTCATTCACCAGCCAATCGAAGATGTGGAACCATCTCCCTATAGTGTCTCAATGCTTCTTCAAATCCATTGCATACCCTATTATCTGGATAGAAACTAAACACATGTTGATCATGTGTTGAAACTGTGCAAGAAGACAACAATGCATTATTAACAACTAGCATATTGCTGCATATGTTGGGAATTCAAACTAATCAATGTAAGCAGAAAAAATCAAGCAAAATTGGAACAAGAATTTCAATTAAAGATTCAAAATAGAGACCAAAACTTGCCATCCCCAAAACCAAAACAAGGGATCAAGTTGTCCTCATCGAAAGCAGACAAGGTCCGCCCAATTATTGAGATTGCTTGTTCATAAGGGTTTGGAGTGTCTCCAATGTGGTGCAAGCTTCGGCGGTTAAAAGACTTTGCACCTAACATCAATAGCAAAATTTTTAAGTGGTAAATTTGATTTTAATTAAATTGGAGAGAAAAAGACTGCAGAACAATAAAAAACAGATACTAAACAGTTCAGGTTCCCAAATAAACACAGTTGACAACATTGGAATAAGCGTAGATTGGCTGCTTAAATTTTAAATTTTCACAGAAATCATGACATAAAAAACTTCAGGATCAAGGGTCATAAAACCTACCTGTCCACTCATTGCTCTTTGTGAAGTCAATCCCCACAATCAAGTTGGAAGATTCAAGGCCAGCCTGCGCAAGAGCTGCAGTCACCTACAAAAATAGAATGGAAAAAAAAAATCAGAGGATTCTCCAACAGAACTTCTACTACTATTAAGAGATATTTTAGAGTTAATTTGGCATCACCCTTATTTAGAGTTAATTTGGCAATAAAGTTAATTGTGCTTAACAAATGTTCTCAAGGAAGAAAAGAACTCAAGAAAAAAATGGGAATGGGCTGTATCCAGACATTGAAAAGGTTCAACTTGAGAACAAAATCAGAACAAAATTTGCCAAAAATCAACCCAATTTCAGAAATTCAAGTACAAAATAAAGACCTCAACAATAACAAATGCTCAGATTTGCGGAAGACTACTCTCCAATAAAATGTTAATGTGAAAGAAGAAAAGGAACAAGAAAATAGTATTGCAAACATATTAAATCTAAATCCAAAGAACAGTTTACAACCATAACTTATGAAATGAAGATTCATAATGAACCAATTAGCAATGAATTAAGTCCACTACTTGGACAAAGCAGCAGCTAAGTATTAAATCTCCTAATACCAGCCCATATTTATTTTCTAACAACAATTTTTATTCCCAGCAACTTATTTATTTTTCAAAATAAATTTTGAATTGTTGAAAAATAAAATCATTGTTAGATCTAAGACTTTTGTGATCCATAATGTAGATAAAAGTACTTTCGGATAAATCACATCATTGTTTTTTTAACTCTTAAAAGTTGAATATGCAGGAGAAATGAAACAGAGAGATCAATCACACATTACAACAGATAAACACCCTGTAATATCCCTTTCAGAAATTTAGTGGTATTTTTCTAAGAATTTTCTTCACAAAATTTTATGCCGGCATTTTCACCAAAAACCCACAAAATTACACCAAAATGCACCAGTAAATAGGAACCCAGAAATTATACAAACACAGAAAATAACATTAGTAGTTTGCAGAAGTAAGCCCAGAAACTCAAATAACATCAAAAATGCAGCACAAGACATGACTCAGCTTCATTTATTATAAAATAGCATGCAGAGTAAAACTGGAAATATCTGAGACAAAATAGAAAAGATGATCGCTGAGTGGACCTCCAAATATTTCGCTGCTATGCTGATCCCGATCTCTCAAAACTCCACAACGGCTGCACTCTCCCTCCAACAACAGCTGCCACTAAATCAACAAAAAGATGATGAAGCACCAATTGAGGACCTGAATGATCCTCACTCAAATATCCCTAAAGTTGTATGAAACTCCTAGATGAAGTCTCATCAAGGAGAGTTGGGTTTTCATCCAACACTCAACAGCATACTTGAGGGTTTTCGTCCAGAGGCTAGAGAAGTTTGGAACTTGTAGAAATTTCTGAATCTTAATTCTTATGCAGAAATTATTTCTGTTAATCCAGTTAAGCTTCTCCTACTTATACAAGTTATCAACTGAATAAATTCAAGTTAACATCAAAGCAAAACACATAACAACTCTCTACCAATTCAGATCTAGAATAAGCACATGCACACATAGACAAAGTGACACAGTTATTTCTGGACAAACTGTCCCCAGAAAAACCCCATGTGGGAAAACCGGTCTCTGGCTATTGGAGGGCTCTATTATTAAGAATATTTTGAATACACAACTCTGGGTTCCCCATCTGGAAAGCCCTACAGAGAAAACTTTAGATCTGCAGCACCTGGTTGATCTAAGACCAACAATACTGGTTGATCCACACCCTCAAACGGGATTTACATAACTCAACCAGATCTAGGCCTAGAAACCCCAGATCTGCCCCTGAAAGACACAGCGTCAGCCTCTGAAGGCCTCCAAATGCTCAGCACTGTCATTGGAAGGGACAGTGTTACCCCAGACTGGGTGACGCAGTCACTATGCTACCCCTAAGGGTCTCTGCGTAACCCCTGAAGGGTTTCTGAAAATCACGTTGTCCTTGCTGCTACTGCCGTCTACTGCTGACTTCCTCTGCGCTGTATTTCCTAATCTCTTCTCTACTTCTTGTGTATTCTAGACCCCAGGATTAGATCATTCCCTTGGTCTAAATTCCCCTCTCTGCAATTGAAACAGTTGAGAATTCTTAGCAACCCCGCCCTAAAATCTCAGCTTAGCTTCAGTGCTCTGTCTCTCTGTTTCTTACAAAAGACCCCAAGCCTTTCCTTTATACTTTTCTCGTTGATAAATCAACGGCCAAGATTAAATCTCTAATCAATGGCTAAGATTAGAAGAAAGCTTGATCCATGTGACTTAAGATAATTTCATCACATGTTTAATTAAATTCACTTTAATTATTTTATTTTCATAAGTTTTAACTTAGGAAATACATTAAAATAATCAATTAATTTAACATCTCCTAAACCAAATGAAATTTCCCAAATCCATTTCTGGGTCTTGTAGATCAGGTGAACTCTAGTCCTTCCTCAAAATTTGGGACCTAGAGCACAAGTGATGCTACCCCAATTACACAAAATCTCAACACTCCCTCTTAGCATCAAGGGTGTGCTCTAGCAATACATCACACTTATGCATTACATGATTTTGGGCACTGGTTCTGTGCTGCTTTAGTTTGGCCTCCTGCCACTCAACTCTGCACTGTTGCTGCCATTCTGTACTGCTGCCCATGACTCTGCCATTGCCACTGCAACCACTGTACTACAGCTCCCTCTCAATATGTTGCATCTGTGCTGCTCATAGCTCTGCCACTGCTGATCTGTTGCACTGCAACTTCAGTTGTTGAGAGAAACAACTGAATCTCCTGCCCAATCTTTGACAAACAAGTCAGATGGGCTGCATCCTCATCACTGAAGCTCCACAGGCTACAGATCTGTGTTGGCATCTAAAGAACGATGCATAGCTACAGCTCTGCCTGCGTAATCAGACTCCCTCTGCCCTACTGAAGTCACATCAGCTCCTTGTGCTAAAATCTATCACATCGCTGCTGCACTGCGCTGTCCCTCTGAAGCTCTCTGCGCTGCTGCAGCTCTGCACTACGAAGCAGCGCTGCTCTGCGCTGCTACTGCTTCTACGCTGTTGCTGCTATGCTCTGCGCTGCTACTGCTTCTACGCTGCTGCTGCTATGCTCTGCATTGCTCCTCCCAGCCTCCAGATCTGCCTCTACCTCTGCCTCATCTGTGATCTATGCACCCACTGCTCCACTTATCCCGCTACTGTCTTAAGGTTGTCGTAGATCGCTTGTGATCCAAGAGATGAGCTGCTCAAGGAACCCGCCTTACTTCCATGTAGCTCCTCTACATGTCCATGTCACCCCACCTCCATGGTTCATGAGCGCTCATGGCCACATCATCTCCAGACCCATCATCAACCACCACTGCTTTGGAAGAAGATGCTTCCTTGTCCTTCTTCTTTTGTGGACAATGGCTGGCAAAATGAACCATTTCACCACACTGGAAGCACTTGATCTTAGAAAGATCCTTCTTCTTCTTCGGTTATTTCTTTAATGCGAAGGCCGCATCTTCCTCCTCTTCCTTCTTTACTTTGCTCAACGCAGGGCTGTGCTGCTTCTTGGTGAACCTTCGTAGTTCTTCTTGCCGCTGGATCGACCACAAGCTATCCCAATCTGGGAGGTCTGCTCTGCCCAAGATACTTTAGACAAAGGTTTCCCACTCATCCGTGACTGCATTGGGGGCAGTGCTGACTATCACTGCATCATCTACACCCGTTGCAGTCAGTTGATCCCTGATTGACTGCAATCTGAAGAGGAAATGCTCGATGTCTTCTCCCTTGGTCATCATGAATGACCTCATTTGGGCCTCCAACAGCATCTTTCTTTGGACAGATTTTCCCTCATACAGGGAATTCAAGGCCTTCCACATCTCATTAGATGTCCCCTTCTCATCTATGTGTGGCACAATATGATCCTTGATACTGTCCATTATCAGCCGCTTGGCATGGCCAGCAACTTCTCTATGCTTCCTTAGGAGATCCGCATCTGTTAGCGTGCCCAGGGTCTGCTCTGCATGATCTCTTAGACCATATGCCTCTAGGACAATCAGGATCCTAGCTTTCCATACCGAAAAGTTTGAAAGGCCCTCTAGCCTATCCTGATCACGCAGTCCATGAGGAGCCATCTGCTCAGAATGTGTCGGAGCTCCTCTTCTCTATGCTAGAGATCTTGGATCTATGGTCCTTTTCGAACTGGGAACCCTCTGCTCCCTCTGACACTTGATTTTCCTCCTTGGAAATCTACCAAATCAACTATGATTCAACTTCTTCTTTGATCCTCTGACCAAACTGCAAGTTTCCTTTAGCAACAAACTCTCTGAGAAGTTGATCTCTTCCCAAAATTTATCACTTGTGCTAAGGTTAAAAATTTGAAAACTTCAGAAGTTTAACCCCACCAACTCTTCTGAATTTTCTGCAATTTTTCTACAAACTTTTTCTGGATCTGACAAATTCAGATCTGAATCACACTGGTTGGCTTCAAACCTAACCAGCGTTGTTTCTGAGTTGTCTCTGCGCAGTAATTGCATGGGCTTGCTAGGACAAAGCACTGGACAGCGTCACCCTTCCCTCTGCATGAATCTCCTCCTGAAAACAGCGTTGTCCCTTCAAATCTGCTTTTCTGCTGCCTTTCCAGCTGCTTTCTGCAGCTAGATCCTTCAGATTCTTCAGCTGGTGACCCTTCTAGATCTGCAATTGCTCTGATACCATGTAGAAATGTCTGAATCTTAATTCTTATGCAGAAATTATTTCTGTTAATCCAGTTAAGCTTCTCTTACTTATACAAGTTATCAACTGAATAAATTCAAGTTAACATCAAAGCAAAACACATAACAGATCTCTACCAATTCAGATCTAGAATAAGCACATGCACACATAGACAAAGTGACACAGTTATTTCTGGACAAACTGTCCCCGAAAAAACACAATGTGGGAAAACAGGTCTTTGGCTGCTGGAGGGCTCTATTATTAAGAATATTTCTGAATACACAACTCTGGGTTCTAGATCTGGAAAACCCTACAGAGAAAACTCTAGATCTGCAGCACCTGGCTGATCTAAGACCAACAATACTAACTGATCCACACCCTCAAATGGGATTTGCAGAACTCAGTCAAATCTAGGCCTAGAAACCCCAGATCTGCCCTTGAAAGACACTGCATCAGCCTCTGAAGGCTGTAGAAATTTGATAACCCAACCCCAGTTTTCAGTTTCTCCTTATTTCTCTTATATAGTTAAATGCCCATTCCCATAGCCATACATTCAACAAGTTGGAAAAAATAAATATTTTCTGAAAACACTAATTCTAGAAATCTCACAATGCTGAAATGCAGAAATAAAAACTCAAAAAATAAATCAACCACACAGAGAATTTTGACACGCTGATTTTGGGTCAATGTGACCCTGGAAAAACCCCTACAACTCTTGGGGAAAACCAGTTCAAAAGCTCTCTTTTATTTCTAATAAATATATTTTACAGAGAAATAGAAAAACTCAGAAAATTCCAGCAACCAATATTTTTACTTATCTCAAAAACCGTGCACATCCTCTGCCTCGATTTTCATGCCAAACAAAAACAAAAATTTACAGCAGAAAGTACAACATTAAATGATGTACAGACAGCACCGAAAACAATGCCAGAACAGCTATACGGCCTCCTTGAAAACTATGCCACTTGCTGCCTCGAAAAATGTGTTGTATGGCTATTGTACAGACCTCGTTTTGCGTGTTAAAAACTACTATACAGATTTCAGAAAACAGATCTGTTTTTACTGTTGTACAAACCTCGGTTTTTGTGCCTCCTTAACTACTGTATGGACTTCTAAATTCGTGTTACATTAAATGTTGTTTTCCCTCCTCGAAATTCGTGCCACTTTCCTTGAACTTCGTGTTGTTGCTTGCTGTACAGATTTGTTGAAATCTTTCTACCTCGGTATGTGTGCCAAGGTGTTGTTCTTCCTCCTTCTGTGCTCAGAAATATCCTTTGCTCTCTTCCTCTCCTTCTCTCAATCTGCTCATGAAAGAATAAATGACCTTTTCCCTCATTTTCCTCCTTTAACCTAACCCTAAGTGACTTTTGGGGAATCCCTAAATCTAATGGCTGAGATAGCTTTAGATCTAAGGCTGAGATTAAATGCTCATTTAAATCTCACTTTCTAGTTTTTAATTCACCCCACTTTAATAAAGACCCACTTAGTCATTTATTTCCAAAGTCACTTTTCCCTTTCTAATTTCACATTGATTTTAATAAAGTCACTTTAAAATTAGACTTAGTAACTTTATCACTTAAAGTCACTTTTAAATTAGATTTGACTTTATAACTTTATAGAGTCACTTTAGGAGAAAAATTAAATTCATTTGGACACTTTTCTCTAGGCCAAAGATCAAAGCCTTAGGGAACCACTTGTCCTCCGGTAACCAAATTTCAACACTCCCTCTTACCGAGGAAGGTGTTCCTCACCACACCCATCTTGTCTCTAAAGTAGACATGCTTGCCCCGTGGTAAGGCTTTGGTAAGAATATCTGCAACCTGCTCATCAATGGGAATATACTCAAGCTTCACAGCTCCCTTCTGAACATAATCTCTGATGAAGTGATATCTGATGCCTATATGCTTTGACCTGTCATGAAATAATGGATTCTCCGTGAGTTTAATGTAACTCTGATTATCACAGTAAATCACTGAAGGTCTCAACAGCTGACCAAATAAGCCAAACAACATCTTGCGAAGCCAGATGGCCTCACAACTAGCTAGATTGGCTGCCATATACTCTACTTCCGCTGATCTCAATGCTACTGACTGCTGCTTTTGGTTAAACCACGACACCATTGCCGAACCCAACCCAAAACAGCACCCTGAAGTGCTCTTCCTATCAGAAGCACAACCTGCCCAATCAGAATCAGTGTAACCTGCCAATCTCACTCCATCCCCCTGCCTATAATCCAAACCATAATCCACTGTCCCCTGCAAGTACCACAAAATGTGTTTTGCAGCAACCTAGTGCACCCTCCTGGGCTTACCCATGAACTGGCTCATCGTTTTAATTGCAAAACATATATCTGGTCTAGTGTTGACCAAATACATCAAGGAACCAATCAACTATCTATACAAAGTGGGATCCACCAACTCGGAATCTAAAGCGTGAAGCTTCTTCCATTTGGTGATCATCGGTGTCGACATGGGTCTACAATCCTCCATGTAGAACCTGCCAAGGATATCCACAATATACTTCCCCTACCCCAGGAAGAAATTCCCCTCCTCCTGCCACACCTCCAAACCCAAAAAGTAATGCATCAAGCCAATGTCCTTCATCTCAAACTCCGACGCAAGATCTCTCTTCAAGTGCTCTATGAGTCTCTCTGCACCCGTAATGACCAAGTCATCCACATACAGCACCAGAATGAGAGGCTCCTCACCTATCATAATAAAGTAAAGGTTCGGATCTGCATCACTCTTTGTGAAACCCATCTCTTGCAAGTATGTATCTATCCTGGAGTACCAAGCTCTAGGAGCTTGCTTCAGGCCATAAAGGACCTTCTTCAGTTTGCACACATGGGACTCCTTCCCATGCACCTCAAAGCCCTGTGGCTGCTCAATGTACACCTCCTCCTGTATGAAGCCATTGAGAAATGCGGTCTTTACATCCATCTGGTGGATCTTCCAACCCATCTCTATTGCTATCGATATGATGGAGCGAATCGAAGTATATCGAGCCACGGGAGCGAAGGTCTCCTCATAATCAACTCCCTCTACCTGGGAGAACCCTCTAGCCACAAACCTTGCTTTGAATTTCTCAATGCTGCCATCTACAACATGCTTTACCTTGTAAAGCCATCTGGAAGTAACCACAGATTTGCCCTCAGGCCTCGGCACCACCTCCCAAACATCATTCTTCATGATAGAAGAATACTCCTCCTGCATGGCCTCTCTCCAAACCTACTGGCTAGCTGCCTCCTCATAGCTAGAAGGCTCAGAGTCAACGATGTTGGCAACCATTTCCATGTAGCTACAAAACCTATCAGGTGGTCTGCTCTCTCTGACAGGCCTCTTAGGCCCAACAACAGATGTGGCCTCTCTCAAGGTATCCTGAAGCCACTTGGGCTTCCTCTTCCCTGAGCACACTTCTCCCACTGGAGAATGAAACTCCTCCTCCTCATCATCAGGAGCCTGAACTCCTGACTGTCTGTCTACTGTCCTCCTGCCTGAATCTGAATCTGTAGATGCTTAAGTACCGTGTGAACTATCCATCAGTGGACTCCCTAGTGAACTGCTCTACGGACTGCTCTGCATGTTGCCCGAAGCACCACCCCTCTGACTCTGTGAGCCACTGCTCACTGATGCACCTGACACCGTAATCGATGTACCTCCGGATCCTCCTGATCCCTGCCCACTAGATCCCTGCGACTGACTCAGCTGCTCCTGAGGGTCTGGCTGATTCAGATACTTTAACTCACGTGACCTCCTGAAAGCCCTGTCCTCCTCGAACTTCACATCCCGCCTGACAACCATTCTCCTCTCTGCGGGAATATAAATCCAAAAGGCCTTCGAAGTCTCACTGTAGCCCACAAAGACACCCTTCTCTGCAGTGGGCTCTAGCTTGGTCCTCTTCTCCTTGGGTACGTAGGAGTATGCAATACACCCAAAGATCGAAGATGACCAACATCAGGCTTCATCCCAAAAAAAAACCTCCTCCGGAGTCACATGCCCCAAGGCACAATGCGGACTCTTGTTCTACAAATATACAACAGTGTTGCAAGCCTCTACCCACAAAAACGATGGTAACCCCTGATCATGTAGCATGGCTTTGGCAGCCCCTTCGATGGATCTATTATTCCTCTCCGCAACCCCGTTCTGCTGGGGTTTGAAAGGAACTGTGAACTCCCTCCTAATGCCTGCCTCCGCACAATAATCAACAAACTCACCAAGGGTGTACTCCCCTCCATTGTCCGACCTCAGGGACTTGATCTTCCAACCTGTCTGAGTCTCCACAAGAGCTTTGAACTCTTGAAACCGTTTGAAGACCTCACTCTTGGTCTTCAAGAAATAAATCCAGGTCCTCCTGGAGTGGTCATCAATGAATAAAACATAATACTCATATCCACTCAAGGAAAAATGAGACATCCGACCGCTCACATCGGAATGAATCAAATCAAGTATCCAAGTCGATCTGCTGTCACTGTTGGGAAAAGGGGATTTGGCAAGCTTGCCCATAGCACATCCTCTGCATGTATCAAAGTGATCAGTACTGAAATCTGGCACACCTGTAGTGATCTCCCGCAATGTCCTCAAGGCTCCATGATACATGTGCCCCATCCTGCGGTGCCAAATCTCACATAGCTCTGAACTGCTAGCTCAGCTGCCGGTACTACTGCTCAATGCCAAAAGGGGCTGAAATGCAAACTCGTACACCTTTGCATGGCGTACACCAATCACTCTAGCTGAATCAGCTGGAGCGCCCCTGGGATATATCAGCACCTATCCTCTCCTGAACAATATCTCATATCCTCTGTCCTCCAATGCTATGGCGTACACCAATCACTCTAGCTAAATCAGCTGGAGCGCCCCTGCGATATATCAACACCTGTCCTCTCCTGAACAATATCTCATATCCTTTGTCCTCCAATGTTGAGATCGATATGAGGTTCTTCCTCATCCCTCGCACATATAGAACATTTGACACCTTCAAGGGAGGTTTGGGTTCCCTATCAAATGTCAATGTCCCCACACCGACTGCTCTAACAACGTTGTCATCTCCGTGTACTACCTCTATATCAGCGCCACTCTTTGAAAGCTCTGAAAAGTACTCACGGACTCCTGTCATATGATGTGAATCCCCACTATCAACATACCAGATGCCTGAAGATGCTCTGCTAGTGGAGGGAAATGCACACTCCCTCTCAACCTCCATGGCAGGTGACCCTACACTAGTGGACTCACAAGCAATGATCCCAAACTCCCGATCAAAGCTATCCGTAAAGTTCTCTATCTCTATTGATGTTGCCATGCTCTGGTTCTTCCCCTTCTTCTTCTTCTTCTCTGGACACACAACTGTATAGTGTCCCATCTTCTAACAATTCCAACACTTCACCTTGGAATAGTCCTTCTGCGTGTTCCCCTGTTTACCTTTACCTTTGCCTTTGCCCCCACCACCACTTGTGGAAGCTTGCTTCTTTCCCTTGCCTTTCGTGCCTCCTGCCAACAGCGCTACATCCTCATCCTGCTCAACTGGTTTGGCTACCCCAAGCTGGCTCTTTCTGATTTCTGTTTGTATGCAATCATCCCAAAACCTCTCCCAAGTGGGAAGGGTTTCACGTGCACAAACCCCATCGGCAAAGTTCAGCCATGAACTGGGAAGGCCATTCATTGCAATCCGCACCAATTCAATGGGTGGAATGACCTCTCCAACTGCTGCCAATGCATCTCTCACATTAGTAATCTTTATGAGATATCCAACTGCACTATCAGTCCTACCCATCTTAATGGTCTTCAGCTTCTCCCTTAGGACCATTTTCCTGTTCTCATTGGTACTCTGGTAGAGATTGATCAATACTGTTCACATCTCATGAGCATATCTCTTTCCTCTCACATGAGGAATGCAATGGTCTTTGATTCCATCTAGAATCAGTCTCTTACCCTTGTTATTCTTTTTATTAAAGGCTGCCAACTGAACAGCATCAGTAGGCACATTAACAAGGTTCTGTGGTATGCACCATGATATCTCAGACTTCTGCCTCCTCAAAGATGCTCTGCATTCTCTCCTTCCATACATTGTAGTTACTATGCCCATCCAACCTATCCTCCACTCTCAAGCTCAAAGACATGCTTGTTGTCCTAAATAAATTGAAAATAACACTTGTTGTAGTAAAGATACTATTTTCTGTGTGAAAAATCAGCTTGCTGTGATTTTTCTTCTTGCTGTCCCAAACTGCACCTTTCAGCAAAATAGCTCTGATACCATGTAGAAATTTGATAACCCAACCCCGGTTTTCAGTTTCTCCTTATTTCTCCCATACAGTTAAATGCCCATTCCCATAGCCATACATTCAACAAGCTGGAAAAAATAAATATTTTATGAAAACACTAATTCTGAAAATTTCACAATGCTGAAATGCAGAAATAAAAACTTAGAAAATAAATCAGCCACACACAGAATTTTGAGACGCTGATTTTTGGTCAATGTGACCTTGGAAAAACCCCCTACAACTCTTGGAGAAAACCAATTCGAAAGCTCTCTTTTATTTCTGATAAATATCTTTTACAAAGAAATAGAAAAACACATAAAATTCCAACAACCAGTGTTTTTACTTATCTCAAAAACCGTGCACATCCTCCACCTCGATTTTCGTGCCAAACAAAAGTAGAATTTTACAGCAGAAAGTACAGCATTAAATGTTGTACGAATAGCGCCAAAAATAGTGTCGAAATCGTTGTACGACCTCCTCGAAAACTGTGCCACTTGCTGCCTCGAAAAACGTGTTGTACCGCTATTGTATGGACCTCAATTTGTGTGCTGAAAATTGTTGTACTGATTTTAGAAAATAGATCTTTTTTTGCTGCTGTACGAACCTCAATTTTCGTGCCTCCTTAACTGTTGTACGGACATCAAAAATTCATGCTACATTAAATGTTGTTTTCCCTCCTCGAAATCCGTGCCACTTGCCTTGAACTTCGTGCTGCTGCTTGCTGTACGGATTTGCTGAAATCTTGCTGCCTCGGTATGTGTGCCAAGGTGTTGTTCTTCCTCCTTCTCTGCTCAGAAAAATCCTTTGCTTTCTTCCTCTCCTTGTCTCAATCTGCTCATGAAAGAATGAATGATCTTTTCCCTCCTTTTCCTCCTTTAACCTAACCCTAAGTGACTTTTGGGAAATCCCTAAATCTAATGGCTGAGATAGCTTTAGATCTAGAGCTGAGATTAAATGCTCATTTAAATCTCACTTTCTATTTTTTAATTCACCCCACGTTAATAAAGACCCACTTAGTCATTTATTTCCAAAGTCACTTTTCCCTTTCTAATTTCACATTAACTTTATTAAAGTCACTTTAAAATTAGACTTAGTAACTTTATCACTTAAAGTCACTTTTAAATTAGATTTGACTTTATAACTTTATAAAGTCACTTTAGGAGAAAAATTAAATTGTTTTGGACACTTTTCGCTAGGCCAAAGATCAAAGCCTTAGGGAACCACCTGTCCTCCGGTAACCAAATTTCAACAAAGGCCTCCAAATGCTCAGCGTTGTCACTGGAAGGGACTGCGTTACCCCAGACTGGGTGACGCAGTCACTACGCTGCCCCTAAGGGTCTCTACGTAAGGGTTTCCTGAAAATCACACTGTCCTTGCTGCTGTTGTTGTTGCCGTTTACTGTTGCTGCTGCTGTTGTTGCCGTCCTCTGCGTCGTCTTTCCTGATCTCTTCTCTGCTTCTTGTGTATTCTAGACCTCGGGATCAGATTATCCCCTTGGTCTAAATTCCCCTCTCTGCCACTGAAACACTTGAGAATCTTAGCAACCCTGGTCCTCAGTTGGCAGCGAGTAGCCCCTTGCAGCCACCAGATAGCTCGATGTACCATTATCTCCACCACCTGAGCCAGCCATGTGATCCTTCGCCCACTTGTTATGACTATATGTTTGAAGGTGGGCCTCCTAATCCCAAAGGTATGACTTTTCATTAGTACCATTGAGTAATTTTCCTTACTTGTCATGGGCACTTTTGGGCATGGATTGGTGGGGGGATTCGGCAAAAAGAGTGCATTAGGTTTGTACTATTGTCTCCACTGCCCAATTTCATGGTTAACCCCATATCCTAGTCGTGTGGAATCTCCTTTACTCGCCATTAGCTTTAGGGTTGGATGGTGTAATATTCCTAATTAGCACCGCTAATTGGAATATTTGATTTTTGTATAGTTTTGCCGACTATAGTTAATTAATAAATAAAAGTGAGAAAAGGGGTCTAACTCACTTAAATAAAATAAAGTGTTTCCCTAGTAGAGGCAACGTTGTAACTTAAAGGGGGAAGCCTTGGGGGGTCCACACACACATGAGAGAGGCCTCACGTAAACTCCTAAGGTAACTGCGCAGGTCAAGGAGGAACTCAAAGACGCAGTTAGGGTTTTGAGGGAGCTAGCACTATAAAAGGTGGGGGTTTCACTCCATTTGGCATTATGGATATGTTATTGATATTGAGAGATAGACTTCTGTCTACTTCAGCACGCCGGTTGTTTAGTCGGTCTGCAGCACTGTTTAGTGCGAACTGAGTGTCTCCGGTCGGAGATCTCACCCTTGGCTCCGGGGGACTTCGAGTGCCTGCTCGAGCAAGGTTTTTTTTTCCTTCAGTTCCAGTTGGTGGTTGGCAGTGGTTTCTGGTGGACGTTTTGCAGAGGAGCTGCCCTTTTGAGTGACTGCGCAGTCTAGGAGAGAGGACGCAGTTTCAGTTGAGGAGGACGCAGTCTTTGTTGAGCAGCTTTGTTGGGTGGTTATTTGGAAGTGGTTTCAGCGTTTTTCAGCCTTGAGGAGGTTGCCATTTCAGCCGGAGGTTTTGCAGGAGGATTCAGGCCCTTTCCTCAGCGTGTTTCTTGAGCTTCTGCGCTGTTCCTGGAGGCACAGCGTTTTTGTAGGAGGAGGGTTTCTGGGGGTGATTTTCAGAGGTGGTCCGTTTGGCATATGGTTTCTGGGTTTTGTCTGGAGCAGCGAGTATAGGTGATCTGTAGATTTTTAGCTCATTCCGGCAAGGACTGCCTCAGCTCCCTTTCTCACTCCTGTTGTTGTTGGATCTCGCTAGGGGCAGCTTCTTCCCAAAGAATGATGCGGGGTCAGAAAATCATTTCCTATTTTGAGAGGGTTCCACTTGCTCGTAGCAAGGATAGGTGCACTCATTCCGATTATCTTTGTACCCATATACATATTCTCGCATTAATAAAATGGCTTAGTGTTCTGGCATTTTATGTGTATTTGTTCCATATTCTGGTTCCGGCATTTTGTTTTATATATCTGTCTGTCATATTTCTGTGTATTACTGGTTATTTCCCGTTGGGGATATTACAGTGGTATCAGAGCCAGGTTCTGGCTCAGCCTGTGGTCTATGACATCGGGAAAGAGATCATACAGAGCAATAGCAGTTGCAGTACCAAAAACGCAATTGAAAAAAGGGCCAAAATATAAAGGGTCAAATTTTGAAGTTTGGAATTAGAAGAAACGTTTTCTGGGTTTTTCTGGGTTTTGGGCAAGGATCACCTTCCCAAATTCTTGGAATTTTCTGAGTAGTTTTCAGTGGGTAAATCGGAGGTCGAAGGCGCGTACGGGTTTTCAGCAGCTCGTGCGCTTCTCGAGGAGCCCGTGAGGGGCACAAGAGTGCGGGATCCGTGCGTAAATGTATAAAATCGGATGCAATTCTCCATCACATGTGATATGTCGCGCAGGGTCAGCAGGCCTCGTAGAGGTAGCACAAGAGAGAACCTCAGGGTTTTCCAAGCCTGAGAGGGATCGGCATGTCTCACCACACACCGTTGCACACATGCTATTCCCATTGTGACGACCAGCACCCACGGCATCCACTATGCCCACATTCTCAAAGCAGAGGACGAGGGCTGGCAGCCGCCGCAAGAGATGGATCCCGGCCGCGCGCTCATGGCAAGTAGGCATCGGTGCCACTTTACGGTGCTGCCTGCGGATTCTATCACCTTCAGGGACTATATCTAGTTCCAGTATGGCATTAGATTCCGTGATCATCATCGAGGGCACAGGCGCCACCGTGATGACCACCGCACAGCTAGTAGACCTCACAACTTTCACAGAGGGAACATGCGCTCACATGATGGCGGCTTACAGCGCACAGTGGACAGATTCCATCTACCGACATTCGACAGGTCATCCAGGCGCTCAGAAAAAGCTTGGGTGGACAAGTTGGATACCTCTTTCCAGCTTGACCGAGTATCGGAGAGGGAAACCATTAAAATGGTTACCTCGCACTTGGAGGATGAGGGAACACAGGGTTGCAGGGAGTCCGAGGTTACACCTAGTGTGACACAAGATTCACCCTCATTGGAGACCTCCTTGGCCATGTCGGTTGATGTGGTAGTGGAGAAGGTAGAGCCTACCTCAGTAGAGCCATCCATTGAGGTGATGACCGGAGTCGTGTCCGAGTCTTCAGGTGGTAGCAGCACACGACAGATGGGTGAGGCATTAGGAGATATATCCACCTTCGATGAGGCACTAGCAGGTACAGAGGTATTGGATGATGGTCGCAGACAGCGGTATCATCGGCTTCGGACGGACCTTCGAGTTTTGAGAGAGAAGGCCGCGTCAGTACGGGAGGCCATTTTGTTGCAGGACCAGGAGCTGGAGGGTATGAGAGTGACTTGTGCCAAGTCGGCGGCCAAGTTGGTCCGCATTGGGGAACAACTGGATTCCCTGATGGTACAACCAGTGGGCCCATTGCAGCGTCAGATCATTCCCCTTCAGGTATGCATGGATGGGACTAGCAATGTTGTTGGGTCATCTCTTCCCGTTGGAGAGAGAGAGGCAGAGCCACCTAGTCAGATCTCATATGTTGACTTGGATAGCGGTATGAGACGATCAGAGTTGCACAGGGTACAACATCCACATGTTGAGGTTGGATGGCGAGAGATTTTGAGTTGGTACCCGGTGGAGTGGGTTTTGGAGATAGTGGTGGACCCAGGTGTAGTTCAGCAGGAGTTCCTAGGTGTTGGGCATACAGGGACCCCAGATTGGCATTGGGATCCAGGTGGGATCACCTATCACTTCCCAAGCAGGTCGGTTGACTATGTCTTGGAGGATACAGTTGGCCTAACTGTAGAGCATGCGCATTTGCTGGGGGATTTTCGTTCAGCTCCAGTGGCCAACCAGTTTATGGGCAGACTCCCTAGGTTGTCTTGGTATGACACTTATACACGGGATTGCGAGGTGGTCAACATACCTTGGCAGGAGTTTGTCGGAGGAGGTGGCATTGGTAGGCCACCAGATGGTGCCTTGTATGGGGCCAAGGATTCTTCACCTTTGTGTGGGGCACAGAGGACGCAGCAGAGCCGAGCAGTGGTGGTAACACTACTGACACTTAGGGAGATTCACTTCTCGGACCCCTCGAGGAGGATTTGGAGTGATGATCCATTCGTCGGCAGGTATAGCAATGCAACAGTGGAGATGCTGATACCGATTGGTGGTAGTCCGACATGTAGAGGCACATCTCTAGATCATCACATCCATGGATGTGTGGGAGCCTCTAGCAGTGATCAGTGGACTACCGGTGGACATGGAGCTACATGGTGGTGTACCGTAGTGTGTGGGACTGCATTGTGGAGTAGGAGTGCCCTACATCACATTGAGAGCACGCGGGGAGTGACAGATTCCTGGACACAGTCAGGGCACGAGACGGTACAGGGTGGTACAGCAATAGCATGGGGTATCCAAAAGTATTCAGGGGTATGCCTTAGTGTGCAGTGGCATGTTGAGGAGTACATGGATGACCGGTGGCTTGCGAGGGCGTACGGCGCGGCACAGCAGGGTATTAGAGCATTGCATCCAGGGAGACTCACAGACAGGGACACTGGGCTTACCTTTGGGGGTATTTCACCCAGGATCGATGAGGAGACAGAGGAGCGATACTTGATGGTATCTGTGGGGACTCACACATCCGACACTCTTCTACATCACTCATGGGCACAACTAATTTTGTTGTTGCCCTTTGGCACTTTGGGCATGAGCAGCAGGGTCCGTGAGGCACACCCACGACATTTGGATGGCCCTCAGCACACTAGGCGAGAGACTTCTCAGCAGTGGCACTGGGTTGGTGCGCTAGTTGACAGTTGCAGGTTGGGGGATGAGATGATCCGTTGCAGAGATGGTGCATCGGTCATCACTGAGCCTACGCTTGGGGAGCAGGTCATGAGGGAGACATGCATCATTTCTCCCTCAGGGCATGTCGAGATCATGCATGAGCAGAGGATACGGGGTACAGCAGAGGTAGTATCCCAGTATGTGTCTGGGCTCCAGACACTGTATCGATACTTTGTCGAGAGGGTGGATGGCATGTTCGATGCAGATGAGATGGCGGAGGTAGAACAGGAGGGCATTCCTTCTGTATGCCAGGGTGAGGACTCCTTTTCACATGAGTCCATAGGATCAGTTGAGGTCGCTTCTGGGGAGCGAGGGCAGTCATGCACGGATGGTGACAGTAGACCGGAGCTATATCCTAGTGTCCAGGGTGAGCAGTCATGGGATTCTACGAGAGATACTGTGGGTGGAGAGTCACTTGTGACAATTCAGCTAGAGCAGCAAGTGATGGAGCCTGAGTCGACAGAGGAGGACACTACTCACATCAGGCATGATATTCCTTTGAGAGAGAGCCAGATGGGCACTCACATCGAGTCTATGGTGGATATGCAGCTAACCGCAGGGTCAGTCATTGAGGAGGAGCAGTCAGCTCAATTGACATCGAGTACCGTGATAGCAGCTACAGATCCATATCCTCTGGAGATGTTGGAGGTAGATGTGATAGTTTGGCAGTGGGAGATGATTACGGGTTGGCGGCAACCTTCCAGGCATGTTCCATATGCAGTTGTTGTTGCTACATCAGATGCTTCCTCCAGGATGGACTGGCGGGAGATCATGAGTTGGTACCCTCTTGATGGTACGGTACTCTTCGTAGGGAGCACAGCGAAGCAGGGGCCCTTGGACATAGTAGATGTTACAGATCCCAGTTGGCAGGAGGGCACCGATTCTCATTACTTTAGGACTCCTTCCCAATGTCAGGAGAGCAGGGTCAGCATGGGATTGAGTCAGGACGTGGATTGGAGAGAGGTGATGAGCTGGTATGCAGTTGGAGAGGCAGCATATGCAGTCATAGGTACATCACAGCAGGAGCCCGAGAGCATGGATGCTTATTGGTGGTCTTCACCTCTTAGAGCATTAGTCATAGCCAGAGGCAGTGCACAGTCCGAGCCGTGGGACTTGGGCGATTATTGGCCACGGTGGCGATGGGATCCGGGAGGATTATTGGTTGGCTGGTACTGTGAGAGGTCACTTTGGGATCCTGGCATTGAGATATTCCTTCGTATCAGGGTGATGCAGGAGACAGAGAGGTTTTAGTGGGACCCAGGCACATTTTGCAGTATTGGTGGTGAGCATCAGCTAGAGAGTAGGCTTGTTCCAGCGTTGCTTGAGGACAAGCAATTTTTGCCGAATGAGGATGCCACTTGGGAGAGCGAGCAGATTTTACAGCATCCATCACTTCAGTTGCTTGAGGACAAGCAACGTTTTGCCGGGGGAGACTGTAATATTCCTGATTAGCACCGCTAATTGGAATATTTGATTTTTGTATAGTTTTGCCGACTATAGTTAATTAATAAATAAAAGTGAGAAAAGGGGTCTAACTCACTTAAATAAAATAAAGTGTTTCCCTAGTAGAGGCAACGTTGTAACTTAAAGGGGAAAGCCTTGGGGGTCCACACACACATGAGAGAGGCCTCACGTAAACTCCTAAGGTAACTGCGCAGGTCAAGGAGGAACTCAAGGATGCAGTTAGGGTTTTGAGGGAGCTAGCCCTATAAAAGGTGGGGGTTTCACTCCATTTGGCATGATTGATATGTTATTGATATTGAGAGCTAGACTTCTATCTACTTCAACACGCCGGTTGTTTAGTCGGTCTGCAGCACTGTTTAGTGCGAACTGAGTGTCTCCGGTCGGAGATCTCACCCTTGGCTCCGGGGGACTTCGAGTGCCTTCTCGAGCAAGGTATTTCCTTCAGTTTCTATAGGTGTTTTGCAGTGGATTTTCGGGTGGACGTTGCAGAGGAGTTGGTCTCTTGGAGTGACTGCGCAGTCCAGGAGAGAGGACGCAGTTTCAGCAGGGAGGACGCAGTCTTTGTTGAGCAGCGTTGTTGTGTGGTGATTTGGCAGTGGTTTCAGCGTTTTCAGCCTTGAGGAGGTTGCCATTTCAGCCGGAGGTTTTGCAGGAGGATTCAGGCCCTTTCCTCAGCGTGTTTCTTGAGCTTCTGCGCTGTTCCTGGAGGCACAACGTTTTTGTAGGAGGAGGGTTTCTGGGGGCGATTTTCGGAGGTGGTCCGTTCGGTATATGGTTTCTGGGGGTTTTTGTCCGGAGCGAGCCGAGTATAGGTTGATCCGTAGATTTTTAGCTCATTCCGGCAAGGGGATCAGCCCCCAGCTTCAGTCACTCCAACAGCACAGCTTACTCAGCTTTCTTCCAAAGCAATGATGCAAGCCGTAGTAAGTCATTTCTATTGAGAGGGTCTCCACTTGCCTAGAGCAAGGATAGGTGCACTCATTCTGATTATCTTTGTACCCATATACATATATTCTCAGATTAATAAAATGGCTTAGTGTTCTGGCATTCTATGTGTATTTGTTCCATATTCTGGTTCCGACATTTGTTCTATATAGCTGCTTGTGGTTTTTCTATGTATTACTGGTTATTTCCCGTTGGGGATATTACAGATGGGAAATCCTAATTTTCGTTATGTGGTCCCTCTTCCCGACACCACACATATAACCCTCCTTCCGCTCATTTTAGCCCCATTCATCTCTTTTCCCATCCGGCTCCACATGTGTCCACTGGGTCCAGATAGGGTTAGCCTCACCCTCCCCTTTTTCACACCTTGGGTCGGGCTTGGAATAATGCCACGGAGGTTGATACAACTAAAAATAAAATAAAAAGCATAATTTGGCCACTCTCAACAGGAAATGTACAAAAAAATGCAAAAGATGGTCGGGACATACAAATTTAGCACGTGGGAAATGGCTAAACATGAGCTCTACCCCTTATCCATGGCCATCACTTTGGTTCCTATGGGCCTTAGATGAGCCCTTTCCATCATTAAGGAACCCATGATTGTCCCAACCCCTGGTGGGCATTGAACCGCCCCACCTTAAGGGGCCATCCATTGCTATAGATTACACAACATGCTCTCATCCCCTGGAGCCTCAAGCAGTTATGAAGAAAAATCAATTAAAGGAAAAAGGCATATGAAGAAGGGTGGAAAAACAAAGGTCGGGGTCACTCATGTACCACGATTTGCTCCCTCCTACACTCATATACCCAGGTGTGGGCTTCCCTCATGATAGCTACCCTTGCACCATGACATGTGGTCTGGATGATTCCCTTGTTCCCCACTTCGTTCCATTACTATATCATTTGCCACCTACCACTTGAGGGATGTACCATGGACATGTCACTCGCTTTAGAGGTTGAAACCACCTAATAGGGTCCTTGATTAACCCCGTATTGAGCTTGGAGAGATTTGTACATGCCAAGGCCCACTATGGAAGGGCATGCCACCATGAAGTGCCCCATTGGTTCCATGACTTGTAAGCTCTTTTACTTGATTATTCTGATGATTTGTTGTATTGGAGGGCAAGGGGACACATTGGATCTTATGCAGGATTGCAGGTAGGTCTCCATTTGATTCTTGGTCTCCCTATACGGGGTCCTAGCCCTCCAGCGAGCCACATTGGCACTTGTAGGGTGAGCATTGAGAGCCATGGGCCTCCACCATAGTAGAGAGTACTTCAAGGACATCCAGCACCACTCATTGATTGCTCGTGTTCCACCTTTTGGAGGAAGATGAGGCACCTAGTTCACCATGCCCAGTCAACTCCACCCTTGCACCATATACTCGGCAGGTGTTCCAGGGTCCACAGGATGTCTCTCACTACAAACGGAGGTCTTACGTCATCATCCTAGCCCTTACAGATGGCCTACAATAATTTTTGATCCACTTGGAGACCCATGAGGATGTCTTTGTGCCCCCACACCCACTTGGGAGAACCACAGGTTCTTGCTTGGGAAACAAGGGGCCACCCCCTTGTCATCTTTCATGTTTATTCTTATTATCTACTTTTGTCACATGGATGTTGTTGGGATTTTCGCTATACAAGTCTGAAATTTACTTTAAAGCTTATTTCTTTCACGTCTCCTCTTCTTTCTAGGCCTAGCCTTCATAGGTCATCTAGGGCATTAGTTATCTCAAGTTCTAGCCATCCAAACACTTCAATTTTTGGTCCACATTGGTCCACAACTGCATTGAGGTTTGCTCTAGAGGCCCTCCAAATTTGAAGCAAATCCAACAGTGGGATCTCGAGATATAGAAAGCCCTAGTTAAAGGACCATTTCTCACCCTAGGTTTCCCTTGTGTCCTCATTAAGATCGTTGAATTCAAACCTCAAAGAAAATTTTTCCTTTGATCCTCTTCTCTTCCTTAGTTAGGTCAATCCCCTCATTGGGTGATCAACTCCATACCCTTGACCTAATTTTGGCTCTGCTTGGTCTCGTGTGGTCCCACAACCTACTAACACCAATTTCACATAGATCACACAAAGGCCAATTCTCCATAGGGATTTCCAAGCCTAGGAATCACCTTTGGAAGATATATTCCCCAACCCTAGCCTCGAGAATCCTCTTAGCCCTTCCTAGAGAACATATCACCTTGTTTCCGGAGACAAAAAACCATATGATTGAGTCTCTCTTGTGAATAGGCCCTAGGAATCACTCCCTATCCTACCATAAAGAGTAGGGAGCCTTAACTAAGGTGACAGTGGGCCATCTATCCATTGTTGAGATCGACCTAGTAGTCGCTCTATAGGATCCCCTCCTAGGACCCCTGCTAGTTTGAGTGGTAATAGGCCTACCTCCCACCACCAACTAGAGCATGTAGTACTCCACATGTCTAAGGGTCCCTGCTACATTACGCTCCCAACTAAGAATATCGTGCAACTAACAGTATACCAACTCATGATCTCCAACTAATCCATCCCGTGGGAAGGATCGGATGCATGTGTACCTATATATGGCATGAGTCCACTGTGTTGCACCATGCTCCACTCATGTATCTTTGCCCAACCAATCAACCAAATATGCCTAGGAATCCCTGCCTCTCTCCCTATAAGTGAGCAACCCGTGTTGCACGCCCTGTCTATGTACTCCTAGAGAGGGTTGCTGCCTAGAAATATTGTAGCTTTGCTAGTTGCCACTCCATCTACTTGCACCTCATCAATGGGTAGACCCAAAGATGGATGCACCACTATCTCCAAAAGATCGTCCCTCATTTGACCAGAAACTCCATGCTCCATTGGTCTACTCGTCACCAGCAAAATTGTCCTATCAAGTCCCAATGCCTCTTGATGAACAATGTCTACAAATACTACCTCCCTGGTGATTGTCTATACATTTGCCTACTCCTCATCAATGGTTGGGCCCAAGGATGTCTGCTCATCCTCCTCCATCATGGGATCAACATGAGCCACTAGTTGACTCTCCAAAGATGGCCCATCATAAGTAGTGTGCTCCACTATGTGTTGCTCATGCTGAGTGGGAACAAGTTGCTGCTCATCAATCTCCTCTACCAAACATGGCTATTAATCTTCGCTGTTATCAACAACTCCCCATGACTGCTCATGCTCCTCAGAGGTGTCCTCCTAAGAACCCAAGGACTCAATTATAAAAGAAGAATCCTCGTCCTGAAAGTCAGACGGAATCTCCTCCTGATCTACCCCTGTCATCTCCTCGGTGTCACTCGTGCACGAGTGGTCAGGTCCCTAAGGTTCCTTGCAAATGAAGCAAAGACCCTTCCTTATCAGCTCATTCCTGTTACATGTTTGGATCCTTGTATCCTGCATCATCGTCAACTCCTCCTGGATTAGCTTCCTTCTGAAGAATCTCATGTTTTGCTCAACCACCCCTTTGGCTAGCTCATAGGCAGCTGGTGAGGCAACCTGTGTCTTCCTCCAAATGGCTAACAATTTTGTCTGCAGTTGTTTGTGAATGACATCACCTTCAACTAGCAATGAAGATAAGATATCTCACATGTTGGCTTTTACCTCTTTGGGGTGATGCTCTCTGATGTTGGTGAAGAAGAATTGGCACATCTAAAGGACCAGATCATCTTGTTCTAGATCAAGCATGACTACGTGGGATCTAATTTTGGTCATGGTGTCTAGGATTACGAGCCTTCTATCAAAGTTTGAGCTATGAGTGTTATGCAGTCCTAAATAGCATTCTACAATCAATTGAAAGACACTCTTCTTGATGTCATCATTATAAGGAGGAAAGGGTGCTACTATCCTCAAAATATTGCTGAAACAAGATGCAATGATAAGCTTGGCTTTTTCGAATGGATGCTCCAAGAATTTGGTTTGTACCAATGCAAGCATAGCTGGCTCCAAAGCCCAATCTAAACTCCAATCAGGTTGATCCACCTTGGAAAGATAGGATTCCAGCTCTCCCAATGTGAGGTCATCTCCTGATCTTCCAACCTTTAGGTCTGACCCAAGTACCAAAAGCCAATTCCCCACTTCTTTCTCTTTTTGTAAGTCCCTTGGATACCTCTGTTGGAGCAAAATATGTACTTTCCTAGAGAAAGGTTTATTGTTTTGTTTGGGTGCATGGTGTTCCAAGGAACCAACCTCTACATTTCTCAATATTTTCAATTTATTTAGGAGTTATGTGAGTTCCTTCATGGTTTAGCCCAATGATGACATGAGGTTACTAGAGTCTTCACATAGATTTAGTAAATGAAATACATAGCAAGAAATATAACAAAGGAACCTGATGAAAAATGCAACAATGAAGTGTGAAAATTCTACTACCCGGAATCCTACTACAGCAACTGATGAGAATTCTTCTACTTGTTAATTAATTGAACAAGTTATTTACTATTTTCTACAGTAAGTATTGAAACCCATACACTACAGCCTTCACAACATTAAACTGCGGAAAATAAATAAGCACAAAAACAAGATCTGAGCAAGAATAAACAATAGACACACAACATTATTTTTGGACTAATGTCCCTGGAAAAACCCAATGCGGGAAAACCACTACAACAGTTGAGGGTTTGTATTATTATGCAGGGGATCTGAATACAAACTGGGATGCCTCACTGGCCATCCACACAAAGAATTTGACTGACAATGAGCTAGTGAGGATTACCTCACACTGACACTGGAAAATCTGAACTGACCAAACTCTGAGCTGATAAGCCCTATGCTGCCTTTGCATCACTCTGCGTTGGGACTACGTCACCTCTCCTTGTTGGCTCTTATGTTGGCTGGATACTGATCTCCTGCCCCTCCGGTCTCACACCTCGGCACTCTGACACTAGATATGACTGATCCTCATTTGAATCACTGATCTCCTCAAGGTTGCAGCGCTACCTCTGATGGCTCTGCGTTGGCTCTGCGTAGCTGCTACGCTACCTCTTTGTGTATTGCTCTCTATCTCCTCTATGATGTATTCTCGGCTCAGGAAAATATCCAACCTGATCTGTCGCTGCCCCTCTCTGCAAGAATCTTCTCGATCTAACTTTTCCTGAGCACTGCTCACTTGAGAAATTTGATCTCTAGACTCTGTCTCTCGGTGTATTCGTTGTATTTTCCAAATGCCCCATCAAGTCCTTATAATCTTCTCGATGAGACTTCAACGACTGAGATTAAATCGTTTATCAACGGCTAAGATTAACTTGACTTGATCTTTGTCTTTTCTAGAAGATTCACACACTGTTTTAATTAATATCCTTTAATTAATTAAAAATAATCAATTATTTCCATAAAACATAATCAGAGTGGAATTTCCAAAAACGCTTTCTGGGTTCTTTGGAATACATGTGTCTAAGCCTCCCTACAAAATTTGAGACTTAGAGCACATCTGACGCTACCAGAAATAAACAATCCCTCTTAGCGAGGAATTTGCTCTAGCAATACATCCAACTGAAGTACTACTCTAATTTTGCAACATCTCCCTCTACATTGGTGCTGTCTAACACTGCTGCCCACCAACACTGCACTGCTACATCCCTGTTGTTGCTGACCCTGCATACCGCTGCCACCTGCCACTTCACTGCAACTATGTTGCTCACTGCAACAGAAAAACATCCAAAATCTAAATTAAGTGTTCAGTAGGATGCATCTCGTACTGAAGATCTGACTGTTGCTAGTCTCTGTGTTTTCCTTCTGAAGCTGTTGCATTGCTGCTGACTCTGCACTATGCCTCCCTACACTGCTGCCAACTCTGCTCTGCACTGCTCAGACTCTGGCGCTCTCTAGCCACTGTGTTGTCACTTTTGCACTCTTCTGAACCAACTAAAGCTTGTCCATCCTGCTACTTTCGATTTGGGCTCTTGTAGCAAGGTGATGATCCGAGACGTGGACTCCTCAAGGATCCTGCCCAACTACAGTTCTGCTGAACTACAACTCCAGATCACCCCAACGCTCCCCTGGCAATATATGGGCAATCATGGCGAATTCCTCCTCCTCGATCTTTGCAACTGCAGCCTGCGGATCATGCTTTTCATCTTTGTCCTTCTTCTTGAGAGGACATTGTGTAGCATAATGTCCCATCTCGCCACATCATAAGCACTTGATCTTTGAGACGTCCTTCTTTCTTCTTTGCTGCTCCTGTTGCCCCTTTGATGCAAGGGCTACGTTCTCCTCCTCCTCCTAGGGCTTCATCCCACTACTGTTGTTGTCACCAAGTTTGCACTTGAGTAGATCTCTCCTCATCTCTTCCAGCTGAAGAGATGCCCCCATTCCTTCCCATTTCGGCAACTTCTCTCTGCCCAAGATGCCCTGGACAAAGACCTGATAATCTTCAGACATGGAATTCAAGGCAAGTTTGACCATCTCTGTGGCCTGACGAGCTGCTCCCATAGCTACCAGTTGATCTCGAACCTCCTGAAGTTTTGCAAGGAGCAGATCAACGCGTTCTCCCTTCTACATCCTGGTAGTCCACATATTTTTCTCCAAAAACATCTTCCGCTACTCGGAAGATCCCTGATATAGCATGGCCAATGCATCCCACATTTCCTTGGTTGTCCTTTTGCCAAAAATATGTGAAACAATATGATCCTTCACCCCGTTGAGGTTCAACCGTTTGGCTTTTGCCATGTTCTTCTTGAAGGCTCTCAATGGTGCGGCATCTACTAGTTCAGCCAATGTATTGTCGATGAAAGTCTTGAGGTCATGCTCATCTAGAAGGAAGGAGATCCTTGCCTTCCAGATTACTAGTTGGAGGCACCCTCCAATCGATCCTAGTCACGTAACCCACTGGCTGCCATCTCACCCAATCAGATGTCGATCTGTTGCCTCTAACCCTCTGCACAGCTAGCTCTATGCACTCCCTACTGGAGCAAGCAAAATAAATCACGAAACTCTCTGAGGTCATAAATCCCCCAAAATGTCTTCTATTACTCCCTTCTGACGCTTTCTGCACCAACCACTGTTGCTACAAGAAAACTGCTTCCCACCAGCTTGTTGATCTACTTGAATCTGCTACGTTGCTCCCTCTGCCTCTGACAAACTGCAAACTGGAAAATCCTACCTCTCTATCGGCTCACTCAGAGGGAGCTTTCCTTGCAGATCTAGCCCTCCTAGCTTGGACTGCGCAATCACTAGGGAAATCGATATGCTGCTTAAGCTACACTTTGATCCCCTACCTCTTCTTCAATGTCATATCCTTCTAGTCTACTAACTTGCTCCTCCTGCACTTCTAAACAAGCTCTAATACCATGTGAAAATCCCGCTACCCAAAATCCTACTGCAGCAACTAATGAGAATTATTCTACTTGTTAATTACTTGAACAAGTTATTTACTGTTTTCTGAGGTAAATATTGAAACCCATACAGTACAACCTTCACAACATTAAACTGCGGAAAATAAATAAATGCGGAAACAAGATCTCAGTAAGAATTAACAATAGACACACGACACTGTTATTTTTGGACTAATGTCCCCAGAAAAACCCAATGTGAGAAAACAGGTGCAGTAGCTGAGGGTTTGTATTATTCTGCAGAAGATCTAAATACAATCTGGGATGCCTCACTAGCCATCCACATAGAGAATCTAACTGACAAAGAGCTAGTGAGGATTACCTCACACTGACATTGGAAAATCCGAACTGACCAAACTCTAAGCTGATGAGCCCTATGATTCCTCTGCGTCACTCTGTGTGGGGACTGTGTCACCTCTCCTTGCTGGCTCTTCCGTTGGCTGGATACTGATCTCTGGCTCCTCCAGTCTCACACCTCGGCACTCCGGCACTAGATTTGACTAACCTTCAGCTGAATTACTGATCTCCTCAAGCCTACAGTACTGCCTCTGCTGGCTCTGCGTAGCTACTACACTGCCTCTCTGCGTACTGCTCTCTGTCTCCTCTATGATGTATTCCCGGCTCACGAAAATTTCCAACCTGAAAATGCCATTGATTAAGATCTAATCTTGGTCATTGAAGTCTCAACAAAGGATTATCAAATAAGTCGATGGGGCTTGGAGAAGAGACACTTGAGCAATTCGATTTTACTGGAAAATATATTTCCAAAGTAGCAGTTGTTTGTTGTCGAAAGTGATTTAGTGAGATCGAAGTAGTGAGAGAGGAGCAGAGACAATGAAGCCAGAGGAGGCATTTCAAATCCGGTGAGTGCGTTTGCAGAGAGGCAAAGAAACCACAGTGAGGCTAACAAAGTGGCAGCGCAGTAGCTTCAGTGGAAAAATTTGTATTTGCTAGGGAGAAGCAGTGATTCAGTGTCAGAAGTTGGCCAGAGTTTCCAGAGGCCAAGAGGGTCAGTTTCTCAGACAACAGCTGACGAGACAGCTTGAGGTGACGCAGTTCCACGCTGGGTGACGCAGAGACTGTATGAGGGTGACACAGTGGTTGCGCAGAGGCAGTTTGGATGACTCCATTTCGAGCTAAGGTCAGTGCTCGGATTCCCCTGTGGAGTGAGGAATTTCCTCACAAGATTTTTTTTGCCAGTTTTTTCTTTGTAGGATTGTCAGTTTGGCCCAATGTTGCGAACATTGGCATCAGGATAAAATCGGCAAGGGTCCGGAAAATCAAAAAATCGTAAAAATCGGGAAAATATCGGTAAAAAATCGTCAAACATCGACAAAATTAAGATAGCATAAAAATATCTTTAAAATCGGCAAACATCGGCTAGGCCAAAAATCGTGATTTCAAGATAAAATCGAGATGTTATCGAGATGTTCGCAACACTAGTTTGGCCATCCCATTACACTCAGATATTTCACTACTACATAATATTAAAACCCTCAGCTGTTGCATAGGTTTTCCCAAGTTGGGTTTTTCCGGGAACGTTCGACCAAAAATAACAATGTTATTCTCTATGTGTGCATATATTTCTTCCAGTGTTTATTTTCTTCCTTAGTTTATTTGTGTAGGTTGCAGTGTGATTGATTCAGTATTTGTTGTAGCTAACAGTAAATAAATTGTTAAGAATTAATTTAACAATTAGGAGAATTAATTCCAGTTGTTGCAATAGGATTCGGGTTTTGCTGAATTTTCACATTTTACACATCATGCTCTTATCCTTTGAGCCCTGAGCAGTTAATCAAAGAAAAATCATAAAAAGGAAAAAGGCATATAAAGAAGGGTGGAAAAATGAAGGTCAGGGCACCTCATGTATCACGATTGCTCCCTCCTATACATTATATACCTGGGTGTGGGCTTCCCTTCTTCTAGCTACCCTTTTACGGATGTGGCCCAAGATTTCCCCTCTCATTCCCTATTCCATTCACCTCTTTATCACATGCCACCACCACTTGAGGGATGTACCTTGGACATACCATCCCTTCTAAAGGTAGAAACCACCTAATAAGGTACTTGGCTAACCCCCTTTGGAGCTTGGAGACATTAGCACATGCCAAAGCCCACTTTTTGTCCATCGTTTGTAAGCTCTTTTACTCGATTACTTTAATGGCTTGTTGTGCTGGAAGGCTAGGGGACACATTGGATCCTATGTAGGATTGCGGATGGTGTCCATTCTAAGTTTGGTCTCCCTATACGAGGTTTGAACTCTTCAGAGGGCAACATTGGCACATGTAGGGTGTGTGTAGAGAGCCATGGGCCTCCACAACAATAGACAGCACTCCATGAATCCCCAGAGATGTTCAGAGATTGCTCGAAATCCACCTATTGGACAAGGAGGATGCACCTGGTACACCATGCCCAGCCGGCCCCACAATTGCACCATACACTTGGCAGGTGACCCAAGACTTGTACACTAATGTGGAATCATTTATTCCATCATCTGGGCCCTTAGAGATGTTCTATAGGCATCTTCGACTTACTTGGAGACCCATGAGGTTATTGGTGTGCCCCCACACCTACTGGGAGCACCACAAGTTTATTGTTTGGAGAACAAGGGCCCACCCCCTTGTCCATCACTTTTGAGGGTCCTACTCATCATTATGGCAGTTATGGACATCATCAGGCCTCTTAGAGGGCCCAACGACATGCATTTTTTAGCATTTAACCTCTTGAGACGCTTATTACTTTATTTGTGAGCTAGTTTGGTGGGTTTGTCACCAAAAGTTAGATACTTTGCACATTATTTTATTTTAGGGGCTAATGTAGGCCCAATTAGGTAATTCGAACTCCTAATGAGTGTATAAATAGGCGACACATGAATTCATTTTGTATCATCACTTGGATTGGATCATTCTCTCTCTTGAGATTTTCGCATTTCCTTCTTGGTGGACGAATTGGAGCATGGATGAATTTTGATGTTTGGATTGGATTTTCTTATCTTGGAGTTTTTTTATTGGAAAATGTATTGACGGTTGGATATATTCTCTTACATGTAAGTACAATATTGATGCTATTTTCTTTTACTTTGTCACATACATTGATCATGGGATTTTCGCTATTTTAGGGCTAATTACTACATGCATTTACTGCTTCATTGTGGAACTATGTTTCCATATAGCATACCTATATGTATGGGCCATGTTTGTTGAAGGAATTGTCCTAGAGATCGAAGTTATCTTGACAAGCCATCTTCATTTGCAAGCAACACATAAACGCTTTAAGGTCACTTTCTTTTTTCCCCTAACATTGGACGAAGTTGCCCTTAGAGCCTCCTTGAGCTAGAAACGAGATCCTTCCTCATAATTCTTCTTGACTCCATATCCCCAAAGGAATTAGGCACTAATCCACCATAAGGTGATAACCATAAAACCTTTTTCTTCACCTTTTCCTCCTCTTTTCTAAGTCTAGCCATGCTGGCCACGTAGGGCATTATTTTCCTGACAAAGTAGTCATAGAAATAATTTGATCTCCTAGCCTCTAGTGCACTGGTGTGTCCTCAAGTCTCCTCCAAATTTGAATAAATTTTGACAGTGGGATTGCGAGATATCCCATGCCCTAGCTCTAAGATCAAACTTTGCCCTGGTGTTTTCTAGGCTAGTACCTCATAGGATCATTTTGGCACCTTTCCGTGGAAATTCTTTCTTTGATCCTCTTCCCATCCTTGTTTAGGTTAAGATCATCATTGGTTGCTAAGTTCCCTCCCCTTAACCTAGGTTGGGTCCACTTGGACCCATGTGGTCCCATTTCTTATCAAAGACAATTCTTCAAAGACAACTCGAGAATCCAAGTTTTGTAGGGATTGGGAAACTCCTTTACAAGTCACATTCCCTTAACCTAGCCCTTAAATCCTCATCTCTTTCTCCTAGAAAGCCTTATACCTTGCTTACAGAGCAAGCAAGCTCCATTCTTGACTTTCTTCTGGGAAAGGATCATTGAAATCACTTCATATCCATTTGTTGATCCATCCTTCATAAGTGACTTCATATATACCGAGTCTCCTCCCATCGGTGAAACTCCTTAAAGAGTTGGGAGTCTTAGTTGAGGTGACAATGGGCTAAGTCTCCATCGTTGACCTTGACCTAGCAGTTGTCTCTTTAGGAGTTCCTTTTAGGTCCCCTGCTAGTTTAAGTGGTAACATTTCTGACACCATTGTCGGGGAGGAAGAAGGTCTGCCTCCCTAGTGAATCATTGAGGAATTGATTCATTGATGAAAATTTCATTATTCCTCTCGCAACCCCACTCATTGTCAAAAACCCTAGTTTGCTTGAAGGCGTAAATATTCCTCCTTTAATTAGGGTTGCTGCAAAAGGAAGCGACGTGATCCATCACCTATTGGAATCTCCCTTCTCCCCGAGTTTGAAAAAGTCAGTGATCCCACCTCAGAGATGGCAACTAATTCTACCACTGACAAACACAAGATGACCAAGAGTGAAAGACATTTGGTCAGTGTATTTGCTCCTTTGAATTTGAGTGATGATCCCAAGCCATTACCTAAGAAATACGATCGATGGTTACCCAAGTTCAAAGGAGATCTGTAAATTTATGTAGATGTTCTATGCTTGATGCAACTTTCACTACAACAATCACATAAACAATCAAGTAACGTGCTAATAGAACATACCAGTAGATCAACAAAAGACAAACCAGAAACAAATAAATGTGTTGGTGCGTTACGGCGGTAAACAGGATGCTTCAACCAGCAAAGACTCCTTGGTCAGCCAACCCAGCATGTGTCACAACAACCCTCAAAACAGCGACACAATCAACTCAAAGTCAACCACAAAAAAGTCAATGTTGCCCAGAAAAGTCAACACAAAACAGCAGCAACAGCACCAACAACAGCAGCAGAATTCTCTTCATCCTTCTTTCCCACATGTGAACCGAAAACTGCCTCCAAGGAGCTCGAACCAATCAGAAGAGGAGAGATGATGTGTGAGGATGAGATGAGTGAAATGTCCTCCAACGTTGACTCTATTTATATCAATCACCAAGGGTGTGTGACACATTTGCTGGGGGTGTAAAACCTTAAGGCCGCCCTGCACATATTTTGAAAGTATTAAAAATAAATTCAAAATAAATGTTCTACTCATCGGATCAAGATGATCTTTCGATCAATCTTGCACCTCTCCGAAAGAGGAACCCAATAAAAATATTGGTGTCTTCATCTGAGCATCACAACATGGATTTTGGACCTAGTTGTCCAATTTTAACACTCCCTCTCAACTAGGGAGAAATCCATCAACCTGTGCAATCAAACATCGTGCGTCATCCCACCATAACTTGCTTTGCTGGCCTCTTTATTTCAGAACAGAAGTGGGTCAATCACAAAGACATCATTCTCGACTGACAGATTCAGCCCAGAGGTCTGAAACCTCTATAGGACTCACAAAGAGTCTCATATCAAGCCGAAGTTGGTTTACCTGACCTGAGGTCAGTAGGAGGTCCGAAACCTCACATGGACTCAAAGAGTCACATACCAACCCAAAGTTGGTTTATCTGACCCAAAGTCAGTAGGAGGTCCGAAAACTCACATGGACTCAGAGTCACATACCAACCCGAAGTTGGTTTATCTGACCTGAAGTCAGTAGGAGGTCCGAAACCTCACTAGACTTGATCCCAGATCAAGTGGTTGGACACGTCTCATCCTAGATAGAGAGTACGGCAATCTCTAATGCGTCCATCAGTCTTTGCTACTAGTCTCTAGCTTTTCCCACCTCATTGGCCAAATGAGAGGTACTTCCCACGAGTTTGGAACTCAATGGGTAGGACGCATACGGGGCACAGATCATGAGAGGCGAACCAACTCAATCATCATAACGGTGGGGCAGAAGCACCACAAGGTTCGGCAAGCCTAGCCCTGTGTGTGCTTATAACTCTTAGAAGCTATCCCCAGAGCCCCCCAGATCTCCAAGAGCTCATCGTCCAACAGGACCCTCAGAATAGGGTCGTTCCACGATTCCAATATTCTTACGGAAGGTTAGAACATGACCTTCCCCAAGGGCATTGTGAGAATATCCACGACCTGCTCATCAGTTCCTATATGATCGAGCCTTACGGCGCCTTGCTGTACCATATCCCAAATAAAGTGGTACCAGCCATCAACATGCTTGGATCATTCGTGAAACACGGGATTCTATGACAAACGAATCCCCCTCAGGTTATCACCAAGGATAACGGTGGCATCTGGCACATGCTCGAATAGCTCACTGAAGAGCTTTCGCAACCAAGTGACTTCACAACAGGCCATGCATGTTATAATGTATTCGGCCTCAATGGTGCTCAAGGCTACCGACTTCAGTTTCCTACCCGAAGCAGATCTACGTGTGAAGTAGCATCCAGATGTGCTCTTGCGATCCACCACACTGCCAGCCCAACCGGCATCAGTATATCCATGGAGTGTCATACTCCCGGCAGTGTATCTCAGCCCATGGTCTAATGTGCCCCAGAGATATCTCAAGAGTTTCTTGGCACCAACCCAGTGAATGTTATGAATCATGATCAACCATGTGTTGACTCAAAGTGTTCACTGCACAACATACGTCCAGACGGGTGTTCACTAAGAACATCAGGGCCCCTATGAGTTGACAATAATCAGTAGTATATGCTAACACAGGCCCAGCAGAGCTGTCACTCAACTTCTTAAAGTTGAGCTCCATTGGTGTTGACACGAACTTGCAGTCCACCATACCAAATCTTTCCAGAAGCTTCACAATGTATTTTCCCTGAGAAAGGAAAATCCCGCCAGGTCTCTGCCAGACCTCCAGGCCTAGGAAGTGGTGCATCAGTCCTAGGTCCTTCATCTCGAACTCAGCAGCGAGTTCCCTCTTGCACTGATGAATGAGAGGGTCAGCACCTGTCAGGAAGAGGTCGTCCACATACAGCACCAGAATAAGAGGCTTCTCTCTATCAACCTTGAAGTAAAGGTTCGGATCAACATTACTACGAGTGAAGCCCAACTTCATCAAGTAGCTATCTATCCTCTCGTACCAAGCTCTGGGTGCTTGCTTCAACCCATAGAGGGCTTTCTTCAACCTGCAGACATGGGTGTCCCAATCCTGGACTTCGAACCCTAGAGGTTGCTCCACATACACCTCTTCCTTTATCGCACTATGCAGAAAAGCAGTCTTCACATCCATCTGATGAAGACTCCATCCTTGCGTAGCAGCAAGGGCTATGATAGATCGAATGGTGGTATATCATGCCACAGGTGCGAATATGTCATCATAGTCAATGTCTTCCTTTTGAGAGAAGCCACGAGCAATGAATATTGCCTTGAACTTTTCAGCACTTCCATCAAATCCATGCTTGATCTTGTAGAGCCATTTCGAGGTGACAACTGCTTTGTCCTTCGGTCTTGGAACTACATCCCAGACATCATTCTTCACTATGGACTCATACTCTTCGTGCATAGCATCCTTCCAGACTTGATGCTTTACGGCTTTCTCAAAAGATCCAGGCTCGGATTGTACAATAGTACTCATGGCTACTAGATACCCTTGGTATCTACTCGGCTTCTTGCTTTCACGGAATGTCCCCCTTTGGGGCCGTATGTCCCTCAGCATCCTCGAGAGTGTCCCTAAGCCATGATGGTCTCTTTCCCAGTGAAGGAGGTGGATCAATCGTGTCCATCAATCCTTCAACATTAGGCTCGTCTCATCCTTCGGTTATTCTTGATTTCCAGGCCTTGTTTCATGATCTTCCTGGGATCTCGAAAGATTGATTACTTTCTTCAGGGAAGCATCTTCGTCATAAGTGACATCGTGGCATATCTCCACTTCCCTTTGACCGGCACAAAGACTCTATAGGCCTTCAAAGTTTCACAGTAGCCCACAAACATTCCTTTCTTCCCAGAAGCATCCAGCTTGCTCCTCTTTTCTTTCGGCACATGAAAATAAACAGGACATCCAAAAAGTCTAAAATGTGAGACGTCAGGTTTCTTACCAGAGAAAACCTCTTCGGGAGTTTTGGAGTCTAGAGCGGAATGCGAGCATCGGTTTTGTATGTACACAACAGTGTTTGCAGTTTCTCCCCATAGAAACTTCGGTAGACATTGGTCACATAGCATGGCACGGGCAGCTTCCGCAATGGTCCTGTTCTTTTGTTCAGCAACACTATTTTTCTTAGGAGTATAAATATAGTTGTGGTCTCCCTCTTAATGCCAGCTTCTTTGCAACAGTTTTTGAACTTGTTCATCTCATATTCAGTGCCATTTTCGGTCTGTCGGATAGCATCTCATGTCATTGCTCCCAATGGACTTCCTCCAACCTGGTAGAGTGTATCAATTCTAGACCCAAACGTGATAGCTTCCTTGAAGCTCTTCTTCCACATGCGCACCTTTCCATCCATGAATGCCACATTGAAACCTGTCTTCCATGGTCGATATAGACACAAGGTTCTTCTTCAAATTTGGTACATAGAGTACATCCTGCAAGCGGAGGACTTGACCTTGAGACAAGTGAAGGGTCACAGTCCCTGTCCCTTTCACGGGATATGTGGCATTATCTCCAAGGACAATTTTCAGATTAGTGTCCTTCTCAACCATATCAGAGAGTGCTTCTTTGAACCCAGTTATGTGCCTTGAGGCACCACTATCTATCAACCAGACATCCATAGTGTCGGGTGGAGATGCAGCGGAGAGGGCAGATACAAGAATGTATTCATTTCTTTTATCAACAATATTTGATTCCTCATACCTCTAGTTGTTGTTTCTGTCATCACCATCAGGAGAATCCTTCTTGAAAGGACATTCTCTAGCATAGTGACTAGGCCTGTGACAAGTGAAACACTTGCCCTTCTTTCCTTGGGCCTCTAGTTTTCCTTTGTTCTTTGGACCACCAAAGTTCTTCTTTCTAGAATGAGTAGCGTAGGCAGCATTTCCTTCATGTTCATACTCCTTCATTCTTGATTCTTCTTGAACTCATCTCGACAGTACTTCATCAAAGTCAGGTATCATATTATTATTTAGAATGGTAGTGTTGAACACATGCCATTCAGATGGGATCCCTCCAAGTGCGGTGCGTACCGTCTCTCGATCAACTATTGTCTCCCCAATAGCTAGCAAATTGTTCTTGATCTCAGTCAGCTTCAGAAAATATGATTGAACAAACTCATCCCTGTCTTTCCTTAGATTCTTTAATTGATTCTTGTAGAATAAGACTTGATTCACATTGTTGGCCTTGAACATGTTGACCAACTTATCATACATCTCTTTGGATGAGCCCAGCTCAGAGATGTAGGCAACCAAACTCTTGTGAATTGAGTCCCTGATCATTAGCTTTGCTTTGATCTCCCCCTTCTTGTACTTAGTTTTGGCGGTAGCAATTGCAGTAGATGGAGGCTCTTGGATTTTACCCTGCACTAGTCCATGACATCTTGGTCTTCCAACATAAGATCCAATGTCATCTTCCAAGCATGGAAGTCATCCTTCCCAGTGAATTTGTCATCACCCTTGAAGCCATTGTAGTTTGAGGAACTCATCCTCTTCTTCGGTGATTGCTACAAATTAGGACTTTGTCTTCACCTTAGCTCTGATACCATGTAAATTTATGTAGATGTTCTATGCTTGATGCAACCTTACTTTCACTACAGCAATCACATAAAAAATCAAGTAAAGTGTTGATGGAACATACCAGTAGATCAACAGAAGACAAACCAGAAACAGATAAATGTGTTGGTGTGTTACGGCGGTCAACAGGATGCTTCAACCAGCAAAGTCTCCTTGGTCAGCCAACCCAACATGTGTCACAACAACCCTCAAAACAGCCACACGGTCAACTCAAAGTCAACCCAGGAAAAGTCAATGTTACCCAGAAAAGTCAACGCAAAACAGCAGCAACAGCACCATCACTAGCAACAATAGCACCAGCACCAGCAGCAACAGCACCAGCACCAGCACCAATAGTAGAAATAGCAGTAGCAACAACACCAGCACCAGCAACAGCACTAGCACCAGCAACGCCAGCAGCAACAGCTACAACAGCTCCAGCAACAGCAGCAGAATTCTCTTCGTCCTTCTTTCCCACGAGTGAACCGAAAACTGCCTCCAAGGAGCTCGAACCAATCAGAAGAGGAGAGATGATGTGTGAGGATGAGATGAGTGAAATGTCCTCCAACGTTGACTCTATTTATATCAATCACTGAGGGTGTGTGACACATTTGTTGGGGATGTAAAACCTTAAGGCCGACCTGCACATATTTTGAAAGTATTAAAAATAAATTCAAAATAAATGTTCTGCTCATCAGATCAAGATGATCTTTAGATCAATCTTGCACCTCTCCGAAAGAGGAACCCAATAAAAATATTGGTGTCTTCATCTCAGCATCACAACATGGAGTTTGGACCTAGTTGTCCAATTTTAACAAGATTCCACTACAAGTACCCGTGACTTTGTTGAGGAATTCTATTGGCACATGTCCCCTAGGATGATTTTTATTGAAGATAGGCTCATGATGCTCTTCGCTTTATCACTCGAGGGACAAGCTAGAAAATGGTACCTTAGTCTTCCCCTAGGGTGCATTGAAGATTTACATGAATTTGAGGACCTATTCATGAAGAGGTGGTCTTGCAATGCCCAAGGGACCTTCAACATTGAGAAGTTCTATCAAATAGCAAGAGGGGAAGACATTTGAGAATTCATTCAAAAGTTTGATATGGTTATCTGGGATATCCCTGATCACCTAAAACCCTCCGATGCCAACATCCTTGACAAGTTTTTCAAAGTCGTAGGGGGCCACCTGTTGAACCCTTAGTTACACTGAGAGGGGGGGGGTGAATCAGTTTAACACATTCATGGACTTTTTAAAACTTTTCATTAAACTTTATTAACACCTTCATTTCATGATCAGCATAATATGTGAGCAATCTTTATTTGTGAGCAGCAATTAATAAGCAGAATATGTGAGCAGCAAGTATTAAGCAGAATAGATATAGCATATCAACACATAGACATCATGCAGATAGACACCAGATATAAGTGGAAACCCATAAAGGGAGAAAATCACATCTTATTATTGTTGTGATGCAAAGGCAAGCTCCAACTCCCTCTCACCACTGATTTTCTATAGGCTCCAACCCACAGGAGGCTCCTACCTCAATTCTGCAAGCTACAACTTGCAAGGAAGCTCCAACTCCCATCAATTTTCTGCACGCACCAACCTACAGGAGGCTCCAACCTCAGTCAGCTACAACTGACATTTTATCAAGCTACAACTTGATGTGGAAGCACCAACTCCCATCTATTTTCTGCAGGCTACAACCTATAGGAGGCTCCTACCTCAGTCAGTTACAACTGACATCAATCAAGCTACAACTTGATAGGGAAGCTCCAACTTCCTTACTCTTTCAAAAGAAAACACTTGCTGATTTACCTTGGATATCAGCTCTGTTCTATACCATCTTCACTGTTGTGCACCAGCCTTCATATCTGCCCTGTATCCTTTTTGCATCTTCTCGGATTTCTCTTTCAACTCCTTCTTCTTCTCTGCCTCACTGCTTCATCTCTGCATTCTCTTAACTCACTATGCATATCTATGAGATATTATTTATAGAAATTTCCTTATGACTGTTAGCATTCTTCAAGGAATTTGAAATGGACAGCCATGCCTCTTTGCCTTCTGCCTTCTCATTTTTTTACCAGCTCATTCAGAAGAATATAGAAATTTATACAGATTTTAGTTTTACAATGGAGTTTTGTTTTCCTACCGAAGACTTGCCAATGCATCACAAACAATATAAAATCAATTAAAATATTTACATTCACATTTTCAGTTACATATATAAATTTCACTCAACCCTTGGCTTGCTGGTTTTGTCTTTTCTACTGCTGTCATGTAACTGTCCTGCATACTTCTGTTGTTCACTGCCTTCTTCAGTTTCTGCACACTCTCCTGCGTTCTATGTTATGTACACCTGTCAAGCCCACATTTTCATTCTTGTGCATATTCACCTGTTCACTGCAATTTTGAATCTACTGTACATATAACAGTTTTACAATATATATAACTGCTGACTTTAAATCTGGACAAACTCAAACTAATGATTTCGGAAACTTATTTCCCTTTTCATCTTCGAAGGAAACCTTATTATGAACCCACTATATTAAAATCGAATAATATTCGATTTTTCATTAGTTCAATGTTGTGTTGAAACTTCCATTTAATAAAGACCCACGGCCTTTATAGTTCACTCTCATCAAATGTACATACCACGATTGCCATAATATATATATATATATATATCAACGTGCACTATGACTCCACTCAATGAACTTTGACCAACACATTCATTTTTCTGCGCTGGAAATTAAATTGATGTATGCGGAAAACCCATATCAATTTCTTTCTACATTTAATATCTAGCCCAACTTCAACCAGAGCCACATTACAATCGCACCTTTCCTTCTTCCGACCTTTGGGTTAACCCCCACATATCAACTTTAATTAATGAACATTCGAATCCTAATTAGCCCCAAGGCAAGCCTTTGTTTAAACAATGGCCGACGCATACAGCTATAACGCCACAACTTTTAACTGACCCCAAATATCAACCTTCGATTAAATAATTATCCACGCCTTAATCCTTTTTGCACGGCCAAATGCGCTTTGCTTCTTATAAATATACATATGGGAAATTAACATTACAAACCCCGACACCAATAAATACCGAACACAGACCTTGGCCAACCCATATAATTCATATATTAAGGTCCTATATAATCCTTCGATTTTTTTCTTTAAAGCCAAAGGCCCGATATATTATATATCCAACCATAATATATATATCTCAACACATATATATATTCTGATTACCTTTCACACATTTTATAATACGCCTGCATACAGTTCATTATACAAGGTTCAGCGTTGTATATATATATCAACATATTATAGCATTGGGCCCGCAACTTTAATTACATACCTTGACGTTATCTGTCGGACGGATCTAACGGTCAATGTTACGTCGCGTTCCAAACAAGAATCTGATGGCGTGTAATGAATATCGTGCAGCTAAAGTGAGTGGGCGTTAATCTTCAAAATTTGCGCAATGTAAGCGGATTTACAAAACCACCTTAAGCCACGTGTCCATCAACTAGTAGGATCACGTTATTTTTCACAAATCCGCTTACCATTTAAAAATCGTGCGAACCCGCTGGGTTTCTGTCTCCGGTTTTACTGTTCATTCGCTCACGGTTCCATTACTCCATGCAAGGTTCCGCTCTAACTCCTTTGTCTTCGCATATTTAATACAATCTACAGTAATTCAATTCGAATATATGACAGTCCTTTGGAACAAAGCCTTCGTCATTAAATCAACACCCCCTACTGTTCCGTTGAGACTTTGCGTTCGTTGGCTTGATTTGTTTTGATGAACTACGGTTCCAATCTTGCGACTTCGCAGCCAGTCCCATAATAGCGCTACCTTCATTTCAAAGTATAAGAGAGAGGTCCCATGTTCAATCTCTGTGCGCTATCCGCCTTTCACAAAGCTTCGACTCGATTTCAAGACACAAAGTCTCATTTAACTCACAAATCATTGAGTTTCATCACAGATTTAACATGCCCACAGATCAGATGTGGGTATCGTTGCTTGCGTTCTTCAACTAAAGCCCAGATCTCATCGAATTCCCCAGCGAATTCTCCACACCAGTTAAAACACATTCAATAATCAATAGTTTCTGATTGGGCCAGTGATATCGATTCAATTAAACAGCGTTTCGACGTCGATTAAACGTGCTCAAGATCAGGGCTTGGCACTACTTATACTCCTTGTCATCGACTTCTGTGTATCATAGTTTTAACACCAGAGTCGATATCGATTTATACAATCGAACCCTTTCTTGATTCACTCAACAATGCTTAACACAGATTATATCAATAGCAATTTAGTTCCGAAGAGACCAGAACCCTCCAAATACAGAATTTTATCAAAATGTATGAATCAATTAAAGCTTCAGGAACAAATTGCCTCTTCACACAGAGACTAGCAATTCAAATTTTTCCACAATGTAATAATTTAGGAATCAAAAGAATCGAACCCTCTCTTGACTTTTCTATACAAAAATCAACTAATGCCTCCAACCAATTTCTGCTTCAATGCCCTCAGTGGCCCTCTACTTCATTACTCTGCCTCCTCTACAGGTCTCTGCTTCAATTCACTGCTTCCTTTGCTCCTTGACTGATGCTGCTCCTTGCTTCTCTTTTTGCTGCCTCTGCTACTCTGCTACTTTGCTTCTCTCTTTGCCTTGCCGTTGTTTCAGGTGCTCCTCCTTTGCCATCAATGACAACATTTCCAACAGTCTTCCCCTTTGGCATTGATGGCAACACATCCACCAATAATCCAATGCTTCCTCCAAGTCTTCCTCTGCCTAGCTTCTTTTAGAAGACCCTATCTTCTGTTACTTGCTTTTTCTCCCCCTTTGACATCAATGGCAAAGGGTTGCACATTTCCTAGTGTGCTTTCTACCGCTTCATTTCCTCTCTCTGAGATGTATTTAGGCCTTCTTCTTCTGACTTTGTACCCTGCTGCTCCAAACTGGTGTACAAGAATTGTTGAGAGACCACTTTTGAGAATTATTGAACTTGAATGTACACTGCAAGTTGATACAATCCCAAAGCACTGACACCTTTCACTTGTATAAAGCTGAAAGTGAAGATAACGACGCTTCATAGAACACATTGCACCAGCTTTATATAATCAGAGCTGCATCATTGGATTAAACCTAAAATACTGAGAATGCTTCAAATATACTTCAGTCTCTATCTGATGTAGTGTGCCAATACATTTCTGTTGAGGAAGATTTTAGATGGAATATGTCTTCTTCTGCAATACTCATCTGAAGTACAGCATCTGTTCAATTGTGATGAAGCCAATATATCTTTTATTGTTGTGGTACACCTTTCCTGCCTGTTGGTGATGATATGAGCTAGGATGCTGATAATGATAATACCCTTAATAGCTGAAGGTTCTTGTTACAAATGTGATCAATGAATCAACCAGAATTTGATCTAAGAGATCAAATGCCTTTACTGCTTGCATAATGTACTTTCAAAAAAAACCCTTGAGACTAGATACATTCAGTGTATTAGTCAGTCTCACTTATCAATCATGCACTTTCCTTTATGACATAAGGAGGTATGTATGTCTATGATCAATCTCTCTTTTAAAGGTGAATTACCAGCAAAATCCTTTATGCTGAAGTAGGATTTGGATGAATTAATAAAAGACTTTTGAGCTTCAAATGGTAATCACAACTAGTCCTTTATGCTTCAGATACTTTGACTGTTCTATTAGGGTGATCTTCCACAAAAGCATATTCAAGATGTTTAATTTAAAACTCAGCAAACAGTCTTCACACAGTTTTATGACTGATCTTAAGGAAGAGACCTTGAAGATATATAAGTACTGACTTCAAGAAGGCATGCAATTTTATAGAGAAAGATACTGCTTCAAAGCTCAATATAATGCTTCAAGTGTAAACAAAATACTGATCCTTTAGTACTGCTACTGACCTTTTCATGCTAAATGTAGATAACGCTACGAATTTTACCTTGATGTACTTTTGCCAAAATCCTTTGATCCTGAGGACCTGTACCATACTGCTGCTCCACTGATAATACATGGTATCCTGTTGATAGGCATGTTGCTTGTACCAAATACCCACATTGATACCACTTTCACTTCAGCTCACACATGAACCCATAGATAAGACAACCTTCATAATTTCTGTTATTGAGCTCTCCACTGTTTTCAACAACAATCATCAATATACTGAATTTGATCTTGGCATCATTAACCATTTGCTTATTCTGTCATTCTGTTCAAAGAAGTGTCACTACATTTTCCTTTCTAAGATTGCTCCAAAATCATTGCTGCTTTAAAAATCAATTCAACAGTTCTAATATAAAGATCTTTGGGAAGGCATCTTCAATTTCTCTATTCTGAATCTTCATGGGCTAATTACTCAGAGATTTGTCACTTATTTGACTTCATTCCTCCAAGGGGACTTTTCATAGATGAATGATGTACTGACATAAAGATAATAGACTCTTTTCTTAATCATTCTTCTTAATGTGATTCATTGTTAATTCTAGTAGTGTGATGCACAGTGTGATCATCACTTAATGTGCTGATGTCTTCTTAGCTTACTTGTTCATGGCTGATGTTCTTTCTATTACCATGGCTTCTTATTGCCTTCTCTTCTTCCATCAATCTGTCAGTTGTTTAATGCTTCTGATAATCTTCTGCCTCTGTAGTTCTCTGTTAGAGGAATTTTCCTTTCCCTTCCTGATCTTATAGTTGTCCTCATTCCAAGGAGCCCTTCTTAGACTACTTTTGAGGGGACTATTTATGAACTGCTCTCCCCCTGGGATGTTGCTTCATATTTATCACTGGTTGGATATTTGCTTTGTTTTCTAGAGCAACTCCCCCTAAGACTATGATGTTTTCATTATGTTATTGAGATAATAGGCTCCCCCTTTCTCTTTTCCTTCCATACTTTATTGGGGTTCATCCTAATGTCTACACTTCTTTTAGATTCATAGTTTTGTTTGATTTGCTTTGATTCCATCATTTGTCTAGAGTTCTTTAATATATATAGTAGATTACAGTCCTTTGCTTTGTGACCATGCTTGAGGCATACATAACATCTTATTTGACCAATGTACATTTGAGCTTATGTATAATATTGTGTTCCCCTTTTTTAATACAATTTACATTCAACAGATTTATGTCCAAAATTATTGCATGCATAACAGTAGCCATGGAAATAATTTGTGTACCTGGTGAAAGATTTTCTTTTCCATTTGCTTGCTTGAGGGGTTCTTCTCTTTTGCTGCATTCTTTGCTAGTTGGACTGGATTTGCTTTGTCATGCAGTATGCTGCAATATGACCTGGTTTATGACAAGAGAAACATGTGCTATTTTTCATAGGAGGGAAGAACCTCCTTTGACATCTTCCGAATTTGTTCAATTCATCCTTAGGAGCATATGAGCCTTTAGCAGTTGATTGTTTCATCCTCTCATTCTCTGTTCTTTCATGTTGTTGTTTGATTCTGTTTGTTTCTTTACAAATCTTGTTCTTGCTGGCTTTTTCTTCTGTGGGAATCTTCTGAGCTGCTTCATTTTCCTTTACAGCTTTTACAAAGATGATATTCCTGTTATCTTCTGCCTTGGACTTACTGGTTTCTCCTTCATATCCTATCCCAGCCTTTATGAGAGGAGACCTTTGTGCATTTAGAATCTTGTCCAACTGTTCAGAGCTTTTCATTTGAGGAGTATTCATTAATAATTCTCTTTGGGATTTTTCTAATTTCTTCCTTAGGCTCACTACTTCTTCTTCCAATCTCTCACATTCCAGACTTTTCTCTCTCATTTGTTCCAGCAGAGTGTCTTCTACTTTCTTTGCTTCTTCAAGCTGTGTCTCCAGGCCAATAATTTCTTTCTTATCTTCATATTCTTTCTCATCACATATTTGCACCAATGTCTTCAGGTCTTTGTTTTCATTCTTCAATCTTTCTATTTTAGTCAAAGCAGTGTCAAGTTTGGCTTTTTCTTCAGCTGTAATTTCTTCATGATTCTTATCTCCATTCACACTAGCAGGTACCTCATTTGATTGAACATTTTCTTGTTGACCTGAATTTTTCTTCTTCTTAATTCTCTTCTCCTTCTTGACAGTGCAGTCCTTAGTGTCTACTCCATGCATGAAATGCAATCTATCACAGATTTCTTTTGCAGAGGTTAAATCCATTATTAACTCAAGATCCTTGTTATGAAGATTGTTGAATATCACACATTTTGCCTTGGCATTCCTATGTTGTTCTTGCACCGTGGGAGAGTCTGTGCAGTAACCATCACATACAAGCTTCCATACCTCAGGTTCATAGGCCAATAACCCTGTTTTAACCTTATCTCTCCATTCATGAAAGTTTGTTGTATTTAACACAGGTACATTTTGATAGTCCATGACTCGACCAGATCTCCTTCAAGCTATTAGGCTTAGTCCAAAGGAACCGGCTTTGATACCAATTGTTGAACCCTTAGTTAAACTGAGAGGGGGGGGGTGAATTAGTTTAACACATTCATGGACATTTTAAAACTTTTCATTAAACTTTATTAACACCTTCATTTCATGATCAGCATAATATGTGAGAAATCTTTATTTGTGAGCAGCAATTAATAAGCAGAATATGTGAGCAACAAGTATTAAGCAGAATAGATATACCATATCAACACATAGACATCATGCACATAGACACCAAATATAAGTGGAAACCCATAAAGGGAGAAAACCACATCTTATTATTGTTGTGATGAAAAGGCAAGCTCCAACTCCCTCTCACCACTGATTTTCTGTAGGCTCCAACCCACAAGAGGCTCCTACCTCAATTTTGCAAGCTACAACTTGCAAGGAAGCTCCAACTCCCATCAATTTTCTGCAGGCACCAACCTACAGGAGGCTCCAACCTCAGTCAGCTACAACTGACATTTTATCAAGCTACAACTTGATGTGGAAGCACCAACTCCCATCTATTTTCTGCAAGCTACAACCTACAGGAGGCTCCTACCTCAGTCAGCTACAACTGACATCAATCAAGCTACAACTTGATAGGGAAGTTCCAACTTCTTTACTCTTTCAAAAGAAAACACTTGCTGATTTACCTTGGATATCAGCTCTGTTCTGTACCATCTTCACTGTTGTGCACCAGCCTTCATATCTGCCCTGTATCCTTTCTGCAACTTTTCGGATTTCTCTTTCAACTCCTTCTTCTTCTTTGCTCACTGCTTCATCTCTGCATTCTCTTAACTCACTATGCATATCTATGAGATATTATTTATAGAAATTTCCTTATGACTGTTAGCATTCCTCAAGGAATTTGAAATGGACAGCCATGCCTCTTTGCCTTCTGCCTTCTCATTTCCTTTACCAGCTCATTCAGAAGAATATAGCAATTTATACAGATTTCAGTTTTACAGTGGAGTTTTGTTTTCCTACCGGAGACTTGCCAATGCATCACAAACAATATAAAATCAATTAAAATATTTACATTCACATTTTTCAGTTACATATATAAATTTCACTCAACCCTTGGCTTGTTGGTTTTGTCTTTTCTGCTGCTGTCATGTAACTGTCCTGCATACTTCTACTGTTCACTGCCTCTTTCAGTTTCTGCACACTCTCCTGCATTTTGTGTTACGTACACCTGTCAAGCCCACATTTTCATTTCTGTGCATATTCACCTGTTCACTGCAATTTTGAATCTGCTGTACATATAACAGTTTTACAAAATATATAACTGCTGACTTTAAATCTGGGCAAACTCAAACTAATGATTTCGGAAACTTATTTCCCTTTTCATCTTCAAAGGAAACCTTATTATGAACCCACTATATTAAAATCGAATAATATTCGATTTTTCATTAGTTCAATGTTGTGCTAAAACTTCCATTTAATAAAGACCCACGGCCTTTATAGTTTACTCTCATCAAATGTACATACCACAATTGCCATAATATATATATATATATATATATATATATATATATATATATATATATCAACGTGCACTATGACTCCACTCAATGAACTTTGACCAACACATTCATTTTCCTGCGCTGGAAATTAAATCGATGTATGCGGAAAACCCATATCAATTTCTTTCTACATTTAATATCTAGCCCAACTTCAACTAGAGCCACATTACAATCGCTCCTTTCCTTCTTCCGACCTTTGGGTTAACCCCCACATATCAACTTTAATTAATGAACATTCGAATCCTAACTAGCCCCAAGGCAAGCCTTTGTTTAAACAATGGCCGACGCATACAACTATAACGCCACAACTTTTAACTGACCCCAAATATCGACCTTCGATTAAATAATTATCCACGCCTTAATCCTTTTTGCACGGCCAAAGGCGCTTTGCTTCTTATAAATATACATATGGGAAATTAACATTACAATCCCCGACACCAACAAATACCGAACACAGACCTTGGCCAACCCATATAATTCATATATTAAGGTCCTATATAATCCTTCGATTTTTTTCTTTAAAGCCAAAGGCCCGATAATATATCCAACCATAATATATATATGTCAACGCATATATATATATTCCGATTACCTTTCGCACATTTTATAATACGCCCACATACAGTTCATTATACAAGGTTCGGCGTTGTATATATATATCAACATATTATAGCATTCAGGCCCACAGCTTTAATTACATACCTTGACGTTATCTGTCGGACGGATCTAACGGTCAATGTTACGTCGCGTTCCAAACAAGAATTCGACGACATGTAATGAATATCGCGCAACTAAAGTGAGTGGGCGTTAATCTTCAAAATTTGCGCGATGCAAGCGGATTTACAAAACCACCTTAAGCCACGTGTCCATCGACTAGTGGGATCGCATTATTTTTCACAAATCCACTTACCATTTAAAAATCACGCGAACCCGTTGGATTTCTATCTCCAGTTTTACTGTTCATTCACTCATGGTTCCATTACTCCGCGCAAGGTTCCGCTCTAACTCCTTTGTCTTCGCATATTTAATACAATCTATAGTAATTAAATTTGAATATATTACAGTCCTTTGGAACAAAGCCTTCGTCATTAAATCAACACCCCCTACTGTTCCGTTGAGACTTTGCGTTCGTTGGCTTGATTTGTTTTGATGAACTACGGTTCCAATCTTGCAACTTCACAGCCAGTCCCATAACAGCGCTACCTTCATTTCAAAGTATAAGAGAGAGGTCCCATGTTCAATCTCTGTAAGCTATCCGCCTTTCACAAAGCTCCAACTCGAATTCAAGACACAGAGTCTCATTTAACTCACAAATCATTGAGTTTCATCGCAGATTTAACATGCCCACAGATCAGATGTGGGTATCGTTGCTTGGATTCTTCAACTAAAGACCAGATCTCATCGAATTCCCCAGCGAATTCTCCACACCAGTTGAAACGCATTCAATAATCAATAGTTTCTGATTGGGCCAGTGGTATCGATTCAATTAAACAACATTTCGATGCCGATTAAACATGCTCAAGATCAGGGCTTGGCACTACTTATACTCCTTGTCATCGACTTCTGTGTATCATAGTTTTAACACCAAAGTCGATATCGATTTATACAATCGAACCCTTTCTTGATTCACTCAACAATGCTTAACACAGATTATATCTATAGCAATTTAGTTCCGAAGAGACCAGAACCCTCCAAATACAGAATTTTATCAAAATGTATGAATCAATTAAAGCTTCAGGAACAAATTGCCTCTTCACACAGAGACTAGCAATTCAAATTTTTCCACAATGTAATAATTCAGGAATCAAAAGAATCGAACCCTCTCTTGACTTTTCTGTACAGAAATCAACTAATGCCTCCAACCAATTTCTGCTTCAATGCCCTCAGTGGCCCTCTACTTCATTACTCTACCTCCTCTACAGGTCTCTGCTTCAATTCACTGCTTCCTCTGCTCCTTGACTGATGTTGCTCCTTGCTTCTCTTTTTGCTGCCTCTGCTACTTTGCTACTTTGCTTCTCTCTTTGCCTGGTTGTTGTTTCAGGTGCTCCTCCTTTGCCATCTCCTTTGCCATCAATGACAACATTTCCAACACCACCTAACATATGCCTTAAGAGACAAGATTGAAGAAAACCTCCACATTGGCCGAAGCTAAAGAAATGGCAATGCAAGTTGAAGAAAACCTTGGTATCTCAAGAATGGATGTCAATGACCTCCTCAAAACCAAAACTAAGGCCAAGAAGGAGAAATCAAAGAGTCGACACGAAGAAACCCTTTTGGCTATCCTCAAAAAGATGGAAAAGCTTAGTGAAGAGGTCCATTCACGGGATACTAGGATTGTTATGAACAAAATCACCGCATTGGAGAAGGCCCAAAAGTCAAGCTACAATTCGAAGGGGAAAACCTTTCCTAAAGAACAAAGTGAAGAAGATAAGCCAAGCTCATCTCAAGTCCAAAACAATTTGGCTCCAACCAATGCAGTGGAGCAAGACTCATCTTCCGAAGATCAGCAAAGTGAGAGTGACAAGAATGATGATGATGAAACAAATGAGCAAGCTAATCTCGTAGAATCTGATGTATTCAACATTTTGCTTCAGGGTTCATACACTCATCCTCCCATTAGTGAGGTCAAAACCAAAAATGAGAAAGAGGTACCTATTCTTAATGTTGATGAAAGTAATGGAAGATTCAAAGGGGTGCAATACTCACGAAGAGATAATAGTAAGGACCCTGCAACCTCCAAGGAAACTAACAAAGATGATTCTCTTCCCAAGCAGGACCCTTCTAAAGATCCTCCTAAAGAAAAAGCCCTTTCTAAGGATCCTCCTAAAAAGGACTCCCAAACTAAAGCCGAACCTAAAAAGGGTTCCCAAAAGGGAGGAAATATCAAGAAGAAAGAAAAGGGCAAGCAAGCAGGGCTCAACATTGACATGGATGCTACTATTGGGAAGATGGCCGCGTTTGTTCCTCTTAAAGAGATTGCAAAATTTCCTGAACAACAACAACAAATTAACAAGTCCCTAGGTTTTGAAAAGGAAGAATTATCTAAAGACTTGAAAAACATTCATATTCCTGATTGTAACCCTGGACATGAACCTTTTATGCTTACTTTGGCTGTCAATGACCTTTATCTCCATAATTTCGTGCTTGACTCTGGGGCTTCCGCAAATATCATGCCCTTAAAGGTTAAGAAGCAATTGGGTCTTAGCATCACTCAGCCTTATAAGAGGGTATGTGGATTTAACCCCAAGCCTCTGGAGGTGGAAGGTGTCATAAAGGACCAAAAGGTTTCTTTGGCTAGGAACCTCGACATATCCCTTCTCATGGATGATGTTGTTATTGATATTCCTGACGTATGGGGGATTTTATTATCTAGTAAATGGGCGGCTACTGTTGGAGGTAATGTTCAAATGGATCTTTCATATGCTACCATCCCACAATCAGATGGGACCCATTTTATCCTCTATAGGGAACCAACCTACCTCTCTCATGTGTTTAAGCCTGGACCATATTAACGTTGAGAAGCCCTCTCCTATTCTCCCTTCACAAGAGGTTTGTATCCTCAAAAGGCCAACTCACAAACCAAGCAAAAAGTGGAAGCCTAAAAAAGATTATAAAGTAGGGGACTTGGTCTTAGTGGACAAAGATCTGATGCCCGTCAAGATTCATGGGAAAGTTATGAATGACTATTATTACATTGCTAAACTCAACAAAGAACTATGGACTCAACCGGTCAAGTTAAGTCGCATCACTCATTTCCTTGATACTTAACATTGTACTATATGCATGTTAGAGTAGGATGCATTGCATGCTGATTTTGTGCATTAGAAATAATGTCATATGATGTTTCTCATGATAGATTAGTTGAATTTAGATTAAAGCTTGCATATTTTTATTTACTTGTTGATTTTATGGCCTGACATTAAGCATAGGTGATCATAAGACACCGTGAAAAACATGTTGCCCCATGGGTTTAATCGTTGATATGTGTAGGTAACAGGTTTGCGGTGACCAAGAGATTGTTGGAGTTCTCATGACCTCCCGTTCGAGAAGCCTTGCCCACTTCTTCGAGAGATCACGTTCTAGTTGGAGCTAGAAGTTACTCACCACTTCGTGGGTGATATCGCTAGGAGAAATATTTTCTCCATGATGATCCTCAACCATCAACCCCTTGTAGCCATCAACTAGCTCATTGTGCCATTTCTCCTTCACCTTAGCCAACCATGTGGTCCCTCACCCATCTGTATTGATCGTATGTTTGAAGGTGGGCCTCGAACCCAAAGGTATGTCGTGTCATTTGGTAATTGCGTATTGGGTTTACTTATCATGGACACTTTTGGGCATGGAGTAATGGGGGGATTCAGCGGAAAGAGTAGGCTTAGTTTGCGCTTCTTTCCACTCGACCTATTTTGGATGTTACCCTTGGATTTTAGTCCCGTGGGATCTCCTTTACTGACCATTTGGTTTTAGGGTGGTACTACTTGGGAAACTGCGATTTTGGTTGCGTGGTCCCACTCCTTCATCCACATATATCACTTCCCTTCTATTTATTATAACCCCATTCATAATCTTTCCTAGCTGGATCCACATTTCTTCACTAGGTCCACATAGGGCTAGTCTCCCCTTTCCCTTGCCCCCACCTTGAGTCAGGCTTGGAACGATGCCCCAGAGGTTTAAGTAGCTAAAAAGAAAAGTAAAAGCATAAATGGCCACATTCAACAAGAAAATGTACCACAAGATGCAAAAGATAGTCGTGACAAACATATCTAGCACGTGGGAAAAATCCAATGCATGAGCACTACCCCATACCCACGGCCATCACCCTAGTTCCATAGACCCTACATGAGTTGCCTTTATCATTTAGGAGCCCATGATTGTCCCAACCCCTGGAGGGAAATGAACATCCCTACCTAGAAGGGGGTATCCACTACTATATCTAACACATCGTGCTCTTATCCTTTGAGCCCCGAGCTGTTAATCAAAGAAAAATCATATAAGGCAAAAGGCATATAAAAAAGGGTGGAAAAATCAAGGTCAGAGCACCTCATATACCACGATTGCTCCCTCTTATACATTATATACCCAAGTGTGGGCTTCCCTTCTTCTAGCTACCCTTGTACCCATTATGTGGCTCAGGATTGCCCCTCTCACTCTATATTCCAATCACCTCTTTATCACATGCCAGCACCACTTGATGGATGTGTGAAAATTTGGTTGTCTGAATCCTACAGCAGCAACTGATGAGAATCCTTCTATTTGTTAGAGCAAATTAATTATTGTGTTCTATGGTAAATACTGAAACCCATACACTACAACCTTCACAAAATTAAACTGCGGAAAACAAATGTGCGGAAACAAGACCTAAGCAAGAATAAATCATAGACACATGACACCATTATTTTTGGACCAATGTCCCCAGAAAAACCCAATGCGTGAAAACCGATGCAACAGCTGAGGGTTTGTTTATTATGCAGTAATTTTATGAGTACAAATCTATGATTGTCGAAATTGACAAATGATATAGAGGAAAACTGACATAAAAAAATCTCATGAGCAGATCTTACTCTGCCGAGGAAATCCAGCACTGACCTTAGCTCAAGATGAGCTGCTTTGCGCTGCCTCTGCACAATAACTGCATCACCCTACAGTGTGCACAGTATCTGCATCACAACTGAAGTTGCTTTCCCTCTTGCCATTGGATCTCTCTGCTGACTAGAAATGAGGCTTTCCTGGCCTCCGGAAACTCCCTCTGGCTACTAGCACTAACCCTCAATTGTTTCCTCAACAAAATTTCGAACTCCCTTTGAACCACAGCGCAATCCCTATGTAGCATTTGCGTGGTTGGCTCCGCGCTGCCCCTTTGTGGCTTTTACTGCCTCCTCTGCTTTGCACTATCCGAATCAGGAAACTCTTCCAACCTAAATTATCTCTGCCCCTCTCTACAAAAATCTTCTTGATCGATTTGTCCCTGAGCACTGCTCACTAAAGAATTTCGATCTCTAGATTTTCTCTCTCGATGTATTTTCCAAATGATCCATCAAGCCCTTCTTATAATCTTCTCGTTGAGTCTTCAACGGCAAAGATTAAATTGTTAATCAACAGCTAGGATTAACTTGGCTTGATCTTCGTCTTTTCTAGAAGATTCACACTCTATTTAATCAATACCCTTTAATTAATTTAGTTTCCTAAGTTTAGACTTAGGGTCCGATTAAAAATAATTAATTATTTCCATAAAACATAATTTGAGTGGAATTTACAAAAACACTTTCTGGGTTCTTTGGAATACAAGTGCCTAAGCCTCCCTGCAAAATTTCAGACTTAGAGCACATTCGATGCTACCAGAAATCAACACCCCCTCTTAGCGAGGAATGTTCTCTAGCAATACATCCAGTTGAAGAACTGCTCTGATTATGCAACATCTCCCTCTGCGTTGTTGATATCTGACACTGCTTCCCACCAACACTGAGCTGCTACATCCACGCTACTGCTGACCCTGTATACTGCTACCAACTGCCACTGCACTGCAACTTTGTTGTTCATTGCAACAAAAAAAGATCCAAAATTTGAACTAAGTGTTCAGTAGGATGTATCTCGTACTGAAGAACTGATTGTTGTTAGTTTCTACGTTGTCCCTCTGAAGTTGTTGCATTGCTGCTGACTTTTCACTATGCCTTCCTGCACTGCTACCAACTTTTCTCTGCGCTGCTCAGTCTCTCACGCTCACTATCCACTGTGTTGTCACCTTTGCACTCCTCTGCACCCACTGACACTAGTCCATCCTACTAATTCTGTTATGGGCTCTCGTAGCAAGGTGATGATACGAGAGGTGGACTCATCAAGGATCCTTCCCCCGTGCAACTCTTACGAGCTACAGTTCCAGATCACCCCAATGCTCCCCTGGAGATATATGTGCAATCATGGTGAATTCCTCCTCTACCTTCGCAGTTGCAGCCTGCGGATCATGCTTCCCATTTTTTTCCTTCTTCTTGAGAGGACAAAGTGTGGCGTAATGTCTCATCTCGCCACACCGAAAGCACTTAATATTTGAGACATCCTTCTTACATCTCTGTTGTTCCTGCTGCCCCTTTGATGCAAGGGTTGCATTCTCTTCCTCCTCCTTAGGCTTCGTCCCGCTACTGTTGCTGCCATCAAGTTTACACTTGAGTAGATCTCTCCTCATCTCTTCCTACTGAAGAGTTGCCACCATTCCTTCCCAATCCGGCAACTTCTCTCTACTCATGATGCTCTGGACAAAGATCTGGTGCTTTTTGAACAAGGAATTCAAGGCGAGTTTGACCATCTTTGTGGCCTAAGGAGTTTCTCCCACAGCTTCCAGTTGATCTCGGACCTCCTAAAGTTTTGCAAGGAACGAATCAATGTGTTTTCCCTTCTGCATCCTGGTAGTCTGCATCTTCTCCTCCAAAAACGTCTTCCTCTTCTTGGAAGACTCCTGATATAGCGTGGCCAACGCATCCCACATTTCCTTGGATGTCCCTTTGCCAGAAATGGGTGAAACAATATGATCCTTCACTCCGTCGAGGATCAACCATTTGGATTTAGCCATGTTCTTCTTGAAGGCTCTCAATGGTGTGGCATCTATTGATTCAGCCAATGTATTGTCGATAAAATTCTTGAGATCATGTTCATCTAGAAGGAAGGAGATCCTTGCCTTCAAGATTACGTAGTTGGAGGCACCCTCCAACCGACCTTGGTCACGCAACCCATTGGTTGCCATCTCACCCAATCACTGTCAATATGTTGCCTCTAACCCTCTGCACAGCTGGCTCTACGCACTCTCTGCTGGTGTAATATTCCTAATTAGCAGCAGCTAATTGGAAATATTAATTTTGTTCATATTTTTTCTTTCTAATGTTCAACCAGAAATAAAAAAGTGTGTTGGGACGCATAACCCAACTTAGGAGAAAATAATCTTCCTAAATTTACATGGCCCACATAACACATTCAGTGTAGGGCCCAGGGGGGACCAAGTAGCAGCACAGGAAGAGGGACAGCGCAAGGACAACATGGGTTAGGCATTACAGAGTAGGCAGGGGTAGCGTGGCAAAGAGGACAGCGCAGCGTAGTGGAGCCCAAGGGAACGTTTGGGCCTTATGCATAAAAGGGAGTGAGGGCCTAACTTCTCATGCATTCTATCATTCATCTTCAGAATTTCTGTCTAACAGATATTGAGCACGCTTACGTTGTTTAGCTAAGTCTACAAGTGTTGTTCAGCATGCGGGTGTCTCCGAGCGGAAATCCCAGCCTCAGCCTTGGGGGACTTCGAGTGCCCACTTAGGTGAGGATCTTCATCATCATTTTTCAGAGCAGATACCAAAGAGCCAGCCTTTGGGAATTACGCAGCTCACCAGGCAACGCAGTCACTCAGAGTGATTACACAGTTTTAGGAGAAGAGCTCATAGTCGGAGTTTCAAAATTTTCTGAGCAGGGGAACAACCCCAAAGAGTAGCTCCATTCCAGCGAATAGCAACATTTTCCAGCAACAACAGTAGCCAGAGAGTTACGCAGTCATTAGAGGAAAAGCCATTCCATAGCAGGGTTTGGGGAGATATTTCAACTTGCCTTGGGTAGGCCGAGGTGCCATCATTCTAATCACCTTTTCTACTCATTCCCTATTTCCGGAAATATAATAAAATGGCTCAGCTTTTCTGAATTATTTGCAGTAATTTTTATGGTGCATATCTATTTGTTGTATTTTTTGTTTATGTTGCTTTGTATTGTTGTCCATTCCCTTTTTGGGATATTACAGTGGTATCGGAGCTCATAGACTTGGCTCAACCTATGGAGCAAATCAGTCTATGACATTCAGAGACAAAGAATACATCACTTACTGGAAGCAGCGGTATTCGAGTAGAGAGTGGAGGCTCGAGCCCACATTTGGTGAAGAGGATTGCGTTCCAGTAGAGGATGCAGAGGAGGAAGCACCAATGGCAGATGAAGTAGATGACGAGGATTTTGGTAATCTCCTCCTGAAATCTGTACAAGAACTCTCCAAAAAAATAGAGGAGATGGGTCAGAAGATTTCTAGGGAGAATAGACAGCGTGAGACGCCAAGGGGATTTCACATTGGGGAAGAGTTCGACACTTCTCATCATACACAGGAGCAGAACGTTGCGCAGTAGGTAGTGTTGCGCACTCCCCCACGTTCTTGACTGCAGGTACGGGAACAGGAGGACCCCAGGAGCCAAAGGTGGCTCATTGTGGGGATTATTTTGCAGAATATCAGTCATACAGGCTAGAGTTTGGAGAAGCCCTCACCTTCCACGATTTCTGCCAGCTGAAGAACAATAGCAAAGCCCGCAGCTAGAATAGAGGAGGTGGGTACACGCAGGGAGGTGACCTACAATGTACCATGGGCAGAGTTTTCTTGCCTACATACGACGGGTCATCAAAATGTTCAGCAAAGGGTTGGGTGGAAAAGTAGGACATTTACTTTCAGTTGAACCAGATGGCGGAGGTGGAGGCCATCAATGTAGCAGCGCTGCACCTTGAGGGGGAAGCCCGTGACTGGTGGTTCCATGGGATGTCCACGCTGCGTCATTCAGGAGTGACAGTGTATGCAGAGTTCACTCGGAGATTCGAGGAAAGATTTGACAGGAAGGACCCTGCAGAGCATTTTGTCGAGATGACCAAGCTCAAGCAGACCGGGAACCCGAAGACTTACATCTCTGAGTTCTTGAGACTTTCAGTGATGGTTCCAGACTTGTCCGTAGCCAGGAGGATTTACAAGTTCATTGACGGGTTGGCAGAGCCTCTACATGGGCGAGTCAGGTCTACTAGGCCTGCTACACTTCAGGACGCAGTTGGGAGCACAAGGGACTTGCAGGATGCCTTCCCAGAACTAGACCTCCTTTCCCCCAGAGACCGGAATTCCAGCCAAAGGGGAAAGACACAAGAGTTCCACTTCCGAAGGGCAACCAGAGTCAAGGGCCTTTGAACGATGATACACAAAGAGATCTGAGACAGAGGAAGTTATGCTTCACATGCCAGGAGCCATGGGCACTGGGCCATCGATGTGCCTCAGGAAAGGCACACTACATCAAGATCTTCTCCGACAGTGAGGGAGAAGAAGATGCGTATGAGGATTTGGAGGGAGATGCCAACGCTGATGCACCAAGAGGAGATCATCCACCACCACCTCCCCCAAGAGCAGGAGGGGCAGCGTTTGCACCCACAGGAGGAATCCTTGTGATCCGGATTTATGCAAGAACGTAATAAAATACAGAAATAGACATAAACACAGAGATGCAACGGAAACAATATTTCATTTTATTTAAATCAAATGACTGAAATCTACTTACAGACATAATGGCAATAAAAATAGCTAGGGTGCTGGTAGCGTATCTCTGAGAAGAGATGTGGCGGCTACAGATCTCTGAACTGTGTTACAATGAAGCTCGAGGGCCTATTTATTATTGAGAAGCAATGGAGAACTCTAAACGTCCAAAAACCTAACCCTAGGAGATGAAGCGCCAAAACTATGGGCTCCGTTTAGGTAAATTGGTGTTTCAACTTCCCGGGGACGTAACTTCGCATACAATCACCGTTTGACGCATATCATACCTCATTAGAAAGATCTATCCCGTTTTTCCCAAAAGACTTCGTTTAGGGCCTCAAAACGGCTCCGGAAGTTCAGGACCCAAAAAATTGCTAAAAATAGTAAGTTGTGCTGCAGCTTAAAAACTGAAAGAACTGATGGTGGGGGTTCAAATGGAATAGGTGGGTGGCCACCAATATTCACCTGGATCATTAAGGCCCCAAAACGGCTCCGGGAGTGCAAGACTCGAGAACCTGCTAAAAATAGTAAGTTGTGTTGAACGTGAAAAGTTGCAAGAATTGATGGTGTAGGTCCAAATGGAATAGGCGGGTGGCCACTGATATCCACCTGGATCATTCCTCCCTCCTTAGGAAGCAATGGTCCCCATTGCGTTGAGATCCTCCATGAGATGAGGCAAATTCTGTTGAACTGGGTATTAGATTTGTCGAAGATGTCATGGACCTGCGGGCGGACATGATGGATGCGTTTAGTAATTTTGGTTTCTTTATCAGCCTCAGACAGTACATGTGTGGATTTTGTATGTGTAGTTGCAGGAATTATGACAACATCAGGCGGTAGTGCATCAGGGGTCAGATCAATAGAGTGCTTGTCCTAACAGTGTAGAGGAACCTCTGTGAGTGAGGAGAAAATGTCCTCGTATTCCTTCATGACTTTGTCCATTTGCTACAGCCGTGCAGGGGAGCCCAGTTTCGAGGTTGTGGCCACAATATTCTTCTTTCCCTGTGAGCAAGTTGTAAGGAAAATAAATTTCCTAGTTTGGGAAACAATCTTACTGCGTTATTTTGCAGTATTCAAAGAGATGACAGGAGGCAGTACTATTTCCGGTATCCTGTATAAGTTATTTCCCAAAGTAATAATAACAGCACGAGGCCTAGACTCATACACAGCATGTCGCCTCCACAAGTATGGTTGGCTCAATAGTACATCAACTACATCAAGAGGAGCAACATCACATAATACCTCATCCATGAATGGCTTGATGTTGTACAGAAGGCGGCACTGTTGGCAGATGCGAATATCTCTCCCTGGGTGAAGCCACCAAATGGTATATGGCTGCGGGTGTGCTATGGTTAGTAAGCCGACCCGCTTCACAACCTCTGTTGAAATGAGGTTCTTTTGGCTTCCACTATCGACAAGGAATTGCAATGGAGAAACCTTCACCGACATCTGCGAATGGAAGATGTGCTCCCCCTCCTCTGGATCCTCAAGATCCTCCCTCCGGATCTTGGTGGTGGCAACAATCACACTGGGATCCGCATCAATGATTTGCTTCCCTTTGTCATTGCCTTTGTCTAGTTCTGACTCAAGATCAGAAAATGCATCTGACTCGGGTGCCTTTAGTACGACCACCAACGACTGTTTGGCCTGACACTCGTTTGTGCTATGAGTGGGGCTGTTATGAAATTCACACCACTTCCTCGTGTCCTTATTTGGATTTGTGGTGTTGTTCTGAGTCGCCCCGCTTTGGCCTTTCCCCTTGTTCTGTGGTTTAGAGACACCTTTCCCTGGCTTCGGATTCACAGATCCAAAGTCTCGCTTCTTTTGCTTAAATTTCTGCTCAATCTTGGCGGTATAGCGATATGCCATGCCAAGCGATGTAATGTCAAGGAACTCCATTTCCTCCTGAATGTGTTTGTGCAGACGGCCACAGTACTTGAGCACCAAATGTCTCTCTGAATCTTTAATACCCAACTTTGTGCACAGGGTATGGAACAAATTTGTCAGTTAATGCACATCTTGATCCCTTTGTTGCCGCAACGTGGTCCATTGGATGTATTTGTCCTCATAGCTCCCCACGGGGTAATATTGTTCCTTGATGCCATCTCGGAACAAATTCCAAGTGGGTATGGCCGAGAGCAGAGAGGGTTCCTCTTCGTCCTCTTGCTCACAGTAGGTTTCCCACCAGTCTTTGACATGGGGAGCAGCTTTGAGGAGTGCAAAAATAATCTTTTGTCAGTCAGAGAAATCATGGACCGAGAAATACACTTCCAGGAAATTTAACCATCTACCTACAGCGTCTGCATCTATCTGGCCTTCAAATATAGGAATGTCAAAGTTTACCTGTACCTTGAAGGGAGTGGCGCCTCCAAAGTGGCTGTTGGATGCAGATGCGCTGTAGGTGGGCAGTCGTTGAAGGATTTGAGCAAAGTTATCCATCATCGCGTTCCTTTGTTTCTCGAGGGCTACCTCGAGCAATGTTTTGATAGGATCTCCTACTCCCTCGTCTTTCTTTTCTTCCGCCATGGGAGGTCGTCGGGGTTTGTGAGGCTGATCTTGCAAGGGTTCAACCAGATCGAGCCCTAACTCCTTATACCCTGACCGCGTTGGGGACATGCAAAGAAAAACAGAGAAAGAGCATACCGCTCTGATATCGCTAATCCAGATTTATGCAGGAACGCAATAAAATACAGAAATAGACATAAACACAAAGATGCAGTGGAAACAATACTTCATTTTATTTAAATCAAATGACTGAAATCTACTTACAGACATAATGGAAATAAAATAGCTACGGTGTTGGTAGCGTATCTCTGAGAAGAGATGTGGCGGCTACAGACCTCTGAACTATGTTACAATGAGGCTCAAGGGCCTATTTATTATTTAGAAACAATGGAGAACTCTAAACGTCCAAAAACCTAACCTTAGGAGATGAAGCACCAAAACTATGGGCCCCATTGGGGTAAATTAGTGTTTCAACTTCCCGAGGACGTAACTTCGGCATACGATCACCGTTTGACGCATACCATACCTCGTTAGAAATATCTATCTGAGGAGTACAACTTTCGATATGAGCGACCGATGTTGCTCCCGATTTTCCCAAAAAAAATCGTTTAGGGCCTCAAAACAGCTCCGAAAGTTCAGGACCCGAAAAACTGCTAAAAATAGTAAGTTGTGCTGCAACTTAAAAACTAAAAGAACTGATGGTGGGGGTTCAAATGGAATAGGTGGGTGGCCACCAATATCCACCTGGATCATTAAGACCCCAAAACGGCTCCGGGAGTTCAGGACTCAAGAACCTGCTAAAAATAGTAAGTTGTGCTGAATGTAAAAAGCTGCAAGAATTGATGGTGCGAGTCCAAATGGAATAGGTGGGTGGCCACCGATATCCACCTGGATCACCTTGCATCCTTGCGAGGAGTTTCTAAGTATTTAACATTGTGTGTCCGAGGCACAGTCCAAGGGCAAGGTGTTTCAATATTGGTTGATAGCGGGGCCACTCATAACTTCATCGATGCCCAGCTAGTGCAGAGGAGGGGCATACCGATAGAGATTTTTGATGGGTTCTTCGTGTTGGTTCCAGGTGCCAAAACCATGCAGTGCATGAGGTATGTTCGAGCATTAGCAGTTGCCATGGGGGCATACACGGTGACTGACCACATCTTTGTGGTTGACATCCCAAATACCAATGTGGTATTGGGAGTGCAGTGGTTGATTACGCTAGGTAAGGTCACTATAGATTGGGATACATTGGAGATGGAGTGGACAAACAAGAAGAGCGGGAAGCATGTGATGATCAGAGGCATGCACACATGCCCTCCTCATACAATTTCAGCACACCGAATGGAGGCAGACTTTCGGAAGGGGGACATACAGTGGGCAGTAGAGCTGCGCATTTCAGAAGCAGGAGTCACAGGGCAGCCAGTACACCCCGATGTGCAATCGATATTGGACCAATACTCCAAATTTTTTGGGGACATACCACCGGGACAGCCGCCAAACTGGGGGTTTGAGCACACTTTTGAGTTGGAGCAGGGGATCCAGGGAGTGATCACCATCCCCTATAGGCACCCCAAGGCCTACAGGGATGAGATTGAGGGAGATATCCATGACCTCTTGGCACTGGGACACATCCGACCCAGTACTAGCCCATTTGCTTCTTCTGTTGTTTTGGTGAAGAAGGATGGCACATTGCGGATGTGCATTGACTACAAGGCGCTCAATAAAAAGACCGTGAAGAACCGATACCCCATCCCCAGGATTGATGAGTTGATGGATGAGTTGAGGGGATTGAAGTTCTTCTCCAAGATCAATCTAATGTCAGGGTATCATCAAATCAAGGTGAGGGACCAGGATGTTCCCAAGACTGCATTCAGGTGCCACTATGGCCATTTCGAGTTTTTGGTGATGCCCTTTGGGCTAGCCAACGCACCAGCCACCTTTCAATCTTGCATGAACCACATTTTCCGTGGTCAGCTGAGGAAGTTCATGTTGGTGTTCTTTGATGATATCCTCATCTATAGCCGCACATGGGAGGATCACTTGCAGCGCATTGAGGTTGTTCTGCGTATCTTGGAGGAGCAGCATTTCTATGCTAAGCTCTCCAAATGCGAATTCGGGCTTACAAAGATGCTCTATTTGGAGCACATCATTGGTGTGGACGGGGTGAGAGTCCATGAGGAGAAGATTCGGGCCATCCGAGATTGGCCGGAACAGAAGAATGTAACAAAGCTCCAGGGATTTGTAGGCATCTGCACCAACTACCAAAAATTTGTCAAGGGGTTTTCACAACTTGCTGCACCCCTCACGGACCTCACCAAGAAGGGGGCCCTTGGCTGGACTGATACTACGTAGAGAACTTTTGACAAGCTCAAAGAGGTGATGAGCAGCTATCCGGTATTGGCTTTGTCGGACTTCACACAGCCCTTCATTCTGAAGTGTGATGCTGCAGGGGAAGGAGTAGACGCAGTTTTGATGCAGGGGGGGCACCCTATAGCTTTCGAGAGCCGGAAGCTACTGCCACATGAGAGGTTGTAATTTAACACAACCTCACTATCACATTTTGTTTTTTTAAGTTAGATTTTGCTACAAGTTTTCAATTGATGTTTTGCATTCTATTTTTGCTTTGAAAGTACAACTTGACATTTTAAGAGCAACTCATTTCTTACATGCAAGTATCTCATTTTGTGTAGCAGGTTTAATTTAGCTGTTTAACATTTTCTCTCTTTACAATTTGCCTCGCTATAGGCTCATTTGTGGTTTTGCTCATTTATTTTCAGAGCACACTTTACAAGAAAGCATTCACTCTTAGCTTCATCTCATTTTCAATTGTTATAAGTTTATTGTTATTTGGCATTTACTTGGAGCAATTTACAATTTCATTTATTTATGAAGCTTATGTTTATATGTCTTGTACAATTTTGAGAGAAATTTTTCAAGTTATATCATTACTTGAGGCAATTCCTTTTTTACAAAGCACTAATAAACTTACTTGCATTTCATTTAAGCATTTTAGCATGGTTTGCATCTCTAACTTAATTAACCTCCAAGTATAAGCTTGGTTGATAGACGCCATAGGGCAAAGATTTGCTTGGAGAATTCTTCCAACTAGCATGAAATAAGGTAAAGGTGTGTGACCCTGCAGTTATGAAGGTGGTTTGTCCCCTTGTAGGAATGAAGGAACACACTGGCTCGTAATGCAAAGGGGAAGGGTATCTTTAACAATACCTTTGTGTCCTCAACCCCTCTTCCTTACAGTCACCCCAATTTTTACCCTTTGGGGAGAGTTTAAAAGGAAGATCCCTCACTTAGAATAGGCATTTAGTTTAAATTTAATCAAGATAATTGCATCTAACCTTAGTTAAGTGCATCTCATTTTAACACACTTTCCTTGCAATTTATTTATATGCTTGTCATGATGAAAATGTCTTGAATTGATCATTCTATTGAAATATCTCCAGTGTTACATGGGGTCTCGCCCCCCCACCTAGGAGTCTAGATTCCTCGCCCCCTCGCACTTCAGGGTCTTGGGGACTTCTAGGGGGTGTTTCCCCACTCCCCCAAAAATCAGGACACTAAGGGGGGCGTGAGGGGGGACGTTTCTTCAAATTTAGGGGTTGAGGGGGCGTGAGGGGGTGTGCAGGGCCATGAGGGGCCTAAAATTGAAAAAAACTATCTTTAAAATGAAAAAATAAAAAATAAAAAAATAAACGAGTTTTTTTTTAGGTTAAAATTTTATTTGTGTTAAAAGTTTGTTTCATTGTTTTAGTTTATGGTTTAGTGTTAAAAGTTGGTATGACACTTAGCATGTTTGAGAATCCAAGTGATTCTAATTCAGATGGTGACATGGTTGACTCTGATATATTCGTGTCACAGTTGGATGCAGAGACTAGTGGGGCATTACCTTGAGCATTTATGCTCATTTATCATTATGATGATATCATTTGATATTCATATGCTATGTTTTATGCTTTATGTTTCAGACATAACTTATTTGCTTTTAAGTTTTATGTTTCAGACTTGAGTTGTAAACTTCAGTTTAAACTTTATTTTGAATCCTGATATAATATGTCATATGATATCTTAAACTTTATTTTCATTGTACATTGTTAGTAGTTACATTAATGATTATACAGTTACAAACTTACAAACTTACATGTATGAATGAATGATGTATTTTTAAGTTTTAACTTTTAAATTTGTTTTAGTTATATGATTCATCATTCATAGATTTATAATTTTATCATGTATGATTTATCTTTCATGATGTAAGTGTATGATGCCTGTATATACAAACCTTGCAAAAATATAGTTACATTATAAATATTAAATTTTCAATGATATATCATATATTTTTATATTTTATAATTTTTATGACCCCGACGTCCCCCCACGTTTCCTGAAAATTGGTAGGGAGCTTTTGCATAGGCCACTCCTGCGCTCCCTCACCCCCTCGCTCCCACCTCCAGGGGACTTGGTGGAACATTGAATATCTCATTGAGCAAGTATAATATACTTTTGTGCAAGTAAAGCTTTAGTTTATTTCATATTGCAAGATATTTTACATTACTTCTTTACATGCTTTAGAATCGTGAATGGTTATATTTTGAAAGCATTTCTTGAAGAACAATTTTATATCTTGCAAGTTGATATCATCTCTTCTAACATCCATTTGATTTGCAGGATTACTTGATGTTTCACCTTGAAGCATTTCATTTTTGAGCAAAGTGTTTATTATTTTGAAGAAATCTTGAAGGCACTGGTTTACATGCTTATTTTTCATTTATGTGTTGAAGATTATTGAAAGCATCTTTTATTTCATGTTTGCTTAATACATTTTTTAAAATTTTGCTCATAATTTTCAAGAAAACCAATTGACCTTAACATCTCCTAGAAACCTCACATCACTTTTAACTTATATTTTCATTTAGGGATTGTTACCCACCATTTAGTGGGTGATATCCCTAGGAGAAATTTCTTCTCCAAGATGGTCCTCAGTGGGCAACTAGCAGCCTCTTGTAGACACCAACTAGCTCGTTGTGCTATTTCTCTCCAACCTGAGCCAGCCATGTGGTCCCTGGCCCATTTGTCATGATCGTATGTTTGAAGGTGGGCCTCACAAACCTAAAGCTATGCCTTGTCATTTGGTAATTGAGTATTGTAGTTTGCTTATCGTGCAAACTTTTTGGCATGGATTAATGGGGGTCAACGGAAAGAGAAGGCTCGGTTTGTGCTCTTGTCCCCTAGACCTCTTTTGGATGTTAACCTTGGACATTAGTCCCGTGGGATCTCTTTTATTGATCTTTGGGTTTTCGGGATGGTACTACATGGGAAACCCTGATTTTGGTTGCATGGTCCTGCTCCCTCATCCACGTATATCACTCCCTTTCCACTCATTCTAACCCCATTCAACATTCCTCCCACCTAGGTCCACATTCCTCCACTGGGTCCACATAGGGTTAGCCTCCCCTTCCCCTTGTCCACACCTTGGATCGAGCATGGAACGATGCCCTGGAGGTTGATGCAGCTGAAAAGAAAAGAAAAAACATAATTGGCCACATTCAACAGGAAAATGTACCACAAAATGCAAAAGATGGTTGAGACAAAAATATTTAGCACGTGGGCAAAAGCCAATACATGAGCTCTACCCCATTTCCTTGGCCATCACCTTGGTTCTATATGTTGAGATTTTGTGTACTGAGGGTAGCATCGGATGTGCTCTAGCTCCCAAAATTTGTGGAGGGACTAGGGTACACATGATCTACAAAACCCGGAAAGGGATTTGGGAAATTTCATCTGGTTTGGGAGAAATTTAATTAATTAATTATTTTAATGTATTTCCTAAGTCTAAACTTAGGAAAATTAAATAATTGAAATTTATTAAATTAAACATGTGATGAAATTGTCTTAAGTCACACGGATCAAGCTTTCTTTTAATATTAGCCATTGATTCAAGATCTGATCATGGTCGTTGGTTTCCCAACGAGAAAAGTATAAAGGAAAGGCTTGGGGTCAATTGTAAAGACACACAGAGGCAGAGCACTGAAGCTAAGCTGAGATTCTAGGGTAGGGTTTACTAAGAATTTTCAGTAGTGTTTCAGCTACAGAGAGGGGAGTTTAGACAAAGGGGATGGTGTGATCCCAGTGTCTAGAATCAGCAAGAGACAGAGAGCAGCTTCAGAAAGGCAGCGCAGAGGAGCAGCAGCAGCAGCAGCAAAGAGGGCAACAGCTTCAGCTACGTAGGTGTTGCGTAATCACTCCCAGGGCAGCGTTAGGCAGCTAGAAACCCTCAGAGGTTACACAGAGACCCTCAGGGGCAGCGTAGGGACTGCGTCATCCAGTCTAGGGCTACGCAGCCCTTTCTAGGCCAGCGCTGAGGGATGTAGAGGCTGCAGAGGCTAATGTAGGGGCTTCAGGGGCAGTGTTGGGGTTTCTAGGGACAAGATCTGGCTGAGTCCTGTAAATCCCGTTTAAGGGTGTGAATTAGTCAATATTTTGGCTTTAGAACAGTCGGCGAGTTGCAGATCTATATTTTCTCTATCGGGTTTTCTAGATCTAGAACCCAGATTTGTTGTATTCAGAAATACTCTTAATAATAAAACCCTCTGGTAGCCAGACACCAATTTTCCCGCATTGGGTTTTTCTGGGGATTATTGTCCAGAAGATCACTGTGTCACTTTGTCTATGTGTGCATGTACTTTTTCTAGATCTGAATTGGTGAAAGTCTGTTATGTGTTTTTCTTCGATATTAATTTGAATTTTCAGCTTAATAACTTAATTAAGTAGGACGAGCATAACCAGATCTAATAGTAGAGTTCTGCATAAAGTAACATTCAGAAATTTTCACACTATAGGCCCTAGCTGAGCCTCCTCTATCATTCAGGAACCCATGATTGTCCCAACTCCTGGTGGGCAATAAACCACCCCACCTTAAAAGGGGTATCCACTGCTATACTTTGCACATCATGCTCTCTACCTTGAGCCCCAAGCAATTAACCAAAGAAAAATCATAAAAGGCAAAAGGCATACGATGAAGGGTGGAAAATCAAGGTCGAGGCAACTCATGTACCACGATTGCTCCCTCCTATACATTATTTGCCCAAGTGTGGGCTTCCCTTTATTAGCTACCCTTGTACTGTGGCATGTGACCCAGGATTTCCCCTTTCATCCCTACTCTGTTCCATCACTTTATCACACGCCACCACCATTTGAAGGATGTACCATGGACATACTATCCCTTTTAAAAGTAGAAACAACCTAATAGGGTACTTGGTTAACCCCCCTTGGATCTTTGAAACATTAGCACATGCTGAAGCCCACTATGGAAGGGCATGCCATTATGAAGTGCCCATCTGTTGCCCATGGTTTGTAGATTATTTAACTCGACTTCTTTAATGACTTGGTGTATACGAGGGCAAGGGGATGCATTGGATCTTATGCAAGAATGTAGATGGTCTCCATCTTGGGTTTGGTCTCCCTATACAGGGCCCTAACCCTCCGGAGGTCTACATTGGCACATGTAGGGTGTGTGTAGAGAGCCATGGGCCTCCACGGCAGTAGAAAACATTCTATAGATCCCCAGAGACATTCAGAGATTTCACGGGATTCACCTATTGGACGAGGAAGATGCACCTGGTTCACCATGCCCAGTTGGCCCCACAGTTATATCATGCAGTTGGCAGATGACCCAGGACCTGTATAATGATGTGGCATCATTTATACCATCATCTGAGCCCTTGCAAATGGTCTACAAGCAGCTTCGATCTGTTTGGAAACCCATGAGGACACTTGTGTGCCCCCACACCCATTGGAGCACCAGGTTTACTATTTGGAGAACAAGGGACCAACCCTTTGTCCACTACTTTTGGGAGTCCTATTTCACATCATGGCACCTATGGACTTCATTAGGCCTCATATAAGGCCCAACGACACATGTTATTGATAATTCGACCTCTTGAGAGGCTTATTCTTTTGATTATGAGCTAGTTTGGTGGGCTTGTCACCAAAAGTTAAATATCTTGTACATTATTTTATTTTAGGGGGCTCAATTAGGCCTCATTAGGCAAATCGAATTCATTTGGACATGTATAAATACAAGTGATGTGATTTCATTTTAGCATCATCACTTGGTTTGGACTTGTATCTCTTTACAGAACTTCGCTATCCTTCTTGGAGGATGAAATTTTGGAGCATGAAATGAATTTTGATGTTTGGATCATTTTTTCTTGTCTTGGAGCTTCTTGATTAGCAAAATTTTGATGGTTGGATATACTCTTATACATGTAAGTGCAATTTAATGCTATTCTTTCTTTCTATTTTTGTCACATATATTGTTGTTGGGATTTCGCTATACTAAGGCTAATTTACTGCGTCCATTTATGCGAAGTTGTAGAAATTGTGTTTCTAGATAGTGTTGCTTCAAGTATGGGCCATGTATAATGAATGAATGGTCCTAGAGATGTTTCATCGTCGAAACTCATCTTGATAAGCCATCTATTTTTCAAAACGAAGCATAAAGTCTTTGAAGTTGCTTTTGTTGTTGCCCTAATGCTAAGCGAAGTTGTCTTTGACACCTCCTTGACATAGAAAATCCAAAATCCATAGTCATAAATCTTCTTGACTCCAATCTCCCCAAAGGATTAGGCAATGGTCCACCATAAGGTGATCACCTTAAACCTAATTTTCCTCTCCCATCCCTTCTTTTCTAGGACTAGCCCATTAGGTCTCCTAGGGCATCATTTATCTCGCAAACTACCCACTCAAAAACTTCGATCTCTTGGTATCTTCTGCGCTAGGGTTTCTCCTTCGATTCCCTTGGTTTCCTTAGAATTGAAACCTCATTGGGATCCTCACAATGCCTTGCATTAAAAACTCATTCTTTGGTCCCTTTATCCTTTTGGATTAGGTCAAGTATATCATTTGTTCCTAAACACTACCCCCTTGACCTAACCCCGAGTCTACTTGGTCCCGTGTGGTCCCATACAGTGTTAAGGACAATTCATCAAAGATCACTTGGAATCCAAGCCTTCACAAGAATTTTAGGGCTTAGGGACCTCCATTATAAGATACATACTCTAAACCTAAACCTTGAAATTATCCTTGAGCCCTTCCTTGAGAGCCTTCAACCTTGCCTTCCAAACCAAGCAAGCCATATATTTGAGCCTCTCTTGTGAATAGGCTTCGAGGATCACCTCTCACCCTATTATTAATCCATTCATTGCGTGATCCTTATTATAACAAGTCCCCTCCCATCGATGAAAGTTCGTAAATAGTAGGGAGCCATAATCGAGGTGACAGTGGACTATTGCTCCATTGTTGCCCTTGACTTGGTAGTAGCTCTTCAAGGATCCCCTTTTAGGACCCTTGCTAGTTTGAGTGGTAATAGGGACCACCCCCCTTAGCTTACCTAGGAGAGAGCTTAAACGAAGAGAGTTGGGAATAAGAGACAACCACATCCCTTGATTTTGCTACCAACCACACCTGTGGAGTTAAGGACTTTTCTCACTAACTTAGGTGTCTGTGCAAGGTGGCAACAACATGTACTCTACCGAATTTTTTGTTCTACTAAAGGGAGAGAACGAACTATTATTTATAGTCATCAACTATTTATGAAAGGGCGCGTCTGTTGGGTGAGGGAGCCAACATGAGGGTCGACCTGTGTAGGCTTATAAATATTGTTTTTAAATTTTAATTGTATAGGAGCCGACTTTAATAGAGGTGGTTCTTTGCTAGTGGATCCTTAAATACTTATAATTTTTTCTTGAGATCTATTGTGCTAAGATTTAATATGCTAAGTGTAACAAGTTTCCAAAAGTATTTTGAACCTGTATTTTGATACACTATAAGATGGAATTCCAAGATGATGTACGATTACTGCTATCCAATAATTTCCTTTCAATTAACTTTGCCACCATCTCTTTCTTTGTACAGGACTCCATGCATATTCCTGAGTGATTTTGTTTACTGAATAAGAGATTCAACTTGTTTTTTTTGTATAAATCTTTCTTTTGTAGACACCGTCTTGAGCAGAATAGGCAAGGAATTTCCAATAGTCAAAATGTTGACATCAAGTGTGCCACCTGTCAAGATTAAGAATAATGATATTTTTCTCTCTGCCCTTCCTACTTATCCTTGATCATAGCATAAAATCCTTTTGCCATTTTCACTATGACAACCTTTTTATGATCATGTCACTTGGATTTCATCAATTTCTTGAACAGTGCTAGATATTGCTTGAAAAATGCTAGGGCTTCTTCCCCATACACCTAGGGTTTCAAGATTAGGCTTCCTTCCATATATGTTCTTCATCCATTAGGCTAGCTAAGGACATCATATATCAAACATTCAAGTTTAGGGCTTGCATCAACAACTCTAAAGCTAGAGCATCTTCTAGAGCTAGGGCATCATGTACATAGGGCTTGCTTTAACAATGTTGGACATCATATTGATATCAATGACAACCTTATCCAACAATCTCCCCATTTTCCATTGATGGAAATACTCTCATTAACAATGAGACTCCATTTTCTCCTCTCCCTCTTTCACATCAATGGAAAATGGGGTGCTTTTTCTTAATAGTGTTTTTTCATCAAGTGCTCCCCCTGTTATTTACTCCCCCTATCTTCATCAAGGACAACTCCCCCTGACAGTATGCATGATCTTCTTCTTTATAATAGGCAGAATTTTGCTGGAACATAATTTTTGCCTATGATGACCAAATTTGATTAGCGGCTACAATCCGTGCCTTGATCATTCGAGGCACATTCAAAATGTTCCTTTTTTGGTTCCACATCCTTCCTTCTCCAAATTTTTGTGACTTGTTTGTCATGCTTGGTTGATGATGGTTTATTGGTTTGTCTAGGAACCCATTTCAAGTTGCAATTTCGAGCTATATGTCCAACATTATGGCATTTGAAGCATTCACTTATGTACATAAATGAGGAAGCATAATTTTTGTTGTTGAACACTCTGGAGTATCTTCCAACACTTTTACTTTTGGGGAACTGATAGGAGTCCTCATAAATGTCTTTGTTATATGCCCTGGAATCCTTTGCCATGTGCCCAAAATTTGTACAAGAGTAACAATCACCAAAAAATATAGTTTCATACTTAAAATATGAGCATTGTCTTGGTGGACTTTTAAAGTTGTTCTGCCTTGAAGTTCCTTGCTACTTGCATTTTTTACAGCATCAACATATCTTCTTGGAGCATAGGCCTTTTCAATGTTAATTTGACTCTTTTCCTTGCTTCTGCTGGAGCTAGGAGCATTAGCACAACTTTCATGCTTCTCCACATTCTTGTTCTTTGATGCTTTAGGGTTTTCATCACTTTTGTTAGAATACTCACTTCCATATCCAAGACCAGATTTGTCAAGTGGTGATCTTTGATGAATTAGGATGTCATCCAAGAATTGAGAACTTTTCAGATTCTTAGATAGCTTGTCAACTTCATTTCTCAAGGAAACAGTCTCTTCTTCAAGCCTTTCATACTCTTCTTCATTCTTTGTCAGTTGGATCTTCATTACTTGTTCTGCTCTCTTTTCCACTAGTTGAACATTTAGAGAGTTGAATTCTTCTTCATGTTGACCAATTATAGCATCAAATTTACTCAAGTCCTCAAATCTTTGGTTGAGATGACTCGTCAAAATGCCTTCCCTTTTCTCTGCTTCTTCTAGTTGGGTTGTCAAAAAGGTGACTTCTTTATTATGTCTCTTCTCATTCTGATGCAATTCTGCCTTAAGCTTGCTGAGATCCTCATCTCTTCCTTGTACTTGATGCTTTAAAAGACTAACTTCTTTTATTTTGTGAAGGTCATGATCAACATCTTGTACCTGCTTCTTGAGTTCCTCATTTTCCTTTTTCACTCTGGTCATCTCTTCTAGAGCAGCTGCAAGATTTTCCTTGAGGTCTACTTCAACTACAATTTCAGGGTTCTCTTCATCATCGTCTTATTTTATGCAATTGATGCCTTCATCTGCCTCCTTTGACTCTTGATTTTCTTTCTGCTCTAGTCCACCATTTTCTAGATCTAAGGCTGAGGTCATGAGCAAAAATCCTTTTGATTGCAGATCTTGAAGATTCTCCAAATCTCTTTTGCTGAAGCCTATTTCTTCATCTTGACTTTTAACGGATCTGGTAAACTACACAAGATTTTTTTTATTGCTTTTGCATTATATTCCTTGGACTCCTCTTTCATTGTGCTTCTGGTAACCACTAATTCCCAGACTTCAAGACCTTGAGCCATAAAAAAAGAATTCCTTTCTACGTCTCCATGCCTCATAGTTTGTTTCATTAAACAAGGGATCTTTGTTAGCTTGATTTTCTTCTAATTTCTTGGCTAGGGAGGAGACATCTTCAAAAGGTTTGAAGCTTCTCTTCCTTGACGTTGTCATTTGTGTTCTAAGGATCTACCTTCCAGTTGTTAGGTTGTGACTGTAGGTACTGGCTCTGATACCAATTGTTGGAAATATTGAGAAGGGGGGTGAATCAATGTTTCTTTTACAATTGTTACTTTATGCCAATTAAGATCACTTAATAAACCAGAACACAAAAATGTACAACAAAATAATAATTTATAATAACAAAAATAACAAGGATTTCAATCCTCTTTTACAATAATAATTTGTACAATCACTCTTATAATTCCTTCAGGGCTCCAACCCTAGATGAAGACTCCAATATTCGATCTTAACCAGGCTTGAACTTGTACTATACCAAGCTACATCTTGGTCGTGTTGAGTGTGAAAATTTCTTAATCTAAGAAACCCTACTGCTAACCATTGATTTACTTCTCCTACTTGATTATTTACACAAGTTATTAATCTGAAAATTCAGAAAAACAGCGAAGTAAATACAATTAGCAGCCTACACATACAAATCATTTACTGAATAACACGCTCATATGACAAAGTGACACACAGATTTTTCAGACAAAGGTCCTCGGAAAAACCCAATGCGGGAAAACTGATGCAGCTAACTCTGGAGGGTTTTATTATTAACCAGATTCTGCATACAACAATTTCTGGGCACCTGACATGGTTCACCCTACAGAGAAAATCACAGCAACTATACCTCTTTCTCTCGGAGATAATAAATATCGTTGATTCACACCCTCAAACGAGATTTACAAAACTCGAGCCCCTTCTAGCCCACCGAAAACCCCAACGTTGCTCCTCAACCCTCTGTGTCAGCCTTTGTGCTGCTCTGGAAGGGCCTGCGTCACCCCTGAAGGGATTACGCTACCCCTGTGTTGCTTTGACTGGGCCTGCATCAGCCCTGCGTGGCTCCCGCTGCCCCTAACTAGGCTCTAGCTGGACTGCATAGCACCTGGCTGCCTCTGTGCTACTGGATATGCTGCCTCTCTGTCGCTGTTGTATTCTTGGCATGGGATCAGATCATCCCCTTGCCAATACTGCCCCTCACTGCACTGCAAACTCTTCTTGAAATTCTTAGCAAACCACGCCCTAGAATTTTAGCTTAGCTTCAGTGCTCCGCCAATGTGTGTGTTCTCCAACTGACCCCAAGTCCTTCTCTTATACTTTTCTCATTGGGAAACCAACGGCCGTGATCTAATCTCTAATCAACAGCTAATATTAGAAGTTGCTTGATCCATGTCACTTAAGTCACTCTCATCACATGTTTAATTTAAATCACTTTAATGTTTTAATTTTCCTAAGTTATTCTTAGGGTCCCTAATTAAAAAGATTAATTATTTGAATATCTCTTAAACCTGATGGAATTTCTCCAAACACTTTCTGGGTCTTGGAGATCTCATGTACTCCAGCTCCTCCACAAGATTTGGAAGCTAGAGCACATCCGATGCTACCCCAAAATCTCAACACTCCCTCTTAGCGAGGAATGTGCTCTAGCAATACATCAACTCCGAAGTACTACTCTGATCTTTGGCATCGGCCTCCGTGTTGATACTTGGCCTGCTACCTCTCCATCAATACGCTGTTGTTGCTCTCTGTACTGCTGCCTATGACTCTACCACAGTGACTGCTACACCGATACTGCAGCTCCCTCTCAAATTGTTGCATCGTGTTGCCAACTGCTACACTGCAACTTAGTTGCTGAGAAGTAAGCAACTGAAGGACCCCTGCCCAGATACTGGCAGACAAGTCAGTCAGGCTGCATCTCATCACTGAAACTCCTTAGGTTGTTGCTCTGTGATGTCCTCCTAAAGCCATTGCGCTGCTACAGCACTGCACTGCATCCTCTGCACTACTTAAGTCCCATCAGCCCCTCTGTGTTGCTACCTCTACACTGCACTGCTCCCTCTACAACGTCCTAGCCTTTACCATCCGCTTCACTATTATCCTCTACACCCACAGCTCCAGTCATCCCTACTACTGTCTTAAGGCTACCATAGCACGTATGTGATCCAAGAGTTGGGCTACTCAAGGATCCTGCCTCCACTCTGTAGCTGCTCTACAGATCAATATCGCCCCATCTCTTCTCTCGAGGTACATGAGCACTCATGGCCACGTCATCATCGGAGCCATCGTCTTCTTTAGCCGCAGCAGCCTTGGAACTAAAAGCTTCCTTGTCCTTCTTCCTTAGAGGACAATTGGTGGCGAAGTGTCTAAGTTCACATCGGAAACATTTGATCATTGATAGATCACGCTTCTTTTTCCCTTGTTGCTTCTTAGATGTCAGGGTTGCATCTTCCTCTTTCTCCTTCTTCACTTTGCTTCACCCGATGCTGGTTTGTCTCTTGGTCATTCGTCGGATTTCCTCTTGTTGGAGGATATCCCACATGACGTCCCAGTTTGGAAGGTCCTGTCTGCCCAAGATGCTTTGGACAAACATTTCTCAATCATATGTGACTGCATTTAGAGTAGTCCTCACCATGACATCATCCTCCACCTTAACCCCCATGGCAATCAACTGATCCCAAATCGCTTGCAACCTGAAGAGGAAAGGATCGATTTCCTCTCCCTTAGTCATCATAAACAACCTCATCTGGTTCTCCAAAAGCATCTTCTTCTAGACGAATTTTCCTTGATACAGTGTGGTTAATGCTTTCCACATACCATTAGCCATCTTCTTCTCGGCTATGTGTGGGACCACATGATCCTTGACCTCGTCCATGATGAAATGCTTAGCATGCACTTCAGCTTCATTATGCTTCAAAGAAGAGCAACATCGGCCGGTGTAGCCAAGACGCTCTCTGCATGCTCCTGTAATTCATATGCCTCCAGGACTGTCGGGATTCTGGCCTTCCAGATAGCAAAGAAGGACAAGTCGTCCAACCTATCCTGATCACGTAGTCCATATGGCGCCATCTGCTCAGAAATAATCTGTCGAAGCAGATCCTCCTCTCCCTGCTTCTATTTCTACCCTCAACAGAAACTCGAATCTAGGGTCCTTGGCGAGAAAGGCACCCTCTGCTCCCTCTGACAACTAATTTTCTCCCTTGGAAATCTGTCAAATATTCTGAATTAGCCCTCTTCGATCACCCTACAATCGATCCTCAGATTTCTTTGGCAAAAGTCTGTTGAGCAACTCTTCTCCTCCTGCTCTTTGTCAACTTAGCTAGGCACGATTCTAAACCGACAGAATCTCCGCCACACCAGCAACTGCTAAAGATCTGAAGCTCTGCTTCCGGACCACGGCAGCTCTACACAGCAACTCGAAACTGGACTGCGTCCCTCTAGCTGGCCTTTACGTGAGCAGACTGGCTCATTGCAACCTCTGCGCAGTGCAGGCTGCTCCTACGTCCCTCTGGAAGGCACTGAGTTGTCTCTGTGTCACCCAGCTGGGACTACATCATCCCCTACATAGCCTCTGTTGGGACTCTATCCTCCTAATGCTGCGCTGCCCTCTACGGATCTCTGCTGCTTCAGCTGCTCTCTACAGCAAAAATTTCTTCAGCCGATTTTGCTGGAGATTCAGCTTGATCTGCAATCGCTCTGATACCATGTGAAAATTTCTTAACCTAAGAAACCCTACTGCTAACCATTGATTTACTTCTCCTACTTTTGTTATTTACACAAGTTATTAATCTGAAAATTCAGAAAAACGGCAAATTAAACACAATTAGCAGCCTACACATGCAAATCATTTACTGAATAACACACTCATATGACAAAGTGACAGATTTTTCAAACAAATGTCCCTGGAAAAACCCAATGCGGGAAAACTGGTGCAGCTAGCTCTGGAGGGTTTTATTATTAACTAGATTTTGAATACAACAATTTCTGAGCACTAGACATGGTTGGCCCTACAGAGAAAATCACAGCAACTATACCTCTTTCTCTCGGAGACAGAAAATATGCCTGATTCACACCCTCAAACGAGATTTATAGAACTCGAGCCCTTTCTGGCCCTACCAGAAACCCCAACGCTGCTCCTAAACCCTCTGCGTCAGCCTCTATGTTGCTCTGGAAGGGCATGCGTCACCCCTAAAGGGCTTACACTGCCCCTGTGCTGCCCTAACTGGGCCTGCGTCAGCCCTGCGTGGCTCCTGCTGCCATTGCACTGCCCTTAACTGGGCTCTGGCTAGACTGCGTGGCACCTAGATGCCTCTGCGTTGCTGGATATGCTGCCTCTCTGCCGCTGTTGTATTCTTGACCTGGGATCAGATCATCCCCTTGCCAATACTGCCCCTCACTGCACTGCAAACTCTTCCAGAAATTCTTAGCAAACCATGCCCTAGAATTTCCGCTTAGCTTCAATGCTCTGCCAATGTGTGTGTTCTCCAACTGACCCCAAACCCTTCTCTTATACTTTTCTCGTTGGGAAACTAACGGCCGTGATCTAATCTCTAATCAACGGCTAAGATTAGAAGCTGCTTGATCCACGTCACTTAAGTCATTCTCATCACATGTTTAATTTAATTCACTTTAATCTTTTAATTTTCCTAAGTTAAACTTAGGGTCCTTAATTAAAAATATTAATTATTTGAATATCTCTTAAACCTAATGGAATTTCTCCAAACGCTTTCTGCGTCTTGGAGATCTCATGTACTCCAACCCCTCCACAAAATTTGGGAGCTAAAGCACATCCAATGCTACCCCAAAATCTCAACATTGAGGACTCCAATCCTCTCACTAAATTCAAGCTCCAACCTAGTTTTCCACAAGGCTCCAACCTTGTGTGAGGACTCCAATCCTCTAGGGCTCCAACCCTCTCAATCTGCCTCGGTTATTCAAGATAGTTACTATGGTTCTCCAAGGCTTCCAATATATTCTACAACAAGCCTTGAAGGATTTCTCTGAGAGTACTCTTGCTTCAACAATGCTTTACGTATAACTCCAGAATTTGCTTCATCAAGTGCCTAGTATGTGTCTCCAAAACCCTTCATGCCTGTACAAAACAATTTTCTTTTAGGCTACTTCATTAGAGCTTCAACAATGCTGCTCCAAGATTTTCTTCAAGATGTCCTCCAGAATTGATCCAAGACTGTCTCTAAACCTTTTTCTCCAAGATTGCTTCTGCAATAGTAAAGACTGCTCCAAAAGAGTCCTCACACACAAATATTCAATTGCTTCAGAACTTCCTTCTTCAATCCGGCTACACAATAGGTCAGCCCTCAAGTGTTTTTCAATGCTGCGTCTTTAGATGTCTTCAAGGGCTCTTCAATGCTCTTCAAATCTTCTTCAAGTGATCTTTAGCTATACTTTAACTCCAAGTACTTCTTCAAGGTCTTATTCAAAGGTATGCCCCAAGTTCTTTCAAAGCTTTCAACTCTATCACTAGGTTGCTCCAAAGGATGCTCAAAGCCTGCTCTGAAACTGCCAACCACTGTCCTCAATAGATCTGCACAGTAAGTCTTCCAAGAGCTCCTTCAATGATGGCTCCCAGATGCGCTCAATAATTCTTCTATAAGACTTCAAAGGTGTCTTCTTCAACAATGCTCAAGAGGGTCTGCACTGAACGATGAAATGATCAAATTGGATGGAACTCTGTGCTACAAAAGAGGCCAGGAGTTTGTCCAAAAAGGTTCCAAAAAATCCACGAAAAATATAACCAAAAACCAAGAGAATACACATTAAATCCTTGCTTCAGCTCCTTTATTACACAAAGGACTTTGCTCAGACATATACTACAGAATTTCGTTCACACTACACTTTGCTCAGAACTTCGCTCCTTGTCATAAATATATAATTCAAGCCTTGCTTTTCTCTATCACAGGTTCAAGAATCTGAGTTCCTCTCCCACAAATCTGACCTCCAAAAAGTTTGCTCACATGTCAATAATAGATCTGATCTTTATATTTTGCCACAGGTCTGACTGTTATAGTGGATAAACAACAGGTCCAAACTATATAGGTCCTAGGTTAGAGCTTCAATCTTTTTGCAACAGTCCAATTCAGCTCTTCTCAACCTCCTTCACAGATTTCGAATATTACAGGATTACTGTCAAAAGGTCAAATTTACAGAGGTTTGCTTCCAGAAAGATATGAATTCTATCACAGAGGCTATCAAAATTACACAGCATCCAAATTGTCTCATATTTCCTCAATCCTATGCTAGTCTATTCTCTCTTCCTTTGTCTTTGTCTCAAATGCTCCTTGCTTGTCCTCCAGATCCAAATCTTCTTTCTGTATTTTACCAAAATTTTTGTTCTACCAAATGGAGAGAATGAATTGTTATTTACAGTGGTAGATTATTTATGAAAGGACACATCTGTTGGGTGAGGGAGCCGACATGTGTAGGTTTATAAAATATTTAAAATTTTAATTGTATAGGAGTCGACTTTAATAGAGGTGCTTCTTTGCTAGTGGATCCTTAAATACTTATAAAATTTTCTTGAGATCCATTGTGCTAAGATTCACAATGCTAAGTGTAACAAGTTTCCAAAAGTATTTTGAACCTATATTGGGATACAAAATAAGATGGAATTCCAAGATGATGTACGGTTACTGTTGTCAAACAATTTCCTTCCAATTAACTCTGCCAACCATCTCTCATTTGTACAGGACTCCATGCATATTCCTGAGTGATTTTGTTGCCTGAATATGAGATTCAAGTTGTTTTTTTTGTGTAAATATTTCTTTTGTAGATGCCATCTTGTGCAGAATAGGCAGGGACTTTTCAGTAGTCAGAACGCTGACATCAAGCATGCCACCTATCAAGATTAAGAATAACAATATTTTTCTCTCTACCCTTCAAACTTATCCTTGATCATAACATAGATCCTTTTGCCATTTTCACCATGATAACCTTATTATGATCATGTCACTAGGGTTTCATCATATTGCTTGAACAATGCTAGATACTGCTTGAAAAATGTTAGGGCTTCCTCTTCATACACCTAGGGTTCAAGATTAGGCTTCCTTCCATACAGTTCTTCATCCATTATGCTAGCTAAGGACATCATATATCAAACATTCAACTTTAGGGCTTGCATCAACAACTCTAGAGCTAGGGCATCATGCACATGGGGCTTGCTTCAACAATGTTGGACATAATATTGACATCAATGACAACCTTATCCGACAACTACGCAGTCCAGTTCAGCATGCAGACAGGAGTGTGAGTTGCAAAAGAGAGGATTTTCTAGCCGGCTCCACACATGCACCATGTTGCACACTTTTTGTCAAAGTTCCAAGGAAACAAATATGCCAAGATTTTCCAAATGATCGGATCATCTTTCAGCAATCTATGTGTCATTGTAAACCCATTCTACAAATATATAATGTAAATGATGCTAGTAAGACCATGAGTGTATGTAACAACCTAGGTAAGCCTATTATTTTAGCGAGAGTTTCACCCTAGAAGGTTTTTCGTCTCACTGATTCATTTGTGTTTCTAAACACAGATGGTTGGCAAATTTTTTCTCTCCAACCTCACCCCAAAGCTAGGGTGGAATTCTTTGTCAAAGTATTAGGTGATTCCTAATGTTCTAGTCGAATCTTATGTAAAAGTGACTTGGGAATAATTTAAGCTAGTTGGCTAAATTATTTTACTACAAATCACTTGGTCTACTAAATCATAGTGTCATAGAATTGGGTATGTATTTTGCGGGTCTAAGTTGAACGGGCATTCCCCCTTTGAGGGTTGAATTGTAAAAAATCTTATATAAAAAATATTTTAGTGCATGGTCCCTCATACTAAGACACCATGGTTAAAATATTAGAGGGTGGAAAAAATATTAATCCCCTCAAATGTAAATTAATTAATTTTTCTAGCAAAATAAAATTAAATCCTAAGCCAAATTAGATTGATAGAAAAATTAAATTTGCAACTATAAAAATTCGTGGGTCTTGAAAGAACTAATTTTTGGAGATCCTCCACCAAGGGAATATTGGATATTTGAAGGAAAATTGGACCCTTGGACCTTGGTGGTTAAGTCAAAGTCGATTTTTTGAAGAAATTAGCACAAAATAATTAATTTGGAGCTAATGAAAATAGAATTAAATGAGAAATTCAAAAGTTCCTCAAAAATAAAAATTCAACAACTAAGATTAAAAGATCAAATATTTTTCGACGGCCAAGATTATTTTGACAAGGATCAAGCAAACTAGCCATTATTTTACCACTTGGAGGATTTATCTATATATAGAGAGTCATTTGTGTGTCAAAGTCAGATAATGTCTGGCTAAGAAATTGTTGCAGAAGCATTGACGTAACACTATTGTCTCGCTGGGAACGATATTTGAAAAATAATTAAGACTTTGGGGTGTAGTTCACGATATTCAGTGTTCACTGATTTGTGGTATGTGCTAGGTACGGGCTTTCCTATATTGTGTTGATTACTGTTGAAATTTGTTTTCATTAGATGGGGATAAAATCACTATATTGATAGATTTTGGGTTTATCTTAGATGGTTTGATTCGCCATATGTCTAACAAATTTTCTTGAGAAAAATATATCGTGTTTGCAGGTTCCCCAGTCCTTGGTCTCCAAGTTCACAAACTGTGGGCATGAACTGACCTTGTTTGAACTCCAAATATTTATATGGTTGATCTAACTTCGCTACGGCTATAGTGTGCATTAATTTTCCAAATTGTTATTAGCCATTTATCAAAGAAAAACTCCATAAAAAATTATTTCTCAAAATTTCTTTCAAGCATTGTATATTTGTAAAATTATTTTGTAAATTATTTTTGTATATTATTTTTGCTAAATGGGGTTTTGGGGTTTTTAGATTTTTTGTATGTATTGAGGTTTTGGGTATTTGTAAATCTATTTCTGCAGGTGAGATCAAGTGAAGAAAGTTGGAATAGAGCTAGATCTGGGCCCTTGAGGGTAAGATCTAACCTCTAAATTTTTTTGCAGGGCCAGCCATTGAAGAAATTGATCAAAATTGCAAATCTAAAGAAATTAAATTTTTCTGAAGTTGGGGTTTCACTTTTCAACCCTCCCAGGCCCAGATCCGGCCTCTCCAAGGCCAATATTGGCCTCTACCCCCCATGTGTCAACATTTTCCCCTCTGCATCATCATTTTAGGGTTTTTTAGGGTTGTTCGTACCCTCTAGGGGCCTCGGCCTACCCTTTTAGCCCTAGCATTAGGGTTTCAAGGCCTTTCTAGGCCTAGTCGTGGGCCTAGAAGGACTCGGCCTACCTCAGAATCCCTAGACGACTGCCCTTAGTGCTAGTTGTGGGCTTTACAACCGTAAAAACCTAGTCGTGGCCCCTTTTTAGGGCTTTCTCCTGCCCTCTCTCCATTTTGGCCTCCATTGTGAGCCTCTTTCTCCCCTCTTCAGCCTTAGTGTTGCCTCTTTCGGCTCTTTTCCCTAACCGTTGCCTTTCTTGAGCCTTTTACCCTGTCTTTAGTGTGAAAATTACTAAAACCGGAATCCTATTGCAGCAACTGGAAAATATTCACCTAATTGTTAATTTTAACTTAACAATTTATTTGCAGTGTTCTACAGCAAACACTGAATACATCACACTGTAACCTACACAAATACAAAATACTGTAGAAACAAATATACAGCGCAGGAAAGAAATAACACACAAATATACACCGTTAATTTTGGACAATGTCCTCGAAAAAACCCAATGCGGAAAAACCAGTGCAGCAGCTAAGGATTTGTATTATTATGCAGTAGTTTCTGAATACAAATATTTGGATGCGTTACTGGCTATCTGATAAAGAGAATATAACTGACAGAAATGAAGTGAGAATTATCCTCACACTATCACTGTCGATCTGACAATGATCCAGCCTCTCAATCGCTAGCCTCTGCATTGCCTCTGTGTCACAATTCGTAGGGACTACGTCACTCCTCTGGTTGATCGATCTGCTAGCTTGATGCTCAGATCTCTGGCCCTTCGGTCTCACACCCCGGCTCCCGACACTAGATCTGGACTGCTCCTCAACAAAACTGCGGATCTCCTCTCAGGCTCTGCATTGCCTTAACGTGGCTCTGCACTGCCCAGCATGGATCTGCGCTGCCTCTCTAGATCTATCTTTGCCTCCTCTGCTTTGTATTCACCAGATCAGGAAAATATTCCACCGGCCACTATCCCTGCCCCTCACTGCAAGAAATCTTTCGATCTTCCTCCAGCAACTGTTGCGCTGCTCTCTTGAGAAATCAATCTCTTTATCTCTTACTAGATGTATTTTCCAAATGCCTATCGAGCCTCTTCTTATAATCTTCTCGTTGAACATTCAACGACCCAAATTAAATCCTAATCAATGGCTCATATCATCTTGACTCGATCTCTGTATTTTTCTAGAAGATTCACACCCAGTTTAATTAATACCCTTTTAATTATTTTAGTTTCCTAAGTTTAGACTTACGCATCCATTAAAAAGCACATCTGATGCTTCCAAAAATCAACATTTAGCCCTCTCCTAGCCCTAATTTAACCCCTAGCCATTTCTGAATTTTTCTAGACTGAATTCTTGGAGGATTTTGCAGAAATTTGGCTCAAAAAGTTTGATTTGCAGGTGGCAACTTCATTGCAAAGTTTTGGCAAGTTTGGGAAAAGTGATCTTTAAGGCCTTTATCCTAGGGTTTTCTCTCTAAACCTTAATTTCTCACTGTTTTATACAACTGTAAATTTTAATTTTTAATAGTGGCTTAAAAGCCCTAAAAACACATTAAATTGGTCAAAATACTCTAAAATTGCATAATTCAAATTTTCTAGAGATTTAGCCACTTGGGCATTGAAGATCTAGCTTAGATCTAGTATTTTGTTTGTTGAAGATTCTTTGCATAATCTCTGAATCAGATCTTAATTTTTCTAAATAACACACCTAAAAGGGCTCAAAAACTAATTTTTTTAGTTTTGGCAAATTTTTCCAAGTTTTGGGCATGTTTTGGCACTTGTATGTAATATCTCGTTTTGGGGATATCTCTAAAACACAACAAACTCTAACCAGAGATGGACTGGGAGGGCGTTTACCAAATATTTCACCTCTGAGAAGAGGGTGAGATCTGGAGGCTACTTGGCCCTTTCCAGACTCTGTCTAAGAGTATGAAATAAACACACCAAGTGGTATAGAACTAGAATGCCCGAAAATATAAAAAGATAACAGTACAACAAACATACAATAGCATAGAATGTACGACAAATCATCCAAAAATATAGAGAGAGAATGCTAAGCCATTTTATTACACTCAGAAATATAATGAAGTACAATAGGTGATCAGAGTGATGGCACCTAAACTTGCTCAAGGCAAGTGAAGAAATGCTCTCAGAATAACCAGGAAATGGCTGCTCTCTGAACTGTGTCCTAGCTGCTGGAAAACTGCCATGTAGCTGCTACTGTTGAAATGAACTGATGACTAGGAGTTGTTCCCCTTGCCGGAATGAGCTGAAAATCTGGAATCCTCCTCTACCCACCAATCTCGGCAAAACGCAGAAATCATATCAGAAATGGCTGAACCCCGAAAAACACCCCCTTGGGGAATTACGCTAGCCTCCAACGCTCTACGCAGAGGCTGAATAGGAATGAATGAAATACGGCCTCAAACTCCACCAAAATCCTCCCAAAGGCAAAGGCTGATCCTCTGCTCAATCTCCCGGCTCAAAACCCCTGCAAGAATCCCAATCCAGAGCTCCTCCTGGATGGACTGCGTCCTCCCTCTCAATGACTGTGCAGTCTCTCTGAATGCACGGCTCCGTAACAAAAATCAAACACCAATCATCCTGCAAAATGCCGAAGAAACTACCTTGCCCGAGCAGGCACTCAAAGTCCCCCGGGGCTAAGGGCGAGATCTCCGATCGGAGACACTCAATGCACTAAACCGTGCTGCAGACAGGCTAAACAGCCAGCATGCTCAAGAAGTCAAAACGACCAGCTCAATATCATCAACAACGAATGATCAAAATGAGGGGGCTCTCCTCTCTATATAGCATTGGCCCCTCTCAACCCTAATGCTCATCTCCTCCAACGTTGCCACGTGCCCCATCATGGTCTGCGCAGTCCCTTCATGTGTTTGCATGGTCTCTTGGCCCCCCTTGGCTCACTTAAGTTACAACGTTGTGCTACTAGGGAGCGAGCTTTTATTTCTAAAGTGAGCTATGTCCCCTCTACTCACTTTTTTTATTTATAAATAAACTATATAAGGCAAAATTGAGCAAAATTTAATATTCCAATTAGCCATTGCTAATTAGGAATATTACAGTCTCCCCCAGCAAAATGTTGCTTGTCCTCAAGCAACTGAAGTGATGGATGCTGCAAAATCCTCTCACTCTCCCAAGTGGCATCCTCATCCGGCAAATTCTTCCATCTCACCAAGAATTCCCAAACCATCCTGCTACGTAGCTGCCTCTCCCTGGTATCAATAATGGCCTCTGGCTGCAACACCAAATGCCCCCCATCATCTGTGGGTGGTAGCTCATCTGTCGCTGTCACCTGCTGCCCCAATGCCTTCTTCAAGCATGATACATGGAAAATGTTATGAATCTTGTTGCCGTGGGGCAACTCCAACTCATATGCAACCTGTCCAACCCTGCGTATCACCCTGTATGGCCCATAAAAGCGGGGCTTGAGCTTCTCAGCTCCCTTCTGCTTCAGTGACGACTGTCGGTATGGCTGTAATCGTAGGTAGACCAAGTCCCCTACCTCAAACTGTCTCTCCACCCGACCCCGATCAACATACAGCTTTCGCTGGTTCTGCGCTGTGGCCATATTATCCTTGAGAGCTCGGAGAATGTCCTGACTCTCTTGGATCCAAATCTTGGCTCTCGAAGCCTTGCTAGCACCAAACATCACATCAGCAAAAGACAAAGAGTGATAACCATATAAAGCGTAGAATGGAGACATACCAATGGACATGTGATGTGTAGTGTTGTAGCAGCACTCCCCCAAATGCAGCCACTTCAGCCATACTCGCTGCTGCCCACTGACATAGTTACGCAAGTAGCCCTCCAGCCACTTGTTAACTATCTCCGTCTGCCCATCCGTCTGTGGGTGGTAACTGGTACTCGATGTCAACTCTGTCCCCACCAACCGGAAAAGCTCCTGCCAAAATCCGCCCATGAAGCCGCTGTCCCTGTCACTGATGATGGTCTTAGGAAGACCATGTAGCCTGAAAACCTCTCTGAAGAACAACTCGGCCACCTGTGCTGCTGTGTAGTACGCGGATATGGCGAAAAAATGCGCATACTTCGTCAGTCGATCAACAACGACAAAGATACAATCCTTTCCCTGCCCCATGGGCAACCCTGTGATGAAGTCCATTGAAATGCTCTCCCATTTCCCCTCCGGAATGGGTAGAGGCTGCAATAATCCTGCGGGATGGCTCATCTCCCCTTTGTTCCTTTGGCAAACATCGCACTCCCTGATGTGCTGGAGTACGTCCTCCTTGAGGCCCTTCCATGAGGACCTCTCTCTAATGGCCCTGTAGGTTTTGGTAAACCCCTGATGGCCGGCCAATGGTGAATCATGTGATGCCTGAAGTATCTTCTTCTTGAGCTGAGATCCCTCAGTCAAGAAGATCCGGTCCCTGTAGTAGATGATCTCATCAACCACCCTGTACCTGTCCATCCAGAACCTCACATGCAAATCTGTCCTTGGAGTACTCAACTAAAAGTCGAGCCCTCCAGTCTATATCCAAGCTCATAAGAGACAACGTGGCTGATCTGCGTGAAAGGGCAACTGCTACCACGTTATTCTTACCCTTGACATGCTGTTATCAAAGTCACCATCTTTCAGATCTGCGGTCATTCATTCCTCTATGACATACACAGCAAAAGAAGACTTGGCATTCAACAATGATGGTCTACTCACACGTACACATTTCCATACGAATACTGGGGGAATTTGGCCAATGCATGCCTGTGGCCAACATCTCCTATCCTTATATAGACAAACTACTCAGTGTAGGAAGTTTATGCTCTCCAAAGGATACTAGGTGTCCTCACTGCATCAATACCACGTCGATCCCTATAAAGATGCATCACACTCAAAACAAATAGGTATGCATCCCGGCAATGCAAGCAACGGCGGCTACTCATACCTCCATGAGCATTAAAGGCTATTCTTAATATCCAGACCAATGAATGCCCTTCTTAAATTCCGTCATGAGGTGCAGCAAGCTATGGGAAACTCTTGACGAACTTCCTGTAATAAGTACATATGCCAATGAATCCTCGAATTTCCGTCACGTTCCTCGGTTCCGGCCAATCTCTGATGGCCCTGATCTTCTCCTCGTGGACTCTCACTCCGTCCACTCCAATAATGTGACCCAAATACAACATCTCCATCATCCCAAACTCACACTTGGAGAGCTTAGCATAGAACTATTGCTCTTCCAAGATATGTAGTACTGCCTCTATATGCTGGAGATGCTCCTCCCAAGTCTTGTTGTATATAAGTATGTCATCGAAAAAGACCAATATAAACTTCCTCAGATGACTACGGAAGATATGGTTCATGCAAGACTGAAAAGTAACTGGGGCATTGGTTAGCCCAAAAGGCATAACCAAAAACTCAAAGTGCCCATAATGACACCTGAAGGCGGTCTTGGGAATGTCCTGTTCCCTCACGCAAATCTAATGGTACCCTGATCTCAAATCAATCTTTGAGAAGAACTTGGCTCCTCTCAGCTCATCCATCAACTCATCGATCCTGGGTATAAGATACCTGTTCTTCAGGGTCTTCTTGTTCAGGGCCCTGTAGTCAATACACATCCTCAAGGTGTCGTCCTTCTTCTTCACCAACACCACGGAAGAAGCAAACGGACTCGTGCTCGATCTGATGTGCCCAAGAGCCAGCAACTCCTGGATGGCCTGCTCAATCTCATCTCGATAGGCTTTGGGATGCCTATAGGGGGTAGTAATCATTGCCTTTATGCCCTGCTCAAGCTCAATGGTGTGCTCAAACCCTTGGTTCGATGGCCGACCTGGTGGTATATCCCCAAACACTGTATCATACTTGTCAAGGATGGCCTGTATATCAGGATGAACTGCCTGACCGATGGTCCCTGCCTCTGTCGCCCGCAACTCAACCGCCCACTCTATGTCTCCTTTCCGGAAATCTGTCTCCATCCGGTGAGCCAAAACAGTCTGAGGTGGGTAAGTGTGCATCTCGCAGATCTCATGCTTCCCGGTCTTCTTATCATCCCACTCCATCTCTAAGGCCTCCCATTCTGTGGTGACCTTCCCCAGAGTAATCAACCACTGAACACCCAGTACCACATTGGCATCTAGTATGTTGACCACGAAAAAGTGGTCGATCACAGTGTAGGTACCCATCGTCACTGCTAACTCTGGAACATACTGGGCACACTGCATCATCTGGGCTCCTGGGACCAAAACTGAAAATTCGTCGAAGCTCTCGGTCGGTATAACTCTCCGCTCGACCATCTGTGCATCGATGAAGTTGTGGGTTTCCCCACTGTCAACCAAAACTGATACTCGCTGGCCACATATTGTCCCTCATACGCGCAGCGTCAAATACTTGGGAACTCCTCGCAATGTTGCAAGGGTCCCTCCTGTGGGTGCAAAAGCTGCACCTCCTGCTCCTGGAGGTGGAGGTGGCAACTGATCCTGGGCTGTCTGACTGTCTCCAGCCTCCTCCTCATCCTCCTCATCCTCTTCCCCGCTATCCTTAGAGAAGACCTCAATGAAGTGTGCTTTGCCAGCTACACACCTATGTCCTGGTGCCCACGGCTCCTGACAAGTAAAGCACAACCACTTCTTCTTCAACTCCCTCCTGGCATCATCATCTGTCTATGCCCGTCCTGGATTCCCCTTTGGAGGCAGAATCCTCACATCCTTCCCCTTGGGCTGGAAGCCCTGTCTCTGGGGGTAAGGTGTCCGAGTCCTGGGGAATGCATCTTGTAGATCCCGGGTCCTGCTAATAGCATCCTGGAGTGTAGCTGGTCTAGTAGATCTGACTAGACCCAAAAGTGGCTCTCTAACCCCTCCACAAACATATAGATCATCCGTGCCGCGTATAGATCTGGCACCATCACTGAAACCCTCACGAAATCTGCAATGTATGTCTCTGGGCTCCCGGTTGTTTGAGCCTAGTCAGCTCAACAAAGTGTTGTTCTGGATCCCTCTGGTCGAATATCTCTATCAACCTCCTGGTGAACTCGGCATATGTCGTCACTGCAAAATGTCCGAGTGTAACCATCCCAAGAAACCACCAATCCTGGGCCTCACCATCCAAGTGTAATGTCGCCACCTTGATGGCCTCCGTCTCCGACATCTTGTTAAGCTTCTCCACCCAAGACTTTTTCGAACTGTTGGTGAACCATCAAATGTAGGCAAATGGAATCTGCTATATGTGCGATGGGTATCTCCATCATGATAATGCCAGTGCCCTCTATGATGGTCGCGGGCTCTACTGTCCTGCTGGAGCTGAACAAAATCTCTGAACGAGAGAGCATCCCTGAACTCCTGCCCATAGGCCTGATACTCTGCAAAATAATCTCCCATATGTCTGGGCTCTGCCTCCTGCTGGGCTCCTACCCCTGCGTCTGCTCCCAAGAAAGTCGGTATGGTAGAGCATGTAGGTGCATGTGAAGCCATCGACTGAGTAGTATCACGCTGAGCAGCACCATGCTCCGGCAAATGGTGGGATGTACCCGCTCCCTCACCTACCAGTGATGGTGGGGTCTCCTGTTGTCTAGCCTCTCTGACGGTGAATCTGCGACCCATCACCTCAATCGTCTCGCTAAATCACCCATGGGTTGAGGAGTGCCTCCCCAAAGCTGGCGGCCTCGGTATCATACGCCATCGGCTCTCTGCACTTTGAATCTAACCCGGGCTCTTCACCTGCGTCTATCACGGAGATCCTCTGTGCTGTGTCTCGGAACACGGTCTCCCCTCTCGTCGATGATATTCTCCAACCTACGCTGATCTCTTGTTCTTCTGCCCCACTGCCTTGAATATATGGCTTCTTCCGAATACTCTGTAATATCCCCAAAAGGGAAATAACCAGTAATAAACAGAAATATGCCAGACAGATATAGAAAATACAATGCTGAACCAGATCACTGAACAATTACACATAGGATGCCAGAAACTGAGCCATTTTATTAATCTGAAAGTACATAGAGAGGAGTACAATAAAATCAGAGTAAGTGCACCTATCCTTGCCCTAGGCAAGTGGAGACCCTCTCAGATAAATAATGGCTGCAACAAGGACAGCGTCCTAGCTGCTCTGAAGACCGAAGCTGGACTGCGCTGGTACTATGAGCTGAAGACTGGAAAATAGCTGATCTCAAAACCCCAAATCCTCATCAATGGAAAACGCTGTCTCTGCTAGTGACAGCGCAGAAACAGATGAAGCACTAATCACCAAAACCTCCAGATAGATGGATCAGCTACTGAATGCTAGAAAACGTTGTTGAGCCCACCTCACACAAGCCTGCTCCTCAGATCAGCGTCCTACCTGGTGGATCTGCCTCCTGAATGCTCAGATCTGCTGGATCTGAAGCCTCCAAACCAGATCTGCGTCCTCCTAGGTCAGATCTGCTACCAACCCTTCAGATCTATGCTGGATCTGACAATATCTCTTCAGATCTGCAGCCTCCAAGGCTGGATCTGATGTTATCTCTTCAGATCTAGGCTAGATCTGCCAATATCTCCTCAGATCTACAATCTCCCAAGCTGGATCTAGTGCTATACCTTCAGATCTGCACCATACAGAACCAGATCTGCAAATATCTGCTCAGATCTACAACCTCCAAGGCTGGATCTATCAATGTGCCTTCAGATCTGCGTCTTCCTCTTCCTGCTGCACAACGTCCTCACTCCAAGATTGATCTGCGTCCTTCCTCCTCCTGGAACAGCGTTTTCTCTGCTCAGATCTGGACTGCGTCCTCCCTGGAACAGCGTCCTCACTCTCCAAGGCTGATCAGCGTCCTCTCTTCTCCTGAAACAGCGTCCCTCCTCCTCAGAACTGCGCAGCCACAAGAGGGCTTCTTCCTCCCCAAATCTGCACCAGAAACTGCTGCTACTTGCTACTGAAACTGAAAGGTGTACTCAGAACATAACCTTACTAGGGCAGGCACTCGAAGTCCCCCGAAGCTAAGGGTGAAACTAGAAATAACCTTACCAGGGCAGGCACTCGAAGTCCCCCGAGGCTAAGGGTGAGATCTCCGATCGGAGACACTCGGTTGCACTAAACAGTGCTGCAGACCGACTAAACAACCGGCGTGCTGAAGCAGACAGAAGTCTAGCTCTCAATAATAATATCAAATCATGAATGTCCAAATGAGGTGAGAACCCCTCCTTTTATAATGCCAAACTCCCTCCAAAACTTAACTGCGTCCTTACTCCCCTTGGACCTGCGCAGTTAACCTTGGGTCAGCCTGATGCCTCCCCATCATACTCATGTGGACCCCCAAGGCCCCCTCTCTAAGTTATAACGTCAATCAACTAGGAAAAGAACACTTTATTTATAAAGTGAGGTGACTAAAGTGAGGTGACCCTCTTATTTCTCACTTTATTTATTATTTCTAGCTAAAGCGGCAAAATAAAGCAAAAATGAAATATTCCAATTAGCAAGGCTAATTGGGAATATTACAGTCTCCCCCGGCAAAACGTTGCTTGTCCTCAAGCAACTGAAGTGATGGATGCTGTAAAGTCTGCTCGCTCTCCCAAGTGGCATCCTCATTCGGCAAAAATTGCTTGTTCTCAAGCAATGCTTGAACAAGCCTACTTTCTAGCTGATGCTCCCTGCCGATACTGCAAAATGTGCCTGGGTCCCACTGAAACCTCTCTGTCTCCTGCATCACCCTGATATGAAGGGATATCTCAATGCCAGGATCCCAAACTGGCCTCTCATGGTACCGGCCAATCAATAGTCCTCCCGGATCCCATCGCCACTGTGGCCAATAATCGCCATAAGTCCGTGACTAAGTTGCTCACTGCCTCACAGCTATGACTGAGCCCGCAGCCACTGGCTACTCTGCATCTCGTATGAGGCGGCCCATCAGTGAACCAACTCGTCTCTCTCTCAATCAAGGCATGGAGTCGAAAATACTAATGAGGAATATCTCCCCTCTGTGGATCCTCCATCTCCAAGCAATCACCCGGACAAATGAGCCACCTCCCAACAAGGCAACTCCTGAAAATCTCCTTCCACCTCAAGCTCGGTAATGAAGGTGGGCTGAAAATATGAACTTGGCAAGCATCATAGCTTACCCCATCATCCCCTTCCTCTCTCCACTCATGACAAAGCGTAGGAAGTCTATACCAGATCCTGAGGCTGTAGTGTGCCTCCAATGGCAAAGTGAAAAACCATCCACCATAGAAGGTGCCTCTATCAATGAAGAACAAAGGCGGCCCAAAACAAACCATCCATGAAGAATATGACATGGTCATCATGGATCACCCTAATGTAAGAGATGTTTCTTTGACGAGTTCTACATGAGGATACATAATGCAAACAATCTCTCACAAGGATACAACGTAGTCTCATCACTTGCAACTTGAGAAAATTACATGGCAAGCAATGTACAAGATTCATCACATCTACTAACGGATAGTAAATGGTGAATATGACACAACAACATAAAGGCCAAACACTTGCTTATAGTTGTACAATGGATGTATATCAATCTCATGGCCCACCTCAAAAGAAGGCACATATGTAGTAGTGGTGGCCATGCCTCCTCCCATGCTCCTATTAGAACATGTAGTTGAGAAAATACTCAAAGACACATCCGGCTCATGTGTCTCTCTCTCATAATCAGCCTCCCTTATAAATCTAGATCTATATTAGCAAATGGAGACATGATCAGCAACAAGATGAAGGACATATTTGAAGGTTACATGTGATGAAAAGAAGGTACTTGTTTGCCCCCAGCAAGTCTGTGTGATTTTACAAGTTCTTGCTTGATAAAGTACAAGGCAAAATAATTCATGTTAAACATGCATGTCTTCATATAATACATGATATAGTCTTGCAAATGAACATACATGAGGTGATAAAACACTTTTCCCAAACCACAAAAGATATGGTTGCCTCCATCATGTAGATTGGCCCAATAAAACTCACGGAGCAACATGACAGCTTACCCCTTGTGAAGCAATGTTGCATAGAATGGCAAGTGTGCAAATCAATGAATGTATAGGCAAACTCTACTCACCATATCTTTGATGAATGGTACATGGATCCTAAATGAGTCTCCATATTAGGCATGCTATGAAGAAGAATGAACCATGTGCCTCTGAGGAAGATAATCTCCTTATGCTTGGAAATCCAAGTTAAGAAGAATATGCCATAGTGATAAATGTCTCTATCATCATTACCTCTCTTTGTTCTCAAATTGCAACAAATATAGTGATCCTGGGACCTATGGGTTATAGATCCACCATATCTACTAACAGCACACTTCAGCCATAATGTCTGATCCACGGTGACAACGGCTTGTGAGCTCATGCAAATAAGCTCTGTCAATAGGGCCCCTACATTCTTTGACATGCTCCTTGTCAAAGGCTTCCTCAATAATGCTACAACAAGTGGAATACTTCCCGAATGGAAGTGCTTCAAGCCATCCTCAGGAGGATCAAAGAAATAGTGCATCCCCTCTTCCTCCATCATACAACTCATGTGATGAAGGCAAATGAATGATAGGAGTAACACATCAACACCATGCATCCATACTCTCTGGCTGCTCAATGATGCAAGTATCCATACATCTTTTCCCCATCCTCCTACTCTTAAGAAGAATTTGCCAAGTAGCCAAACTCTTTCCAAGTAACTTGACGCAAACCAAACCTCCTCTTGCCTTGTGTCATAGATGCAAGTAGCCCCCTAGCTCCTTGCTCATCAACGCGTCCACTCAATCACTTGTGGATGCCTTCTTCTTCTCCCCATCACAATGTTCTCCCATGAGGGCTACCATCCCTCCCAAATCAAGTTTCTAAATTTGCACTCCTGGGATCTTGAAATATAAACTTCTCAGGATCAATGAGACCCTATCAAGAATCAAATAGGAGGTAGGCAAAAACCTCCCATCATGATGTGTATGGCTCAAGGGATGTCCAACACAAGCATGAGAGATGTTATCCATCCCAGAAGATGTCCTCCATCTTCTATACTGCTCTTGTAGAGAGAACCAAATCATTGTGTTCCATAGCCCGCTCACAGTACCAGCTCAAAATCTCTCTCCATCCAATCTCAACATATGGATGCATTGCAATACAACTACGATCGTCTCATGTAAGCTATCCAAGTCAACATATGAGATCGACTGGGTAGCTCTGCCTCTCTCTCAGCAGGAAGAGATGACTCTTGACACCTTAATCCACATCCATGCATGCTGTGAAGGGAATGATCGACGCTCCAATGTGCCTGCGGGTTTGACACCATCGGGGAATCCGATTTGTTCCCCAATGCGACCAACTTGGGCAGGCTTGGCACAAGTCACTCAGCACCCTCAGGCTCCACAGTCTGCAACAAAAGGGTCTAAAATCACTTGTGCGGCCTTCTCTCTCAAAACTCGAAAATTCGTCCCAGGCAGGTAATGCTGGCCCATGCTGCGACCATCATCCAATACCTGCTTTTGCTATTACCTCATCGAAGGGTGGATCATCTCTGACCACCTCACCCATACGTTGTGTCTTTGCTACCACCCGAACTGGGACATGGCTCCAACCATCCTCGGAGTGGATGGCTCTCTGGGGTAGGCTCTACCTCCACTATGATATCAAGCAGAAAGCACGGACAGAGTCTCCAATGATGGTGATCTGTGTCTACACTAGAGTGTAACCTGAGGCTCCTTCAATCACGTGTGTCCTCTTCCTCCAAGTGTGAGGTAACCATTTTAATGGTTTCCCTCTCAAATGCTCGGTCAAGGTGGAAAGAGGTATCCGACCTTGTCCTTGTCTTGTTGTAAGCCTATCATGTGAGTACTTGTTTCCCTCTGCGAAAGTTGTGAGGTCTATCACGTGGAGGCGATCATAATCTGCAGCTCGCCGATTAACGTTGGTAGTCTCCACCATGATGATCAGGTGCCCACAGTGTGATTATAGAGTCTAATGCCATCAGTGCAAGGATATATCTCTCCGAAGGGAAATTATCCATGAATACCTGTCAAAGCTTGATACTGGGAATGTCGACCATCAGGAACCGGATCTGCCTCCATTTATCTTTGTTATTCCTGTGTCCTCTGGCGAGAATGTGGGCATAGTGGGGCGTGTGGGTGTACATGAATCCATATCTGCAGTGGTATCTTGCCGAACGATCGCGAAAACCCTAGGGAGTTCTCTGCGGCCCGACCTCTACCGAGGCGCGAGCCTGCGCGACATGTCACACGCATGTGATGGATGAGTGCATCCAACTTCTCAGCTATGTCTGCCATCGAGTCCCAGCTTTCTGTGTCCCTCCCATGGGCTCCCTGAAGCGCAGTGCTGTAAGCCATCTGTTGCTTACTTTGACCTCAGATTTACCCATTGAAAACTACTCAGAAAATTCTAAGGATTTGGAAGGTGATCCTTGTCCAAAACCCGGAAAAACCAGAAAACGTTTTTCCTATTCCAAACTTCAAAATTTGACCTTTTTATTTTGGCCCTTTTCTATTGCGTTTGGTATTACCATTACTAGTATTACGTATGATCTCTTTTAAAATTAATACTTAGACCACGAGTGAGCAATTATGCTACGATACCAGCACAGCAATATCCCCAAAAGGGGAAATAACCAGTCAATAAACGAAATATGCAGACAGAGATATAGAAAATACAATGTGTGGGCAGATCTTGAACAATTACACATAGGATGCCCGACTTGAGCCATTTTATTAATACGAAAGTACATAGAGAGGAGTACAAGAAAATAAATTGGTGCACTATCCTTGCCCTAGGCAAGTGGAGACCCTCGAGATAAATAATGGGTGCCAACAAGGGCAGTCCTAGGCTATCTAAAGACCAGAAAATTTGGACTATGTTGTGCTATGGTGAAGGCGGAAAATAGCTGATCACAAAATTCCAAACCCTCATCAATGGAAAGCAGTCTCTTGCTAGTGACGGCGCGAAGCAGAGATGAAGCACTAATCACCAAAACCTCCGGAGATAGATGGATCGACTACGAATGCTGAAAGCATTTGTTGAGCCTCACACAAGCTTTGCTCCTCGAGATCGACGTCCTACCGGGTGAGTCTGCCTCTGAATGCTCGGTCTGGCCGGATCAAAGCCTCAGCCCAGATCTCGTCACCCTCCCTCCCGATCTGCGTCCTCCTGGGTGAGATACGCATACCAGCCCTTCGGATATATCTTTGGAGTCGACAATGTCTCTTCAGTCTGCCGACCTCCAAGGTACGGATGCGACGTTATCTTGAATCTAGGCTAGATCTGCCAATATCTCTCGGATCTGCAATCTTCCAAGGCGGATCTAGTGCTATGCTGCACCCTACGAACTAGATGCAAATATCTGTTTCAGTCTACCCTCTCAAAGGCTGGATCTATCAATGTGCCTTGAGGATAAAGTCCTCTCTTGACCCAAGGCCAGTGATCCTCACTCCAAGAAGCCCAGTCTGCGTCCTTCCTTCTCTGGCATTTCCCTCACTGAATCTGGACCTCGTCCTCCTGGAGCTGACGTCCTCCTCTCCTGGCCGACAAGCATCTCTCTCTTCTGAAACGAGCGTCCTCCTCCTCGAAGCTGCGCGGCCTGAGAGGGAGCTCCTCCCTCTCCAAATACGCACGAAGACTAACGCTGCTTTGCTCACCCAGAAAACTTGGAAAAGGTGTACTCAGGCAGAGCCCTTACAAATGAACCACTAGAAGTCCCCCGAAGCTAAGGGTGAAACGAGAAATAACCTTACCGAGCCAGACACTCAGAAGTCTAGAGGCTAAGGGTGAGATCTCAGGCCAGGAACACTCGGTTGCACTAAGCAGTCTTGAAACCGACTAAACAACCGAGCGTCTTTGAAGCGAGACGAAGTCTAGCTCTCAATAATAATATCAAATCATGAATACCAAATGAAGTGGAAACCCCTCCTTTTATAATGCTAAACTCCCTCCAAAACCTTAAACTGCACGTCCTTCACCTTGGGTACAGCAGGTCGACGTGAGGCCTCCTCATATGCGTGCTGGACTAGGCCCCCTCTTTAAGTTATAACGTTAATCAACTAGAAAAAACACTTTATTTTATAAAAGTGAGGTGACTAAAGTGAGGTGACCCCTCTTATTTCTCACTTTATTTATTATTTCTAACTAAAGCGACAAAATTAAGCAAGCTGAAATATTCCAATTAGCAAGGCTAATTGGGAATATTATACTCGTGAGATACTCACTGTTGTCTAGCCTCTCTGACGGTGAATCTACGACCCATCACCTCAATCTGTCTTAGCTAAATCCACCTTGCCAGGTTGAGTGCCTCCCCAAACATTTTAGCCTCGGTATCATACGCCATCGGCTCTCTCTACTACGAATCTAACACGGGCTCTTCCTGCTCTGCGTCTATCACGAGCTCTTCTGCTTTCTGCGTCTATCACGGGCTCCTCTGATGTGTCTACCACCGAACACGATCTCCCTCTCTCCGTGGAAGTGTTCTCCAACCTCGCTCAAGATCTTCAGCCTTCACGCCTCTTGTAACAAATGTAGGGCTTCTTCCCCTGGGTGTCATAGGCCGACTAGCTCCACGGGCAACCCGAACTATGCTCGGTACAGCACCAACAATATCTCGTTTCGAGATGTCTCTAAACACGGTGACAAACTCTAACCGAGAGATGGTGGGTGGGAGGGCGTTTACCAGATATTTCACCTCTGAGAAGAGGGTGAGATCTGGAGGCTACCTGGCCCTTTCCAGACTCTGTCTAAGAGTATGAAATAAACACACCAAGTGGTATAGAACTAGAATGCCCGAAAATATATAAAGATAACAGTACCGCAGACATACAATAGCATAGAATGTACGACAAATCATCCAGAAATATAGAGAGAGAATGCTAATCCATTTTATTAGACTGAGAAATATAATGAAGTAAAATAGGTGATCAGAGTGATGGCACCTAAACTTTCTCAAGGCAAGTGAAGAAATGCTCTCAGAATAACCAAGAAATGGCTGCTCTCTGAACTGCGTCCCAGCTGCTGGAAAACTGTCATGTAACTACTACTGCTGAAATGAACTGATGACTAGGGGCTATTCCCCTTGCCGGAATGAGCTGAAAATCTGGAATCCTCCTCTACTCACCAATCTCGGCAAAACCCAGAAATCATATCAGAAATGGCTGACCCCCGAAAAACACCCCCTTGGGGAATTACGCTAGCCTCCAAGGCTCTACGCAGAGGCTGAATAGGAATGAATGAAATACGGCCTCAAACTCCACCAAAATCCTCCCAAAGGCAAAGGCTGATCCTCTGCTCAATCTCCCGGCTCAAAACCCCTGCAAGAATCCCAATCCGGAGCTCCTCCTGGATGGACTGCGTCCTCCCTCTCAATGACTGCGTAGTCTCTCTGAATGCACGGCTCCGTAACAAAAACCAAACACCATTCCTCCCGCAAAATGCCTAAGAAACTACCTTGCCCGAGCAGGCACTCGAAGTCCCCCGGGGCTAAGGGCAAGATCTCCGATCGGAGACACTCAATGCACTAAACAGTGCTGCAGACAGGCTAAACAGCCAGCGTGCTCAAGAAGTCAAAAGGACCAGCTCAATATCATCAACAACGAATGATCAAAATGAGGGGACTCTCCTCTCTATATAGCGTTGGCCCCTCTCAACCCTAATGCTCATCTCCTCCAACATTGCCACGTGCCCCATCATGGTCTGCGCAGTCCCTTCATGTGTCTGTGTGGGCTCCCCCTCTGCGTGGTCTCTTGGCCCCCCTTGGCTCACTTAAGTTACAACGTTGTGCTACTAGGGAGCGAGCTTTTATTTCTAAAGTGAGCTATGTCCCCTCTACTCACTTTTTTTATTTATAAATAAACTATAGAAGGCAAAATTGAGCAAAATTTAATATTCCAATTAGCCATTGCTAATTAGGAATATTACATTGTAACATCAATAGCTCATTCATTCTATGATCTACCTACTGCTATAATAAGTTATTTCAGATCTGTTATTCTGAATTTTTTATCTATTGCAGTAATTGAAAAATATTCTTCTAACTATAAATTTGATTATGCAACTTATTTGTTACAACGAAGATCGAATAAATTTACAACTGCAATTTTCATAATAAATTTCTACGGAAAATAAAACACTGGAAATAGAGAACTTCTAGCACACACAAGAATATTAAGACAGTTATTTTTGGACAATTGTCCTCGGAAAAACCCAATGCGGGAAAACCGGTGCAACAGATGAGAGTTTTCTTATTAATCTTCAGCAGCAAATCTGAGTACAAAAATTTAGATGCCCTACTGACAATCTAAACAAAGGAAAATACTAAGAGAAATTTTGTGAGAAATTTCTCACTCTCCAAAGCGACTTTATGCCCCCGAGATGGACCCTTTGCCCTTACGCTAGAGCCTCTCTGTCACTCTCTGCGCAGAGCTCTAGTGGACTATGCTCTTCCTCACGCTACCTCTTCCAGAATCTGGAGGTCTTCCTTCTGAACTTTTTCTACTACCCTCTCTCTCCTACTACTCACCCTTTAGCTCTATCTCCTCTGTTGAATCACAGCCACTAAGAAAATCGAACTGCCTGGGCAACTGAGTAACTGCACTAGTGTGTTCTCCATCTACCCATCAACTTCTTATAATCTTTTGTTTGAGCACCAACGGCCAAGATTAAAACATAATCGATGGCCCGGATTATTTCCCCATCGATCTGTGTGAGTTTCTAGATGATTCTCACCACATCTCAATTAATATTTATTAATTAACCATATTCCCTAAGTTTAGACTTAGGAAACATTTAAAAATTGGTTAATAACCTAATTGAGACACTTTTGGGTGGAATTTCCAAAAACGATTTCTGGGTTTTGGAAAACTCATGTATTCTAGCCTCTCCACAAAATTTCATGGTTAGAATGCTACAAAAACTAATAGTTATGTCACTGAATATTGCATCTTAGAGTGGGCTAAACTCATAATTTACATTAAGCAAAGAGTTGGGCATCTCTTTAAGCATCTATGGTTATCATAGGCTTGTTGTTTCTTGGGTCTACATTTATTTACTTATTGTTGTCATAATCTCATTACAAGTATCTTTTTCATAGTAGTTTGTTGTTGTTAAGCTCTAACAATTGATTGTCTTGAGTCAGATTTAAGAATTTGTTAATTTGGCACTTCAAACATTCAAACATCTAAGCTTTAATCTTTTTGATGAATTAAGTCAATTTGGGCATTTGAAATCTAATTGGCATTGTGGCATTGGCATAAGATCTAATTGGATAGTTGTGATTGGCATTTTGTAATCATTGGCTAATTGATAAGTGGATAATTTGTTCTAAGTTCTTGTAATTATCATCAATTGGTGTTGAGCATTGGCACTTGTATCCTTAAGCACTTGTCTTGTTTAAGATTGCCTTCTAGTTATTGTTAAGTACTTTTTTCATTAAGGGCTAAACACGAATTTAAGTACTTAAAGACTTGATCAATCTTAACTCAAGAAACTCCACTCTTCTATCTTGCATTTCATTCTAAGACTAGTTGCATTAACAATTTACCTCCAAGCATAATCTTGGTTGATAGACTCCTAGGGAAGCCCTTTCTTTTTAGCTTGAGGGATTCAGCACTTTCTAGTGGTTAAAACAGTGACCTTGTAGTCGCCAAGGCCACAGTCTTTGCAGCGCCAGATGCACTGGGTGGTTGGAACACAGGGGGAGGTATCGTTAATCAGGCCTTTGCCTGCTTCCCATTGGCTTCCATCCCACAACCTACTCCTAAGACTAGTCCCAAAACAATTAAGAGGAAGGTTCAACTTAGACTAGGCATTTAACTTAAAATAAACAAGATCCTTGCATTTCACCTAGATCTTAGGACTTGCACTTCATATAGGTTAGTTCATCATCCAAGCGGCAGTTGTCCATCTAGTTACTTGGCTCTAATTTGTAATAAGCAAGAAGTTTTGACTCCATCAAGCACTGGTCTCAATTTCAAATCTAATCGAATCCATAATCTTGTTGAATTTTACCAAGTAGCTAGGCCACTCAATTGTGTCTCCCGGACAAGTTGGTTCCCAACTTGTTTTCCATTACATTATTTTTATAGGGACTCCCCCCCATAGCCTGTTGTTGGGAGATAGCTAGAACGGAGGGGGCGAGGATCAGAGTGACAACCAACACCCTGAGCAGTTGTCGCGGTGCCTGTACAATCAGCGCAACAACACACTATACACTTGGCAAATGTTTCAAGGTCCAGAGGATGTCTCCCGCTGCAGAGGGAGGGCTTATGTCATCATCCTATCCCTTACAGATGGTCTACAGGCATTTTTGATCCACTTGGAGACCCATGAGGATGTCCTTGTGCCCCCACACCAACTTGGGAGCACCACAGATTCTTGCTTGGAAAACAAGGGGCCAACCCCTTCTCCATTATGTTTCAAGTCTAGTTCTTCATCATGGCACCTTTTGGACTTCATTCGGCCTCCTCAAAGGCCCAACGACTCACTTTATTGATCATTCTACCCTCTTGAGAGGCTTATTCTTATGTTATTGAGCTATTTGGTGGGTTTGTCACCAAAAGTATTATTATTATGTAAATTATTTTATTCTAGGGGCATTTTTAGTCCAAATTAGGTCATTTGAATTCCTTAGAGGATTGTATAAATAGAAGAGAGGCATTCTCTCGCATTCATCACCACTTGGATTGGGTTATTAGCTCTTGTGAGATTTTCACTATCCCTTTTGGACGACGAGTTTGGAGGATATGGATGAATTTTGATGTTTGGATTTCTCTCTCTTGTCTTGGAGCTTCATTATTGGCATAATTGTGAAAATTCCTAGATCTAACAATCTTAGGAATCCTACTGCAACAACTGAGTGTACTTCTCCTATTATGTAAATTACTTTTACAGAATTAATTCAAATTTGAATTCTTGAAGTTACCACTGAAGCAGCCTACAGTGAATAAAAATATGATTCTGAAACAAGGAAACTAAGCAATAAATCAATCACACATAGGACACACTTATTTTTGGACACAAGTCCCCGGAAAAACCCCAATGCGAGAAAACCAGTGCAACAGAACTGAGGGTTTGTATTATTAAGCAGTAGCAAATCGTGAATACATCTTTGAATACCTCAAGGGTTATTTAGTTACAGAGAGAAATATCGGCAGAAAAAAATTGTGAGTTTTACCTCACACAATCACTGGAAAATCCGGCTAATCCGGTCACTAGAAAAGCTACCTCTGGAGGTCTTTGCGTAGTGACTACGTAGGCCCTATGTCACCTCCCCTAGGCACTGCGTCACCCCAGCTGTGGATCGATTTGAATCACGGAATCACAGATCTCAGCCTCCCAGTCTCACACCCCGACTTCTGGCTTTTGGATTTTATCCGACAGTTGAATCTCAGAAACCCTCTGAACCTCTATGCAGCCTCTGCGTAGCCCTAACTGGCTCGTTGGCCACCGCCGACCGGCTCGAAGGCTGTACCGACTAGCCCTCGCTCTCGGCTCATGGACGTCTTCCTGCCTCTCTCTGCTGATGATTCTCCAGCGGAGAAAATCTCTCTCCAGAAGCTACTCTTCCCCTCACTACACAGAATAACTTATATCTGATCTTTGTTCGAGCACTGCTACATCAAAAGAATTCGATCTCAAGATTCACTCTGTGTGTCTTTCCAAATGACCCTCAAGCCTTTCTTTATAGTCTTCTCGTTGAAAAATCAAGGGCCGAGATTAGATCTCTAATCAATGGCTAAGATTATTACATGACTTGATCTTTGCTTTCTAGATCATTCTCACTCTTTTTTATTAATGTCCGTTAATTATTTAATTTTCCTAAGTTTAGACTTAGGGTCTCCATTAATATTATTTTAAATTTTAATAAAACATTAACCGAGTGGAATTTTCACAAACGGTTTCTGAGTTCTTTAGAATACCAGTGTTTAAGGCTCTCCACAAAATTTGGGGCTTAGAGCACTTTCCGATGCTACAAAAATCAACAATCCCTCTTAGCGAGGAAGGTGCTCTAACAATATGTTTGCTGCATACTGCTCTATCCCTGAAGCATCCTCCGAACTACTGAAGTCTGACAAGCTGTCCATCGGCCACTGCGCTACTGCTGCAACTGTACCACTACCCATGACACTGCCACGGCCACTGCTACATCCGTACTACATCTCCCTCTCAAGTGTTGCATCTGCTATGCTGCTAACACTGCATCTGCACTGCAACTTAGACACTGAGAGAAACAATTGTTCAGTGGATGCACCTCGGTAATGAAGACTCTGACTGCTGGTAACTACTGCGTTGTCCCTCTGATGCACTGCACTGTGTAGAACTGCGCTGCTACTGCTACATTGTTGTTGCTCTGCTCTGCGCTACTCCAAAAAAAGGCGTTACTACCTACTACAACTGTCGCTCCATCACTCCTCGGCTCTCATTGAAACTCCTCCATCCAGCTACTGCTAATATGGGCTCCCATAGCAAGGTAATGATCCATGAGGTGGGCTCCTCAAGGATCCTGCCCAACTGAAGTTCAAAGTGAACTACAGCTCTATGTCACCCTACTTCTTACTAGGAGAAGCACGGGCACTCATAGCAAAATCACCTTGCTCGATCTTTGCAGTTGCAACTATCAGATCATGCTTCTCATCCTTGTCCTTTTTCTTCAAAGGACACTGTGATGCAAAGTGGTCCATCTCACCACATTTGAAGCATTTCACCTTCGAGACATCTCTCTTTTGTCTCCGTTGCTCTTGTTGCCCTTTTGATGTGAGGGTTGCATTCTCCTCCACCTCTGGACCCTTAGATCCGCTCCCGCTACTGTCGTCAAGCTTGCACATGACTAGATCTCTCCTCGGCTCTTCCTCCTGAAGTGTTGACCACATTTGCTTCCAACTAGGAAGCGTAGCCCTGCCCAAAATGCTCAGAACAAAAACCTGCCACTCCTCCGTGACTGCATTAAGGGCCAGCCTCACCATAGTTGTTGCAGTTGGGGTGGATCCCATGGCTGCCAACTGGTCTCGAATCTCCTAAAGCATCATAAGGAACGAAGCAATGCGCTTCCCCTTCTACATCTAGATCATGCGCAGCTTCTACTCCAAGTACATCTTTCGCTGCTCGGAAGTTCCTTGGTACAACAAAGACAAAGCTTCCCACATCTCTGTGGCGATGTTCTTGCCAACTAAATAAAAGACTATGTGATCCTTGACCCCGTCAAGGATTGGCCTCTTGCACTTTTCCATATCGGACTTGTACTTCTTAAGTTGATCTGGATCTGTAGGTACAGCAACCACATTCGCCACGAACATCTTGAGATCGAATTTGTCTAGAAGGAACTGAATCCTTTCCTTCCAAATTACATAGTTGGAGGAACCCTCCAACCGGTCCTAATCTCTAAGACCATGAGTTGCCATCTCAGCCGAAAGCTGTCGAATTGATTCCTCTTTCTCCCCCTCTGCGCAGCCTAGGCAGGCTTATACACTCCTTCTGGAGCTCATATATCTACTACCTTGATCTGCTGCTCAGATCCTGGAAAAATGTTGAATTCCTCGGCTAGGAACTCACTGAGGAAGAATTCCCCGCTATGTGCTTTTTCTTTCTTTTGATGCTTCTCTGTATGGCAACCACCTGCAGGTAAATTGCGTCCCTCTGGCTCTGCATGAAGGCTCTGTGTTGCTCCCTCTGCCTCGGCAAAATTTTGAATCGGAAATCCTACCTCTATGTCGACTCACTCAGAGAGAGAAAACCTCAAAAAAAAAAGCCCTCCTGGATAGAATTGTGCAATCCCTCTAGGGATTCGATCTGCTGCTGCCGCAACAATTCGGCCTTCACTTCAAATTCAGATATGCTCTTCCTGTTTCACATCAAATGCTCTGATACCATGTGAATTCCTAGATCTGACAATCTTAGGAATCCTACTGCAACAACTGAGTGTACTTCTCCTAATATGTAAATTACTTTTACAGAATTAATTCAGATCTGAATTATTGAAGTAACTAATGAAGCAGCCTACACTGAATAAAAATATGAATCTGAAACAAGGAAACTGAGCAAGAAATCAATCACACGTACAACACAATTATTTTTGGACACAAGTCCCCGAAAAAACCCAATGCAGGAAAAACAGTGCAGCAGACCTGAGGGTTTGTATTATTAAGTAGTAGCAAAACCTGAATACATCTCTGAATACCTCAAGGGTTATTCAGTTACAGAGAGAAATACTGGCAGAAATAAATTGTGAGTTTTACCTCACACAATAACTGGAAAATCTGGTTGATCCGGTCACTGGAAGAGTTGACTCTGGAGGTCTCTGCATAGGCCTTGGGTCACCTCCTCAAGGCATTGCGTCACCCCAGCTGTGGATCGATTTGACTCTCGGAATCACAGATTTGAACCTCTTGGTCTCACACCCCAACTTCCGGCATCTGGATCTGATCCGATAAATGAATCTCGGAGACCCTCTGAACCTCTGCGTAGCCCTAACTGGCTCGGCGTCAGCCTAACTGCCTTTGCGCTAGCTCTGCTAGACATCTTCCTGCCTCTCTCTACTGATGATTCTCCGGTTGAGAAGAACTTTCTCTCTGGAAGCTACTATTCCACTCACTGCACTTAATCACTTAGATCTGATCTTCGTCCGAGCATTGCTCCGTCAGAAGAATTCGATCTCAATATTCACTCTGTGTGTGTCTTTCCAAATGACCCTCAAGTCTTCCTTTATAGTCTTCTCGTTTAGAAATCAACGGCCGATATTAGATCTCTAATCAATAGCTAAGATTATAACATGACTTGATCTTCACTTTCTAGATCATTCTCAGTCTGTTTTATTAATGTCCTTTAATTATTTAATTTCCCTAAGTTTAGATTTAGTGTCCATTTTTTTTGTAAGCTTGGCAGGACTACATCTTCATCATGTCCAATATATCACCCCGATCGGGGTAGGGAATTAAACCAGTGACTTCACATCAAGGAGTGCCTTAACAGTGCACCCGATTACCATCTATCCAAGACCCCGTGGACAGACTTACGGTCTCCATTAAAATAATTAATTATTTTAATAAAACATTAACCGAGTGGAATTTTCACAAACAGTTTCTGGATTCTTTGGAATACCAGTGTCTAAGCCTCTCCACAAAATTTGGGTCTTAGAGCACTTTCTGATGCTACAAAAATCAACTATAATATAATGATTGGATATACTCTTTTGTACATGTAAGTCTTATTTTAATGCGTGTTCTTGTTAATTACTTTTTTCACATGAATGTTGTTGGGATTTTCGCTATACAAGTCCAAAATTTACTGTTTTTCTATACGAATTGGTGGAAATTGTGATCTTTTATAGCATTGCATCATGTCATGGGCCATGTATGAATGCGTGAATGTTCCTAGATATAATTTTTGTTAAATTCATCTCGATAAGTCGTTGATTATTGCAAGTCAAAGAATAAAGTCCTTGAAGCAGTTGCTCTCATGCCCTAATGTCATGCAAAATTGTTTAAAGGCCTCCTTGATTGTGTGAACTTTTTCTGAACAATAAATTCTCCTTGACTCCATCTCTCCCAAAGGACAAGGCACTAATCCTCCATAGGTGATCACTTTTAAAGCATACTTCTCTCACCTTCCCCTCTTTTTCTAGGCCTAGTCTCCATAGGTCACCTAGGGCATCACTTTTCTAAAGATTTGGCCATCAAAAGAATTCGATCTCTTGCCCACAACTGTGCCGGTGTGTCCTCTAGAGGTCCTCCAAATTTCACATAATTCCGATGGTGGGATCTTGATTCTTGCCCTTGGTTTCCCAATGGATAGTGACCTCACTGGGATCATAACATTAAATCATCAAAATAAGATTCTTTCTTTGATCCTCTTTCCTTCCCTAATTAGGTCAAGTACATCCTTGGTTGATCAACTCCATATCCTTTACCCAATTTTGGGTCCCCTTGACCCTTTGTGGTCTCGCAACTTGCTGATTCCAATTTCACAAAGATCACTTAAAAGCAAAGAATTCATAAGGTCCTTTGAGTCTAGGGGTTTCTTTGATAAGACATATCCTCAACCCCTAACTAACCTCAAGAGCCCTCTTAGCCCTTCCTAGAGAGCCTATCACCTTGCTTTTCAAGCAAGAAAGCTATAGATTTGAGCCTCTCTTGTGAATAGACCTTAGGAATCACTCCTCATCCTTCCACTGATCCATTCATCTTGTGATTCCTCATACACCGGGTCTCCTCCCATCGGTGAAAGTTCGTAAAGAGTGGGGAGCCTTAGCTAAGGTGACATTGAGCTATCGCTACATTGTTTCCCTTGACCTAGTAGTTGCCCTATAGGATCCCCCTCCTAGGACCCTTGCTAGTTTGAGCGGTAACAAGCATCACAAGAGAGACTAGGGGATCCAAGCAAGACCTAGGGTTCAAGATGATCATCAACAATATGACTAGGTCAAGTAAGGATGAGAAGAAGGGTCAATGACAGGTGAACTACCTTTGAGTTTTAAGTGTAAATGACCCTTGAAAACCCACTAACCAAAGAAGCCTAGGAGAAAAATGATGTTGGAGCAAGGGCTTGACGTTTATCCAAATCTAGCCACGGGATGAGCTTCAAAATTTGAGTGCACCTAGAGAAAACCCTAGCGCAATTGCTTGCCAACTCACTCTTCAAATGGACGACCCTAATGCATTTCGCACTAGGGATCCTTCCAAGTTAGGGCAGAAAAACGAAAAAGAAAAAATGAGTTAGAATGTGATCAACTAGGATGAGGATCAATTCCTAGCCAATTGGGAGAAATGAAGTCAAGAATAATCTTGATGAAGGAACTTCGCTCTTCCAAGGAGTCCTATTGTAGCTTTCGCTAGCCCTAAGGAAGCAGCTATCCAACAACAAAGGAGTTTATACTTCGCTTGGCAAGAGATAATTGAGATTGAAGGTTGCAAGAGTAGACCAACCCTTAGGAACATTCATTTGCATTCTCCAATGAATAATGCATGCAATAATACAATAATATAGTGTTTCTAAAAATTTTGTATTACATTAAAGCACAAAATGAAATTATCACAATATATTCCATGCATTAGACATGCAACAACAATAAAATAGCATCAAAATTGCACTTACAAGAGAAAACAAGTATATTCATCCATCACAATTGCATTAAAGAAGCTCCAAGACAAGTATAGCAGAATACAAACATCAAAATGCATCAAAAATCTACAACTTTGTCCATCAATTGCAAGTCTGAAATCTTTTACAAGAGATAATCCAAATCCAAATGATGATGAGTTACAAATGAGGCCTCACTCGTACTTATATGAGCCTATAAAAATTCGATGACCAAAGGGGTGGCCCATTGTGCCCAATCAAAGAGGAGGGCTCTCATGATGATGGCCAAGGAGGTGGCCCCTTGGTTTCCAAGCAAAACATTTGTGGTGCTCCCAAGTGGTTGTGGGGCACAGTGACTGGTTTCATGGGTCTCTGACTAGATCAAACAAGTCGATACTTCATCCATGACGGCAGGAACAAGGATACAAGCCCTCCCATGTCTCCCTAGGTGACACTAAACCCCATCTAGGCTATGGATCAAATGCCAAGTGTCTGGTGCAAGTATGTGGTCGGCTAGGCAATGTGGTCCAAGTGCATCATCATCTCTGCATGAGTGGGGCACGTTGTGCTAAGGGATCCCATGGCGTGGCAATCAATGCTCTGTTGTGGAGGAGGCCCGTGGCTTTCAACACTCACCCTACAAGTGCCAACATGACCCTCTGGAGGGCTTCGATCCCATACAGGGAGGCCAAACCTAAGATGAAGACCCACCTGTAATCCTATATATGATCCAATGCGCCTCCTCACCTTCCAGTACAACAATGTCATTAGTGCAATTAAGTAAATGAGCTTACAAATCACAGGCCCAAGTGGACACTTCATAGTGGCATGCCCTTCCAAATGGGCTTTAGAATGTACAGGTGTCACCGGCTCAAGAAGGAGGTTAATAAAGGGCCCTATTAGATGGTTTCAACCTCTAAGGGAGTGACAGGTCCATGGTACATCAGTCAAATGGCATGTGTCAGATGAAAAAATAGTGGAACAGAGTGGGATAGCAGGGGAAGGCTCCAAGCCACATGCCATGGTATAAGGGTCGCTAAAATGAGGGAAGCCCACACATGGGTATATAGATGTAGGACGGAGCAATTGTGGTTCATGAGTTACCCCAACCTTTGTTTTTCGACCCTTCTTAATATGCCTTTTGCCATTTATTGATTTTAATTTCTTTTAACTGCTTGGGGCTCCAAGGAATGAGAGCATGATGTGTATGATAAACCAGTGATTATTCCCCCTTAAGGTTGGGCAATTCATCGCCCACCATGGGTTGGGACAATCATGGGTTCCTCAATGATGCAAGGGGCTCACATAAGGGACCCTAGGAACCAGGGTGATGGCCATAATGATAAGGGGTAGAGCTCATGTCCATATTTTTCCCACGTGCTAAATATTTATGTCCCAACCATCTTTTGAATTTTATGGTACATTTCCTGTTACATGTGGCCAAATTATGCTTTTAATTTTATTTTTGGTTGCATCAACCTCTGAGGCATCTTTCCAAGCCCAACCCAAAGTGTGGACAAGGGGAGGGGGAGGCTAACTCCTTGAGGACCCAAAGGACAAATGTGGACTCGGATGGGAAAAGAGTGAAAAAGGGGTTATAATGAGCAGAGAGGACAAATGTATATGATGTCGGGAAGCGAGACCCCGCGTCCAAAATTGGGGTTTCCCATGTAGTGCCACTCCTAAAGCTAGTAGCTAATAAATGGGATCCCACGGGACTAAGAGACAAGACTAACCACCCAGTTGGACAACGGGAAAAGAGTCCAGACCAAGCCCATTCTTTCCATCGAATCCCCCCACAAATGCATGTCTAGATGTGTCCATGATAAGTAAGCAAAAATACCCAATTACATAATGAAAATCCATACCTTTGGGGTTCGAAGGCCCACCTACAAACATACGATCATAACAGATGGACGAGGGCACACAATGGTTGGCTCAAGTGGCGGAGAATGGTGGCATGTTGAGCTATCTCGTGGTTGCAAAGGGTTGTTGGTTGTCGGCTAAAGACAAATCTAGGAGAAATAATTCTCCTAGAGGTGTCACCCACTGGTGGTGGGTAACAAGTCTGAATGGCATAACCAAAAACTCCTAATGTCCTCCATGTGAAAGTTCCAGGATTAGAATCCTTCTACACCAACTGGTTAAGTTTCTTCTATTTTGTTATATAACTGAACAAAATTATTTTTTGTTTTCTACGATAAATAACGAAACTAACACACTGCAATCTTCACAAATATAAAAAATGTTTCGGAAACAAAATACAGCGCAGGAAAGAAATAACGCACAAACAACACCGTTATTTTTGGACAATGTCCCCGGAAAAATCCAATGTGGGAAAACCAGTGCAACAACTGAGGGTTTTTATTATTATGTAGTAGTTCCTGAATACAATCTTGGATGCCTTACTGGCTATCCATTATAGAGAAAATAACTAGCAGAAAGTTAGTGAGATAACCTCACACTGGTACGAGTAGATTCGATATTGATCTGACTGAGGATGAGCCCTCTGCGTTGTCTCTGTGCTGCTCTATGTCACACCTACGCAGTTACTGCATCATTACTGCAAGGACTGCATCACACCTCCCGACTGATCTTTTGCTAGCTGGAAAGTTAATCCTTTGACCTCCCGGTTTCACACCTCGACTTTTGGTACTAGATCTCAGCTGCTCCTCAACAAATCTTCAGACTCCCTCTGAAGCTCTGTGTTGCCTCTTCGTGGCTCTGCACTGCCTCTTCTGCACCTCTCTTTGCCTCCTCTACGTTGTATTCACCGGATCAGGAATACTTCTGTGAAAATTCCGCTACTTGGAATCCTATTGCAATGACTGATTAAATTTTTGTTGCCTAACTAAAGCAAATTATTTAACATATGCTATGATAAATATCGAAATGAAATACACTGCAGTCTTCACAATAAACAAGTACAAAAAAAAATTTCTAGCACAAGTATACACACATGGACACCGTTATTTTTGGAAAATTGTCCTTGGAAAAACCCAATGTGGGAATATCGATGCAGCAGCCAAGGGTTTTAATATTATGCAGTAATTTTTCTTAGTACAAATTTATGATTGTCGATCAAGACAAGTCATATATAGAAATCTAACAAATAAAGCCTTCTGAGACAAATCTCACTCTACCATGGAATTCCGGCACTGACCTGCACCTAACTCAAGTTGCTTGGCACTGCCTCTACGCAGTGACTACGTCACCCACGTAGTCTCTGCATCACAACTGTAGCTGCTCCCTGTCTCTGCAATGGAACTCACTGCTAGCTGGAAACTGGAATCTTCTTCCCTCCAAAAATGTCCTCCATGAACTGGCACTGACCCTTTGCGGTCTCCTCCACAGAAATCGAAACTCCCTCTACAGCGATGTGCAGTCCCAACGTAATCTCTGCGTCACTGGCTCTGCACAACTACCTGTGGTTCCTATTGTCTTCTCTCTATGCACTCTCTAGATCTGGAATTCTTCCTTCTGAAAATTATCTTTGCCTCTCTCTATGAGAATCCTCTCGATCAATCTTCCCTCTGAGCACTGCTCACTAAGGAATTTTGATCTCTAGATTCTTTCTCCGTCTCGATGTGTTTTCCAAATGATCCTTCAAGCCATTCTTATAGTCTTCTCGTTGAGGCTTCAACAGCACAGATTAGATCTCTAATCAATGGCTAGAACATTCACACCAATATTCTATCAATTCCCTTTAATTATTTTATTTTCCTAAGTTTAGACTTAGGGTCCCATTAAAATTAATTAATTATTTTAATATAATACAATTCAAGTGGAATTTCACTAAACAATTTATGGGTTATCTAGAATACATGTGCCTAAGCCTCTCCATAAAATTTGAGACTTAGAGCACATCCGATGCTACCCCACATCAACACTCCCTCTTAGCAAGGAATGTGCTCTAACAATATGCCCTACAGCACACTCCTCTGACCCTGAAGCATCTCCCTCTGCGCCGCTGATGTCTGACTCCGTTGCCCATTAACTTTGCACAAACACTGCATTTGTACTACTGCAGACACTGCATACTGTGGAAATTTCTTAATCTTTACACTTTATGCAGAAATTTTTACTGTTAATCTGGTTATGCTCCTCCTACTTAGATAAGTTATTAACTGAATAAATTCACGTTAAAATCGAAGCAAAAAACATAACAGATCTCCACCAATTCAGATCTAGAACAAGTTCATGCACACATAGACAAAGTGACACAGTTATTTCTGGACAAATAGTCCCCGGAAAAACCCAATGCGGGAAAACCAGTCTTTTGGCTGCTGGAGGGTTTTATTATTATGAATTTTCTAAATACAACAAGCCTGGGTTTCAGATTTGGAAAACCCGACAGAGAAATAATAAATCTACAACTCGCTGGCTGATCTAGGGCCAAAACAATGACTGATACACACCCTCAAACGAGATTTACAGAACTCAGCCAAAATTAGGGCCTAGAAACCCTAGCGCTGCCCCTGAAGCCTCTACGTCAGCCTCTGAAGCCCCTCTGACCCTCAGCGCTGCTCCGAAAAGGGATGCGTTACCCCAGACTGGGTGACACAGTCCTTACGCTGCCCCTTAGGGTCTCTGCGCAACCCCTGAGGGTTTCCTGCAGAAAATCACGTTGTCCTTAAGGGGCTGCGCAACACCTGCATAGCACAGTTGCTGCCCTTCCTGTTGCTACTCTCCTGCTTCTCTACATTGCCTCTTTGAGTTGATCTCTGTCTCTTGTTGATCCTAGACCCTGGGATCAGATCATCCCCTTGGCCTAAATTCCCCTCTTTGCAACTGATACACTTCTGAGAATTCTTAGCAAACCCACCCTAGAATCTCAGCTTAGCTTCAGTGCTCTGTCTCTATGTGTCTTTCAAATGACCCCAAGCCTTTCCTTTATACTTTTCTCATTGGGAAACCAACGGCCATGATCAGATCTTGAATCACCGGCCAAGATTAAAGAAAGCTTGATCCGTGTGACTTAAGACACTTTCATCACATGTTTAATTAATTCACTTTAATTATTGCTCCCTAAGTTTTAACTTAGGAAATACATTAAAATAATTAATTAATTTAATATCTCCTAAACTCGATGAAATTTCCCAAATCAATTTCTCGGGTCTTGTAGATCAAGGTACTCTAGTCCCTCCACCAAATTTGGGAGCTAGATATAAACGATCATACCCAACACACAAGATCTTAACACAAACTGCGCTTTCCAATGGCTATTGTGCATCAAAACAATACCTCTAAAATTATTGTTACCGACAACCCAACTCGCTACTGAAACAGGTTCTCAACCATACCCATTTTCTCCCTGAAATGAATGAAGCTCTTCCTAGAGCTTTTGTGAGTACGTCTGCTACCTGATCTCTTGTGGGGACGTAGTGTAGCTGTATTGTCCCATGGTGAACACAGTCTCAGATAAAATGACATCCGATATCTATGTGTTTGGACCGATCATGAAATACCGGATTCTCAAAGAGCTTAATACAACTCGAATTGTCTAGTAAACACTAGTCGTGCTCCATCCTTTTCCCTAAACAAGCTCCCAAGAAGCTTTCTAAGCCATATGGATTCGCACGTTGCTGTGTTGGTCACATATTCTCGTCTTACGAGCTCACTGCTACCAACTTCTCGTTTCTCGCTACACCAAAAAAGATCATTCCCCGATCCAACGTCGACACAATACCTAGAGGTACTTTTTCGGTCAGCTGAACTTCCTGCCCAATCTGCATCTGTGAACCCACTTAATCTGACATCATCCTCTTGGGTGTATTTCAACCCATATCCGATTGTTCCCCACACATATCTAAGAATGTGCCTTGCTGCTGCCCAATGTAACTTTTTCAGTTCCACCATGAACTAACTAAGGGTGTTGACAGCAAAACAAATGTCTGGCCTGGTATTAACCAGATACATGAGTGACCCAATGAGCTGTCTGTACAAGGTGGGGTCTACTTCCTTGTCTCATGATCCATCTATCTTCTTCCAGTTGGTGATCATGGGCATCGCCATGGATCGGCAATCCTGCATCCTGAACCTCTTCGAAATTTCCATGGCATATCTCCCTTGCCCTAAGAAGATTTGTCCATTCTTCTACCATACCTCCAATCCTAGAAAATTATGCATCAACCCCAAGTACTTCATGTCGAATTCTGCTTCCAAATTCCTCTTGCAGTCCTTTATGAGCCTAGATGATCCTGTAAGGAACAGGTCATCTACATACAGTACTAGAACTAGAGACTCATTCTCTACCAATAAATAGTAGAGATTGGGATCTGCATCACTCTTGACAAATCCCAACTGCTGCAAGTAGCTATCTATCCAACCATACCACGCTCTGGGTGCCTGCTTGAGCCCATATAGGGCTTTCTTAAGTCTGCATACATGAGATTTCTTCTCATGAGTTTCGAAGCCCTCAGGATGTTTTATGTACACCTCCTCTTCCATCAGCCCATTCAAGAACATTGACTTGACATCCATTTGGTGAATCTCCCATCCCATCTAAGCAGCCAAGGATACAACAAATCTAATGGAGGTGTATCTAGCAACCAGCGTGAAGGTCTCTTCATAGTCAATTCCTTCTTTCTATGCATACACTTTTGCCATGAAACTTGCTTTGTACTTCTCCACGCTGCCACCTGCAGCGTACTTGATCCTGTAGATCCATCTTGATCCTACAACCGATCTATTCTCTGGTCTAGGTACTACTTCCCAGACATCATTCGTCACGATAGAAGTGTACTCTTCTACCATGGCATCCACCCATACTTGGTGTTGAACGTCTTCCTGGAAACTGGAGGGTTCCTCTACCTATGCAACCAATGCCTGGTACCTGTCAAATTGTCTACGCTGCCTCTTCTAGGTTCTGGGAGCTCCAATGAATTCCTTTGCATCCCTCAGTATCTGTCGTGCCTCCCTACTGGTTCGACCACTGGTGGTAGGAGGTTCTCTCAATTCCTCCTCTTATTCTAGTTGTTCCATATGCTGAGAACCACCAGACTCTTCCTCTCCTATGGAAATGCTAGTACTGGTTACTGTACTAGATCTTGGTGTTTGTCCTCCTGCCTGTCCTTCCTGCTGCCCCTACTACTATTCGACTAAAGGAACCTCTGCTGGCATCTCACGAGATTTCCGGAAGGCTCTATCCTCCATGAATTTAACATCTCGCCTCACTACAACTTTCTTGTTGTTAGGAATGTAGATTCTATATGTTTTTGAGGTCTCACTATATCCTACGAGATACCCCTTTTCTGCAGTTTGATCAAGTTCACTTCTCTTCTCATCTGGCACGTGGCAATATTCTAGACTCCCAAATATTCAGAGGTGTCCTACTTCCGGTTTCTTCCCTGTGAAAACTCCTTCAGGGGTTTTCTTCCCCAATGCTCTGTGAGGAGTTATATTCTAGATGTATACAATTGTGTTACATGCCTTTGCCCATAAGAATCCAGGTAGTTCCAGGTCATATAACATGACTTTTGCTGCCCCTATAATAGTCTTGTTCTTCCGCTCAGCTACACCATTCTGTTGTGGATTGTAACGAGTTTTCCACTCTCTCTTGATGCCCTCCTTTGCGCAGAAATCTGTGAAGTCTCCATCTGTGTATTCTCCACCAGTATCTGAGCGCAATATCTTTATTTTCTTCCCTGTCATGTTCTCTACGAGAGCTTTAAACTCTCTGAACCGAACAAAGACCTCATCTTTGGTCTTTAGGAAGTAAATCCAGGTATTCCTGGAGTAATCATCAATGAAGGTGACAAAATATTTGCCACCGCTGAGAGCATTTGTGGACATCGGGCCACAAATGTCTGAGTGTATCAATCCTAATGTGCCTGTTTCTTGGTTCTCACTTCTGAGAAAGACTGCTTTAGCGTACTTCCATAGTACGCACCCCTTGCATACGTCATCATGCTCCGTACTGAGGACTAGTACACCAGTAACAGTCTCTCTGAGCATCCTTAGTGCTCCATGGTGCAGATGTCCCATTCTCCTGTGCCATAGTTCGTTCAAGTCGCTTTCACCATCAAGATTGTTGCCTATCAGTGTCATTGGAGACTCGAGCTACAATCTATATAATCTATTGCTTCGAGTTCCAATTTACTTCTTCTTCTTCCAGCTTGGATGCTTGACGTATGCCTTCTTCCCAATGAAGTATACATCATATCCCTTGTCCTATAACTAGGACACTGAAATTAGATTCATCCCAAACCCTGGCACATGCAACACATTCGTGGCTCTGATGTTGGTTCCTGCTTCCGTCCGAAACATTATGGTGCCTCTCCTGGCTGGAGTGCATTTTTCTTTGTTCCACATAGTGATCTGGAAGTCCATCTGCTCTTCTTGATAACTCGGGAAATATTCTCGTACTCCAGTCATATGTGTTAAAGCCCCGCTATCAATATATCAAATACCTGCAGATGTTGAACTTGACAAACATGCAAAAGCTTCTTCTATTCTAGAAGATAAGTTATCTAAGTCTTCCATACTTATCTGTGTTTTTTTTTTGTTCTGCAAAACAAATTGCATCCCTTCTGAAGCTTAACATTGAGCCTGTTGCGTAGTCCCTTGAGGGACCCGATTCACTGTCTACGCAGTCTCCTCCCTCTTTTGCTCAGTACTGCCTCTTTTGGATCTATCAGCTCTAATACCATGTGAAAATTCAGCAACTCAAATTCCTACTGCAACAAATGATTAAATTTATTCTATTGCATAATTGAAGCAAATTATTTAACATATGTTGTGATAAATATCGAAATGAAATACACTGCAGTCTTCACAATAAAAAAATACAAAAAAAAATACTAGCACAAGTATACACACATGGACACCATTATTTTTGGACAATTGTCCCCGGAAAAACCCAATGTGGGAAAAATCAGTGCAGCAGCTGAGGGTTTTAATATTATGCAGTAATTTTTCTGAGTACAAATTTATGATTCTCGATCCTAACAAATCATATAGAGAAATCTAACAAATAAAGTCTTGTGAGTCAAATCTCACTTTACCACAGAATTCTGGCACTAACCTACACCCGACACAAGTTGCTCTGCACTGCCTCTGGGCAGTGACTGCATCACCCACGCAGTCTCTGCATCACAACTATAGCTGTTCTCTATCTCTACACTAGTTCTCACTACTGGCTAGAAACTGGAATCTTTTGCCCTGCGAAAATGTCCTCAGAGAACTGGCACTGACCCTCTGTTGTCTCCTCCACAGAAATCGAAACTCCCTCTACAACTTTGTGCAATCCCAATGTAATCTCTGTGTCACTGGCTTTGCGCAGCTGCCTGTGGCTCCTGTTGTCTTCTCTCTATGCACTCTCCAGATTTAGAATTATTCCTTCTAAAAATTATCTCTACCCCTCTGTGAGAATCCTCTTGATCAATCTTCCCCCTGAGCACTGCTCACTAAGGAATTTCAATCTTTGGATTCTTTCTCCGTCTCAATGTGTTTTCCAAATGACACTTCAAGCCATTCTTATAGTCTTCTTGTTGAAACTTCAACGACACAGATTAGATCTCTAATCAATGACTAAGATTAATTTTTGACTTGATCCGCCTTTTCTAAAACATTCACACCCATATTCTATTAATTCCCTTTAATTATTTTATCCTCCTAAGTTTATACTTAGGGTCCCATTAAAAGTAATTAATTATTTTAATAGAATACAATTCGGGTGGAATTTCACTAAAAGATTTTTGGGTTATCTGGAATACATGTGTTTAAGCCTCTCCACAAAATTTGAGACTTAGAACACATCCGATGCTACCCCAAATCAACAACTTCCACTAGCAAACTATCTCTACCCCTCACTACAAGAAATCTCTCAATCACTTCTCTGACAACTATTGTGTTGCACTCTTGAGAAATCTATCTCTTGATCCCCAATTCGATGTGTCTTCCAAGAGCCCATCGAGCCTCTTCTTATAATCTTCTCGTTGAACATTCAATGGCCCAGATTAATTCCTAATCAATGGTTCAAATCATCTTGACTCAATATCTGTCTTTTTCTAGAAGATCCACACTCAATTTCATTAATACCCTTTAATTATTTTAATTTCCTAAGTTTAGACTTAGGCATCCATTAAAAATAATTAATTATTTTAATAAAACTGTTTTCGGGTGGAATTTCTCAAAATGATTTCTGGGTCTTAGAGGACGCATGTGTCCTAACCTCCTTGCAAATTTTGAGGCTTAGAACACATCCGATGCTACCAGAAATCAACACTCCCTCTTAATGAGGAATGTGCTCTAGTAATGCAACCTGTTGAAGCATCACCCTGACTCTGTATCATCTCCCTCTGCGCTGCTGATGTCTGACATCACTGCCCCACCAACTACTACACAAATGTGGTATCTGTGTTGCTGCTAACTCTGCATGTTGCTGCTAACTCTGCATGTTGCTGCCAACTGCATCTGCACTGCAACTTTGTTGTTGTTGCAACATAAAAACATCCAAAATACTGAACCAAATGTGTTCAACATGATGCATCTGGCACTAGAGTTCTGACTGCTACTAGTCTCTGCGCTGACCCTATGAAGCCTTTGCGCTGTTGCCGACTCTGCATTATGCCAACTGCACTACTCAGTCTCTGGCGCTCCTAGCCACTGCAACTGTCACTCCGACGCTTCTCTGCACCGACTAACACTGTTCCACCCTACTACTTCTGATATGGGCTCCCGTAGCAAGGTATTGATCCGAGAGGTGGAATCCTCAAGGATCCTGCCCATCTATAGTTTTCTGGAACTACAGTACTAGATCACCCCACCTCTCCCATGGAGGTATGTGGACAATCATAGCAAACTCCTCCTCCTCAATCCCTGCAGTTGCAACCTGCCGATCATGTTTCTCTTCCTTGTCCTTCTTTCTGAGAGGACACTGCGTAGCGTAGTGACCAAGCTCACCACACCTGAAACATTTGATCTTCGAGACGTCCTTTTTCCGCCTTCGTTACTTCTGCTACCTCTTTGATGCAAGGGTTGCATTATTCTCTTCCTCCTTGGGCTTCATTCCACTGTTGTTGCTGCCATCCAGTTTGCATTTTACTAAGTCATGCCTCATCTCTTCTTGTTGAAGAGCAACCCACATTCTTTCCCATTCCGGCAATCATTCTCTGCCCCGGATACTCTGGACGAAGACTTGCCATTCTTCTTAGACGAAATTCAGGGCCAATCTTACCATCTCTGTATCCTGAGGCGCTGACTCTACAGCTTCCAGTTGATCCCGGACTTCCTGAAGCTTCAAAAGGAACGGATCTATGTGTTCCCCCTTTTGCATTCTCGTGGATCTCATATTCTCATCCAAGTACATCTTTCATTGAACGGAAGATCGTTGATATAGCGTAGCCAAAGCATCCCACATCTCTTTGGTTGTCCCTTTGCCAAATATGCGAGAAACAATGTGATCTCGAACTCCATCGAGGATCAGCCTCTTGACCTTTGCCATATCCTCTTGTAGACTTTCAACGGATCTGGATCTGCAGGGACAGCTACCACATTATCGATGAAGGCTTTGAGATTGTGCTGATCCAGAAGGAAGGAGATCCTTGCCTTCCAAATCACATAGTTGGAGGCACCCACCAAATGATCTTGATCTCAGCCCGGTTGCTGCCATCACGCCCAACAAATGTCGAAGTCTACCTCTAACCCTTTGTGCAACTGCTGATTGGCTCTACGCACTCCCTTTTAGAGTGAGCAAAACTTCTCTCGACTAATGCTTCTTCTGCATGGGAAATTAGAATTCTGGGATAGAAATTCTCTAAGGTGAGAATTCCCTCAGTGTGCTCTTCTTCCCTTCTAACACTTTTCTGCACGAGCAACTGCTGCAGAAAAATTTGCGCCCCAGCTGAAGATCTGGTCTGCGTTGATCCCTCTGCCACTAACAAATTTCGATCTGGAAAATCTGCTTCTCTGTCAACTCACTCAGAGAAGGATTTTTCCACGAAAATCTTGCCCTCCTGGCACTAGACTGCATTGCCTTCTACGGATTCGATCTGCTGCCTACGCAGCTCTTCGAGCTCCCTCTTTAGCTCTGCTTCTGAGTTCTTCTTTGCCTCACCTACACCCTGATACCAACTGAAAATTCCAGGATTGGAACCCTTCTAAAGCAATAGGTGAAGTTTCTTCTATTTGTTATATAACTGAACAAAATTATTTACTGTTTGCTACAGTAAATAACCAAACTAACACACTACAGTCTTCACAAATATAAAAAATGTAGCGGAAACAAAATACAGCACAGGAAAGAAATAACACACAAACGACACCGTTATTTTTGGACAATGTCCCCGGAAAAACCCAATGCAGGAAAACCGGTGCAGTAGCTGAGGGTTTGCATTATTATGCAGTAGTTCCCGAATACAATCTTGGATGCCTTACTAGCTATCCGTTACAGAGAAAATAACTGGCTGAAAATTAGTGAGATAACTTCACACTGGTACGAGAAGATCTGGTATTGATCTGACTAAGGATGAGACCTCTGCATTGTCTCTGCGCAGCTCTGCGTCACACCTACGCAGTTACTGCGTCACTACTACAAGGACTACGTCACACCTCCCGGCTGATCTTCTGCTGGTTGGAAACTTGATCCTCTAACCTCTCGATCTCACACCCCGACTTCTGGTACTAGATCTCAACTTCTCCTCAACAAATCTTCGGACTCCCTCTAAAGCTCTGTGTTGCCTCTACGTGGCTCTACGCTGCCCAGCGTGGCTCTGCGCTACCTCTTCTACACTTCTCTCTGCCTCCTCTGCGTTGTATTCACCGGATCAAGAATACTTCCACCGGCAAACTATCTTTGCCCCTCACTGCAAGAAATCTCTCTATCACTTCTCTGGCAATTTTTGCGCGGCTCTCTTGAGAAATCGATCTCTTGATCTCCAATTCGATGTGTCTTCCAAGTGCCCATCGAGCCTCTTCTTCTAATCTTCTCGTTGAACATTCAATAGCCCATATTAATTCCTAATCAATGGCTCATATCATCTTGACTCGATCTCTGTCTTTTTCTAGAAGATTCACACCCAGTTTCATTAATACCCTTTAATTATTTGAATTCCTAAGTTTAGACTTAGGCATCTATTAAAAATAATTAATTATTTTAATAAAACTGTCTCCCGGTGGAATTTCCCAAAACGATTTTTGGGTCTTGGAGGATGCATGTGTCCTAGCCTCCCTGCAAATTTTGAGACTTAGAGCACATCCGATGCTACCAGAAATCAACACTCCATGTGTTCTAAAGGCTATTTTGGGAATGTCTTCTTGCCTCATTCCGCTTTGATGATATCCTAAATGGAGATCCAACTTAGTAAAGAGAATTGCTCCATGCAATTCATCTAATAATTCATAAATGAAAAGAATAAGAAAGTTATCTTTGATAGTCATTTTGTTTAGTTATCTGTAATTTGGAGACATATGCCATGAACCATCCTTTTTATAACCATCACGATTGGTGAAGAGAAAGTGCTTTTTCTAGGTTGAATGATTCCTACCTCTAACGTTTCTTCAACAATACACTCAATCTCAATCTTTTGTGTATATAGGTACTTGTAAGGCCTAATGTTAGGAGGTACACTTCCAAGTTACACATCAATGGCATGGTCATGATCTCGAACAGGAGGAAGACCCTTGGGCATCTCTTCAAATACCCTGGAATGATTGTTATTAACTTTTGCAGATCCACTTGTGCAGAGGATATAGATGTTTGAACATCTAATTAAAACAATTGTGCAATTACACCTTCGTGTCCTTTTTTTATCAATTTTGTCATGTTGTTTGTCATGTCCCCATTTTTATTTTCCTCTAGAGTACAGTCAGGTCGCTTTCCAGGGTATGTGATGGCCAGGCCACAGGAGCAGGATTACATCATCAAGGGTGTTGGGGGAGTTTTGAGGAGTTTTTATGGGATCTTATGGCATTCGCTTGGCATATTCTATCATTCGCACAGTTTGCATTTTGTTCCATTGCATTCCGACAAATTTCAAAAAATAGCATTATTATGGGGCCTAACTTAATTAATTATGCTCGAGGTGTCGTTCCGAGAAGATTATTTGATGGAACACCTCAGTGTAATAGTTCGTTGGAACCGGAACGAGAAGATCTACAGGATGGGATATTGAGAAGTGACTTCTAGTGGTCGTAGAGAATATGGTAGGCGATTTACCATTTTCCTTAATTAAAAATGACTTTAATAAGTCATTTAATAAAGGAAAAAAAATTAATTGGAGGAAAAGGCCCAAAAGTGACTTAAGTGAAATAAAATTAAATTAAAAACTCACTTAAGATAAAGCCAATAGAGGAGCTTCTAGAATAATAATAAAATCAAAAATAACATGCTTCTAGAGGCTTGGAGATCTATCCATCAGATTTATAAGAGGAGGAAGTCATTTGGAGACATCTTGGATTTGAGCATTTTGTCTTTGGTGAAGGTACACATCCGTTGCTCCTGCTGCCCCTTTGATGCAAGGGTTGCATTATCCTCTTCCACCTTGGGCTCGTCCCACTGCTGCTGCGGCCATCCAATTTTCACTTTTCTAAGTCACACCTCATCTCTTCTTGTTGAAGAGCAACCCACATCCCTTCCCAATCCGACAATCTTTCTCTGCCCAAAATACTCTGGACGAAGACTTGCCATTCTTCTGAGACTCTAATCTGCACAATCTTTACCATCTTCGTAGCCCCCAGGCGCCGACTCTACACCGCCAGCTTTAATCTCAACTTCCAAGCATCGAAAGGAATGGAACCATGTGCTCCCCCTTCGCATCCTCGTGGATCTCATCTTCTCCTCCAAGCACATCTTCCGCAGCCTTCAGAAGATCCCCGCGACAACAGAGCTGGGCGGGCATCCCACATCTCTTTGGTTGTCCCTGCCGCCATGGAAGAACAATGTGATCTCACACTCCATCGAGGATCGGCCTCTTGACCTTTGCCATATCCTTCTTGTAGGCTTTCAACGGATCTGGATCTGGATCTGCAGGGAAAGCTATCATATTATTGATGAAGGCCTTGAGATCGTGCTCATGCAGAAGGAAGGAGATCCTTGCCTTCGAGATCACATAGTTGAAGGCACCCTCCAAACGATCCTGATCTCTCAGCCTGGTTGCTGCGATCACGCCCAACAAATGTCGAAGTCTGCCTCTAACCCTCTGCGTAGCTACTGACTGTCTCTACACACTCCCTGTTGGAGTGAGCAAAACTTCTCTCGGCTACTGCTTCTTCTGTGTGAGAAATTAGAATTTCTAGGAAAGAAAATCTCTGAGGTCAGAATCCCCTTAGTGTGCTCTTCTTCCCTTCTAACGCTTTTCTGCACTAGCAACTACTGTAGAAAAATTTACGTCCCAGTTGAAGATCTGGTCTGCGTTGCTCCCTCTGCCACTAGAAAATTTCGATCTGGAAAATCTGCTTCTCTGTCAACTCACTTAGAGAAGGATTTTTCGACGAAAGGCTTGCCCTCCTGGCACTAGACTACGTTGCCTTCTGGGGATTTGATCTGCTACCTACGCAGCTCTTCGAGCTCCCTCTTTAGCTTTGCTTCTGAGCTCTTCTCTGCTTCACCTGCGTTAAGATACCATGTGAAAATTCCAGGATTGGAATCCTTCTACAACAATTGGTTAAGTTTCTTCTATTTTGTTATTTAACTGAACAAAATTATTTATTGTTTGCTACGTTAAATAACCAAACTAACACACTGCAGTCTTAACAAATATAAAAAATGTTGCAGAAAAAAATACAACGCATGAAAGAAATAACACACAAATGACACCATTATTTTTGGACAATGTCCCCGAAAAAACCCAATGTGAGAAAACTAGTGCAGCATCTGAGGGCTTGTATTATTATGCAGTAGTTCCCGAATACAATCTTGGATGCCTCGCTATCCGTTACAGAGAAAATAACTGGCTAAAAGTTAGTGTGATAACTTCACACTGGTACGAGAAGATCTAGTACTGATCTGACTGAGGATGAGACCTCTGCATTGTCTTTGTGCAACTCTGCATCACACCTACGCAGTTACTGCGTCACCACTGCAAGGACTCTGTCACACTTCCCGGCTGATCTTTTGCTGGTTGGAAACTTGATCCTCTGACCTCCCGGTCTCACACCCCGACTTCTGGTACTAGATCTCAACTGCTCCTCAGCAAATCTTCAGACTCCCTCTAAAGCTCTGCGCTACCTCTGCGTGGCTCTACGTTGCCCAGCGTGGCTCTGCGCTGCCTCTTCTACACCTCTCTCTAGCTCCTCTGCGTTGTATTCACCAGATCAGGAAGACTTACACCAAAAAACTATCTTTGCCCCTCACTGCAAGCAATCTCTCGATCACTTCTCTAGCAATTTTTGCGCTGCTCTCTTGAGAAATCAATCTCTTGATCTCCAATTCGATGTGTCTTCCAAGTGCCCATCGAGCCTCTTCTTATAATCTTCTCGTTGAACATTCAACAGACCATATTAATTCCTAATCAATGGCTCATATCATCTTGACTCAATCTTTGTCTTTTTCTAGAAGATTCACACCCAGTTTCATTAATACCCTTTAATTATTTTAATTTCCTAAGTTTAGACTTAGGTATCCATTAAAAATAATTAATTATTTTAATAAAATTGTCTCCAGGTGGAATTTCCCAAAATGATCTGTCTTGGAGGATACATGTGTCCTAGCCTCCCTGCAAATTTTGAGACTTAGAGCACATCCGATGCTACCATAAATCAACATTCCATGTGTCCTAAAGGCTATTTTGGGAATGTCTTCTTGCCTCATTCCGCTTTGATGATATCCTAAATGGAGATCCAACTTAGTAAAGAGAATTGCTCCATGCAATTCATCTAAAAATTCATAAATGAAAAGAATAAGAAACTTATCTTTGATAGTCATTTTGTTTAGTAATCTATAATGTGGAGATATATGCCATGAACCATCCTTTTTTATAACCATCACGATTGGTGAAGAGAAAGTGATTTTTCTAGGTTGAATGATTCCTGCCTCTAATGCTTCTTCAACAATATACTCAATCTCAATCTTTTTTGTATATAGGTACTTGTAAGGCCTAATGTTAGGAGGTACACTTCCAAGTTACACATCAATTGCATGGTCATGATCTCGAGTAGGAGGAAGACCCTTGGTCATCTCTCCAAATACCCTTGAATGATTGTTAGTAACTTTTGCAGATCCACTTGTGCAGAGGATATAGGTGTTTGAACATCTAATGAACACAATTGTTTAATTACACCTTGGTGTCCTTTTTTTATCAATTTTGTCATGCTATTTGTCATGTCCCCATTTTTATTTTCCTCTAGAGTACAGCAAGGATGGATTTCCAAGGTATGTGATGACCAGGCCGCAAGAGCAGGATTACATCATCAAGGGTCCCGGGGGAATTTTGAGGAGTTTTTATGGGATCTGATGGCATTCGCTTGGCATATTCTATCATTCGCACAGTTTTCCTTTTGTTTCGTTGCATTCCGACAACTTTCAAAAAATAGCATTATTATGGGGCCTAACTTAATTAATTATGCTCGAGATGACGTTTCGGGAAGATTATTTGATGGAACACCTCAGTGTAATAGCTCATTGGAACCGGAACGAGAAGATCTACATGATGGGATGTTGAAAAGTGACTTCTAGTGGTCAAAGAGAGTATCGTAGGGAATTTACCATTTTCCTTGATTAAAAATGACTTTAATTAGTCATTTAATTAAATTAATTAATTAATTGGAGGAAAAGGCCCAAAAGTGACTTAAGTGAAATAAAATTAAATTAAAAACTCACTTACGATAAAGCAAATGGAGAAGCTTCTAGAATAATGATAAATTAATAAAATAAGATGCTTCTAGAGGCTTGGAGATCTATCCATCAGATTTTTAAAAGAGGAGGAAGTCATGTGGAGACATCTTGGATTTGAGCATTTTGTCTTTTGTGAAGGTTGAAGAACCTAGTTCTCAACTTATATAAGCCCCAGGACGAAAACCCTCAGGTTCACTATTTAGTATTTTTAGTTTTGGATGAAATTCCAGCACCCTTGAGGAGATTCCATCCAGGGATTTCACATAGCTTCAGTTTCAGTTTGCAGTTGTTGGGATTGGTATTGCAGCAAAATATTTAGAGGTTTTCTTAGCTGTTATCTCAGCTATTGTTTTGGCATGTAACATTTCTCCTATATTATAATAAAATAAAGTTGAGTTCCTTGTTGCCGCATTATTGATTGTTTATTGTAATTTTCTGGAGTTTTTCTCTTAAATGGGAGAAATTTTTATACGAAGAATTTTGGTTCCGGAAATTGGCCAAATATTTTGTTTGGAATATTACACTATCAGAGCTTTTCACTTTAGTGGGTTTCCCTTAGATACGTCTAAGCTCAATTTCCTTTCCTTCTAAAGAAAATCTTATGAAAAAGACCTCGAAAATTAAGGACCATTGTTTTTAATGATTGTAACCATTGGACACCTAATACAACATCAGCACCACCCATTTGAATTGCAATCATGGGACTATCCAACAAATTCTCCCCCATATTCAGCTTAATGGTATGGCACTTCCCTGGACAATTTATAGTACCTCCATCTGCAATCATTATTTGAAATTCTAGTGCTAGATATGCAAAGCAATTAAGAAGTTTTTTCAATTTGTAATTTGATGAAGTTATGGGTACTACCTAAATAAATCAATATTGTTACCTTTTCACTTTTGACATTTCCTTATATCTTGAGGGTTTGTGGAGTATTGATGCCGACCATTGCATGACAAGATATTGTTAGAGCAGTTTCTTCTAGCTCTAGATCTTGTGAAGTTCGACTTCATGATCTTCTTCATCTTCACAATCTCTGTAGAATAATTTCTTCTTACCGCATTTATGCCCTTTACAATACTTGTCCCGGTTGAAACATAATCCCTTTGCTCTTCTTTCATCGATTTGTTGAGGAGTCAACCTTGTTAGTTTAAGAGAGGGAACGTGAATTTATCTATAGCTGGAGTATTATCAATCAAAATATAAGCACTCAATATCTTGGAGTATTATCAATCAAAATATAAGCACTCAATATCTAGGTCTTAATAAGGGGTTTTAGGATTGGGGATTATATAGGGCTTAACAGAGTTATGTATGTGATTATCTACCGTAGGTTACCTTTTGATTAAGCATGTCAAAGAATTAGATGCCTAGCTTAATCTACCTTTATTTTTGCATTGATAGCGTGGAGAAAAATGATATAAGACATTACAACACTCTATATACCCTTCTACTTTTGTTTTCATATTTGTAAATATCTACTTGTTAATATAAGAGACATTTTTCAAAACCAAAAAAATAAATGATTTATGAACACAGTATATAATACAAGTATATATGCTCAATGTAATATTCAGGGACATCCAAACCCATGCAAAGCCAATTCTTTTGAATCATTACATCTGACCAAACCGGCCAATTCTTGTTAAGTGTTCTGTTGACCTAGATAGATGATTATCTTGAATTTCTAGCATGCATCTAGAGTCTAGACTTGTACTACTGAATATCATCTCAAGAATCAGCTTTATTTTTCAATTATGTATTCCACTGAAACAGAATGCTTTCTAGGGTTTAAGTACTCTGAGAAAGTAGGAGTTATATAATCTAAGGAACATATCTGATAACTTGCAAGAAAATTTTATATGAATTCAAACCCATCTCAAAGAAATGAACATCCTATATGTGCAGAGTGGTAAACCCTTCATTTTTTGCCAAACCATGACAGTTTACCAAAACCAAGAGTAAGAATACCTCATCAAGTGAATTATAATTGTCAGCTATTCTGGAGTATCTCCTTTGTAACTTATTTTTAGCCACTGACTGTGTATAAGTTTCAGATGGAACTGCCGATGAAGGGTAATATGATGAAGAATTCCATGCTGGTGAAGGGCCATGTGATGAAGAACTGTATGATGGACACCTCCGGCATGAGCCTTTTGAATGCTTGCCTCCCATCACCTAGACTTTTAGTGTTGAAAGTAATATTTGCAATGTTTGGTGAGTTTGGCACATAATATACTCCACAAACTCTACTGAAGTGAACTGGACGTGTCTCAGAAAAAATAAATAGAATCCCACAAAATCTGAAATTGGATCTGAAAATTTACAACATTTAAAAAGGATCACCAACAAAATAAATTAGAATAGCAGCATAAAAACTGCAAATTAAAGAAAACAATTTCTAAAGGCAACAGTCACAGACATGTGCATTAGACATTAGATACAAATTATTTGAGACACTAGTTTGTGGGGGAGAACAATAAGAGTGACCAAGCTAAACGTTACATCTTTCAGACATATAGATAGAAATATCTATGTTTTCAATCGGAAACCCCATTAAAGAAGTAGAAATAGTTTCCCAAGGTAAAGGACAAATGTTTTCTGTAAAAACCAGGGTCGATACTAAAAGACAACTTGATAAAAGACGTACCCCATAGCTTACCTATCTACAGCCAGTCAAACAGAACAGCATAGCATCCTTAAATTCCTAGTACTAGCAAATAAAATTAAAGAAACCAAATTCCAGACCTTTATATAAAAGGTTGCAACTGCAACTCGGCTAATATGCTGAGAACATGCAAAAATAAATAAAAATGCAGAAGGCATTGTTTTTGTTGTTGGGAACGAAACACAACATGGATTGACTAAGAGGGCACACAGTAAAACTTAAGGAAAAAATAAGAGAGGGAGGAAGAAGAAGGGCTATAGAATATTCTAGAATTTGCTAGAAGCAGGGTAAAACCCAGATTTTCCATCCTGTAAAACTTCTAGCCTGCTAAACCTCAATATCCATAAGCTCTTGGCAGGACCTCGAACATTTTAGCAAAGCTAATCAATCTGATACCTACATTCCAACCTCAGCACCATTAATGCCCAATCCCCAGGAGACGTCCTCTTAGATTGTGGAAATAAATAACCTTATGATTGCAGTTGAAAAGCTTCAAAATGGGAAAATCTCCACGGTGCAATTATGCAAGGATATCAAGATCATACAACTATAGAAAAAACCTACAACTAAAACAGAAAATCAGCATCTCGAGGATGGATTCACATTCAAGCAACTAGATAATATGGGTCCTCTTCATACCAAAATGTCAACTATCAAAGAAAAACAAGATGAAATCATTCAGCAACAGCAGAAACAGGTGGAGGAGAACAATCTTGGATTCATGGCATGAAGGGGAAGAGTGTTTTTCCCTGTTGTGGAGGAGGTTGTCAAACCCAAGATTGAGGAAGGCTAGTGCAGTCCAAGGAATTGAACATTAACATTCATAGTCTCCCGTCTTTTTCTTCTGATCCAATGCAGTCTGCCTTATCCTTCATCCACTACACCTTAGATTTGATGGACATCCACCTTGAAAGGGCGTGGAACATGGAAAAATCCACTTTAATCATCCAGTTTCAGTCCTTGCATGATTGTCTCTACTACTACACAATCTAGCAGGGCCCTAGAAGGGGAACCTATGGCACAACTACTAGACCAAGTGATAACAATGGGACAAAGACCCACTGTCACCTCAATCAATGTCCCCTCCTTTTTACAAACTTTCATCGATGGGAGGAGTCCCGGTAAGAAGAAATCACTTGTAATGATTATGTCAGTGACTAGGTATGAAGTGATTTCAAAGGCCCATTCAAGGAGAGGCACAATGATGGTTCAATGCTTCAATGAAGCTAAAGGCTCTCCAAGAAATACCTAGGATGGAGATCAAGACTTAGGGCTTGAGATTTGCAATGGCGATAGGCCTGCCTAAGATCAAGACTCCAAGGGTGAGATAGGACCTCTCAAGAAACTTTGTAAGATGATTTGACACTTCAAATAGGCTTTGTTGTCGCACAAAATGTCTAGGCACCGCGACAACGGCTCAGATCGGGGGTTGTCACCCTAAACCCCAATCTCTCCGTTTAAGTTGTCTCCCTACAGTAGACTAAAGGGGGTAGACCTTATGGAAATGCAATGAAGAAGAACTAGTTGGGAACCAACACGCTTGGGAGACATAGTTAAGCGACCAAATACTTGTATTAGATCTAGTAAGATTTAAAGGATTTTATTAGATTTAGACTATTGATAGTAGATACCAGTGCCTTATGTAGTCAACTATCTTGCTAAGAAATTTAGGACCAAGTAATTGATGAGAAATTGTTGCTTGGATGAATGACTATCTTATATGTAATGCAAATCCTAACACTAATGTGAAATGCAGGAATATTGTGTTGATTTTTGTAGCGTCGGAAAGTGATCTAAGTCTCAAATTTGGTGAGGAGGCCTAGACACCAGTATTCCAAAGAACCCAGAAACCGTTTGTGGAAATTCCACTCGATTCATGTTTTATTAGAATAATTAATTATTTTAATGGAGACCCTAAGTCTAAACTTAGGGAAATTAAATAATTAACGGGCATTAATAAAACAGAGTGTGCATCTTCTAGAGAACGAAGATCAAGTCAAGTTTTAATCTTAGCCATTGATTAGACTTCTAATCTGGGACGTTGATGCATCAATGAGAAGATTATAAAAGAAGGCTTGAGGGTCATTTGGAAAGCAAGCCGTGCATACACTCAGTAACCCGAAGGAAGTCGATTCTGAAGGAATAGAATTCGATTTCAGAGGGAGAGTTGCAGGGAAGAGGAAGCAGAGGGTATCAATAGTGACAAGGCTCGAGGGAAGAAGCATGCAGAAGGTCGAAGAGTGCAGCACAGAGAGCTCATGCAGGGTGATGCAATCTCATGCAACCTTTGCGCAGAGAGACATGCAGAGGTGAAGCAAAGAGGAGCAGTGAGTCTCCCGAGTGTCGGAAATTCTCCAGAAGGTTGATGAGAATTTAATTCAGGTGTTTTCTCATGAAGGTTATCAGATAGTCTGCCAGTCTTTTCCTTGTAAAGAATTTACTGTTGAAGATTAATATATAAACCCTTATCTGCTGCACTGGTTTTCCCACCTTGGGTTTTTCCGGGGATAGTTGTTCAAAAATAATTATGTCAATGTGATTGATTCTTGTGCTTTTATTTTTATTGTTCTATTCTCTACATATACTTGAGTGATTACTGCATTAGTGTTTATTTCGAAATTTACTGGAAGAATTTTGTAAATAACCTATTGTGAAAATAAGTAGGAGAAATAAATCTATCACTACAGTAGAATTTTCAGGATTGAAATTTTCACATGGTATCAAAGCTAAGATTGAGTAACAGGAGTAGAGATCCCGCAATGGAACGAAGACCAGAAGTTGTCGCAGCAGCAACTCGGAAGGGTTCACGCAACTCTCCAAAGAAAAGGAAAAGCATGAAAGAACAAATGGATCACGACATCTCTGTATTGGCATCTAGACTGGAAGAAGAATTTGCTTGTGTATCAAGCTTTGCTTCTCCTGAGGTCTTGTATATTCGCAATGGAGCTTCTGCACATATGACGGGAGTACAAGAATGTTTCTCAAGCTACCAAGAAGAGCAGATGAACTTTCAAATCACCATGGGCAATAAGGAAAAGTGTACACATGTTGGAAGAGGTATCGCAGTATTTCAAACCGAAGTTGGCAATAAGCTCCAAGCCACCAATGTGTTGCATGTGCCTAGTTTGGGGATGAACTTGGTCTCGGTGTCTCAGCTTCAAGACAAGGGCTATGACGTTTACTTCATTGGCAAAAGAGTATATGTCAAACACCCGAGCCAGAAGAAGGCACAAATCTGAGTTAGGAGCAATAAACTGTATAAGTTACAGCTCGAATCCCCAATGGCGCTGATAGGCAGCAACGATGAGAAGGATTTGAATGAACTCATACTTCAGAAGAATAAGTTTTACTGCAGATCTTCCAGAGAATTCTCAAGAAAACTGTCACCGGAGAGTTCAGGATACGAGCACAGCGAATCATCAGAAAGTGTGTTGGGGAAATGTATGCCAAGGCAATCTACCCCCGAGAGGCGATAATAGGGCTAAGAGTGTGTTGGGATTAATACACTCGAACATCTGTAGACCTAATATCCCTCAAACTCTGACGAAGTAGATCTTCTGTCTTTCATGATAACCATTAGGGAAAACTTGGATCAAACTTTTGATTCTCGGAGAGCTTGATGCAAATCTGATTATCACACAAAATTCTGGTCAGTTCCATCCTCTTCTTGAGCAAGTTTATGAGCAGCTTACAAAGCCGTATGGCCTCACACGAATTTGTGCTAGCGCCCATATATTCAGCCTCGGTTGAGCTCAATGCCACGGATTTTTGTTTTCTACTGCAGAAGGAAGTCACTCCTAGTCTGAGACTGAAACAATACACACTGGTACTTTTTCGATCCACTGGGCTTCCAACCCAATCTGTTTCAGTGAACTCACTCAACTAGATTTCATTGCCCTTGGTGTACTTCAACCCATACTCGACTGTCCCCTTCAAGTATCTGAGAACATGTTTAGCTGCTACCCAGTGAGCCCTCCTTGGTTCTAACATGAACTAACTGAGGGTATTCACAGCATAACAGATGTTTGTTCTAGTGTTGACCAGGTACATCAATGATCCTATGAGCTACCTATACAAGGTAGGTTCAGCCTCAGTTGTTGATTTATGGTAGCATCGGATGTGCTCTAGCCTTGTATTTATATCTCATTAAAATTTTCTTTGAGAAATGGTTTTGGAAAATTCCACATAGAGATGATTTAATTAAATTAATTAATCATTTTTTAATGTTTTCCTAAGTCTAAACTTAGGGAATTTGATTAATTAAAGTGTATTAATTAAATCAAGTGTGAATCTTCTAGATAAAGTCATGGATCACCTCCAGGTTAATCTTAGCCCTTGATTATGTTTTAATCTGGACCGTTGAAGAGTCAATGAAAGATTATAAGGAGGGTGAGGCACCTATGGAAAATTCACTTGACACTTGAGCCATTGAGCATTTTCGAATTTGTGTGAGAAGACACAGCTTTTGATCAAGAACAAATCACTAGGGTTGGGTTTGCTAAGTGATTTGATTTAGTGATCAGATCCAGAGAGGGGCAGAAGCAGAGATTGGTCAGGAGGGCCAAGAATACATTTCAGAGAGAGGCAGCATCAACGCAGGAAAGAGACAACGCAGTTTCTGGCTAGGGTGACACAGTTACTGCAGAGAATCACGCAGAGCCAACGCAGTGTCTCTTAGAGTCAGTCCGGAGAAAGATAGAGGCTGGGGTTCTGAGCCAGGAGGGCCAAGATCCAACTTCAGATCAGCCAAATCAGCTACAGGAAGGGGTGACGCAGTCCCTCTAACTTGCCTACGCAGGCTTACGCAGATCCAGCATAAGCAATCACGCAAAGGCAGTGAGGGCTTCACCAGAGCTGTTTTTTATTAACCGAAGACTTGCTGAGTGAGGTACATCTCACAGTCATTTTTGCTGTCTAGATTTCTCTAAAGGGTTTGCCGGATGTTGGCACCATAGTCATATTCAAGATTCTGTTGCTTAATAATACAAACCCTTAGATCTGCTACACCGGTTTTCCCAAGTTGGGTTTTTCCAGGGACTTAGTCCAAAAATAACTGTGTCAATGTGGTTGCTTTTCATTGAGTTTTGTTCAGATTGTCTCAGCACTAAGATTTATTCTGCAGTATTATCTGTGTAGACTGCTTCAATAATTAATTCGGTATTTCAATGAAATGAAATAATTATCAAATAATAGGAGAAGTAATTCAGATTTGTTGTAGTAGGAATCCAGATCTAGGATTTTTCACATGGTATCAGAGCTTATTTAAGCTGAAGTACAGGAGAAACGAAGAGAACCAGCAGATCAACGCTATAGAGTCTGGGATTTGTGTAAGCAGCAGCAGACCCTCCCAGAAAATTACGTTGTCCAGGCCAGGAGGGCATTCCAATGCAGAAAAGGCTCCCTCTAAGAGAGTTGACAGAGGGGTAAGCTTTTCAGTTGCAGAAGAGGCAGCGTAGCTGAAGGACGCAGTTACTGCACAACAGTAAGAGCTGGTGCATAACCGTCAGAAAATTCTGAAAAACACAGTTGGGGATTTCTTGATCTCAAAGGGTTTCTTACTCAAAGAAACTCAGTTTTTTCTCGTGCAGCAGTAGAAGAAGTGACTTACTCCACAAGGAGTGCGTAAGTCAAGCTGAGCAGAGGGTTAGAGCAAGGTATCGATAGTTGAGGAGATGGCCAGCAACGGACTATGTGACCAAGATAGATTGGAGGGTGCCTCCAACTATGCTATGTGGAAATCAAGGATAGAATTTCTCCTTGATGAACATGATCTGAAAGCCCTCATAGACAGCGCAGTTGCAAAACCTCTTGATGCAACACACCTGAGGCAGTTCAAGAAGAATATGGCTAGAGCCAAGAGATTTATCATAGATGGAGTGAAGGATCACATTGTACCTCACATAGCAGCCAAAAACACTACTAGAGAAATGTGGGTAGGGCTAGAAAAGTTGTATCAAGGATCTTCCGAGCAGCGGAAGATGTACCTTGAAGAGAAGATGTGGAATATCAGGATGAAGAAGGGAGAGCGTTTTGACTCCTTGTCTCGGATTCAGGAGAACTGAGATCAACTATCTGCAGTAGGATCTGCTCCTAAAGACTTAGAGCTAGTAAGGCTCACACTGAACTTTGTTTCAGAAGATTATCAAGTCTTCGTCCAAAGTATATTGGGCAGAGAAAGACTTCCAAGATGGGAAGCAATGTGGATAGTATTACAGCAAGAGGAGTTGAGGAGATATCTCCTAAAAATCCACTTGGAGGATGGCAGTAGCAGTTCAAAGGTCAAGAAGGAGGAAGAAGATAACACTGCCCTTGCATCAAAAGGGCAACAGAAGCAGAAGAAGAAAGATCTATCCAAGATCAAGTGCTTCCGGTGTGGAGAAATGGGGCATTATGCCACACAATGCCCTCTTAAGAAAAAGGATAAAGAGGAGAAGGAAGATCCACATGCAGGAGCTGCCAAGATTGAGGTAGAGAAAGATTGTGCTATGTTAGCTCATATTCCAAAAGGAGAAAAGTGGGCTGATTTAGATTTGTAGATCCAGAATCTACAAGGAGGCAGGATCTTTGAGTATTTCCGAAACTCTTGGATCACATGTGAGCTACGTCAGCCTAAAGACAGTAGCAGGATGGGCAGCAGCAGCAGAAGAAGATGAGATGATGCAGTGGCTAGCAGTACTAGAGCCTGATCAGCGCAGAGAAGAGGCAGCAGCAGCAGCAATGCAGTGCAAAGCAGTGATCACATAGTGCATAACAGCAATAGCACAGTGTTTTTTAGAGAGCTAGTGTAGAAACTAGCAGCAGTCAGTCTTATTTTTCAATTGCAAATTTACTTGTCCAATTTTGGAAGTTTTTTTGTTGCAATTAGCAACAGTAGCAGCAGTGCAGCAGCAACAGCAGCGCAGTGCACAGAGAGGCAGCACAGTGCACAGAGAGGCAGCACAGTGCAGAGTGGTGCTCACGTAGTGCAGAGCAGTGCTCACGCAGTGCAACACCATGGTTGCAGAATTTAGAGGGAGATGCATTACAGTGGCAATTGGCAGCAGTATGCAGAGTCAGCAGCAGTATAGTTGCAGCATTTTTGTGCAGTGGTGATGAGCAGCATCAACAGCACAGCAGAGCTGTTCCAGAAGTCAGATCAGCAGCACATTGAGGTGTTTTGCTAGATCACTTTCCTCGCTAAGAGGGAGTGTTGATTTATGGTAGCATCGGATGTGCTCTAGCCTTGTAATTTTGTATATAGGCTAAGACACATGTATTCCATAAAACCCAGAAATAGTTTTGGAAAATTCCACTTAGAGATGATTTAATTAAATTAGTTAATCATTTTTAATGTTTTCCTAAGTCTAAACTTAGGGAGTTTGATTAATTAAAGTGTATTAATTAAATCAAGTGTGAATCTTCCAGATAAAGTCATGGATCACCTTCAAGTTAATCTTAGCCCTTGATTATGTTTTAATCTGGACCATTGAAGAGTCAATGGAAGATTATAAGGAGGGTGAGGGGCCTATGGAAAATACACTTGACACTTGAGCCATTGAGCATTTTCGAATTTGTGTGAGAAGACACAACTTTTGGTCAAGAACAAATCAATAGGGTTGGGTTTGCTAAGTGATTTGATTCAGTGATCAGATCCGGAGAGGGGCAGAAGCAAAGATTGGTCAGGAGGGCCAAGAATACATTTCAGAGAGAGGCAGCATCAACGCAGGAAAGAGACAGCGTAGTTTCTGGCTAGGGTGACATAGTTACTACAGAGAATCACGCAGAGCCAACACAGTGTCTCTTGGAGTCAGGCCGGAGAAAGATAGAGGTTGGGGTTCTGAACCAGGAGGGCCAAGATCCAGCTTCAGATCAGCCAGATCAGTTACAAGAAGGGGTGACGCAGTGCCTCTAGCTTGGCTACGCAGGCTTATGCAGATCCAGCATAAGCAATCACGCAAAGGCAGTGAGGGCTTCACCAGAGTTGTTTTTGATCAGCCAGAGACTTGCTGAGTGAGGTATATCTCACAGTCATTTTTGTTGTCTAGATTTCTCTAAAGGGTTTGCCGGATGTTGGCACCCTGGTTGTATCAAGATTTTGTTGCTTAATAATACAAACCCTCAGATCTGCTACACTGGTTTTCCCAAGTTGGGTTTTTCCGGGGACTTGGTCCAAAAATAACTGTCAATGTGGTTGCTTTTCATTGAGTTTTGTTCAAATTGTTTCAACACTTAGATTTATTCCGCAGTATTATTTGTGTAGACTGCTTCAGTAATTACTTCAGTATTTCATTGAAATGAAATAATTATCAAATAATAGGAGAAGTAATTCAGATTTGATGCAGTAAGAATCCAGATCTAGGATTTTTCACAGCCTCATCATCCTCGGACGTGTCGATCTTCTTCCAGTTTGTAATCATTGGCGTAGCCATGGGTCTACAATCCTCCATCTCAAACCTCTTCAGGATCTCTGTCGTATATCTTCCTTGCCCAAGGAAGATTTCTCCCTTCTGCTGCCAAACCTCCAAACCAAGAAAATAGTGCATCTGCCCCAGATCCTTCAAGTCGAATTCGGTAGCCAGACTCTCCTTGCAGTCTTTGATGAGCTTGGATGATCCAGTCAAGAACAAATCATCTACACATAATACCAGTATTAGCGACTCATCCCCTACTCTTAGATAGTAGAGGTTGGGAACTGGGTCACTCTTGACAAATTCCATCTTCTGCAGGTCGCTATTAATTCGCCCATATCATGCTCTAGGGGCTTGCTTCAGTTCGAACAAAGCTTTCTTAAGCCTGCATGCATGAGTCTTCTGCTCATGTGTCTCAAAGCCCTCTGGTTGTTCTATATACACTTCCTCTTCTATCACCCCATTCAAAAATGTTGTCTTGGCATCCGTCTAGTGAATCTCCCATCCCATCTGCGTTGCAAGAGAGATGATGGATCTGATTGAAGTGTACCGAGCTACAGGGGCGAAGGTTTCTTCATAATCAATCCCTTCTTTCTGTGCATAACCTTTAGCCACAAACCTGGCTTTGAACTTCTCTATGCTGCCATCTGCAACATACTTGATTTTGTAGATCCAACTTGATCCTACAACCAATCTATTCTGAGGTCTAGGGACTACTTCCCACACATCGTTTGTCATGATGGAGTTGTACTCCTCCACCATGGCATCTACCCACACCTGATGTTGAGTTGCCTCCCGAAAACTAGAGGGTTCTCCGACCTGTGCTATCAGTGCCTGATACCTGTTAGGTTGCCTACGTACCCTCTTCCCATATCTAGGGGCTCCAATAAATTCCTCTGCATCCCTCGGAGTCTGTTGGAGGTCTTTGCTCATTCTTCCACTGGTGATGGGTGGAGCTACCTACTCTCCTACTTGCTCTTCTTCGGAAGAACTTTCCTCAGAATCCTTGTGCCGCGGAGAGGCACCCGAGACATCCTATGTAGTTCGTTGTCGTTGTACTAGCGAATCCTCCTCAGACTGCATATCTGTAGCCATCTCCCAGGATCTCCTGAAGGCCCTCTCCTCCATGAATTTCATGTCCTGCCTTACTACAACCTTCCTGTTATCTGGAATATAGATGCGATATGCCTTCGCATTTTCACTATACCCCACAAGGTATCCCTTCTCTACAGTTTGATCGAATTTCTTCCTCTTCTCATCAGGTACGTGGCAGTACACTATACTGCCAAATATCCTGAAGTGGCTCACCTCAGGCTTGATGCCCGTGAACACAATCTCAGGAGTCACTTTTTCCAATGCTCTATAAGGCACCCTGTTCTGCACATATACTGTTGTATTGCAAGCTTCATCCCACAGAAACTTGGGCATGTCTTGATCATAAAACATTGCTCTTGCGGCTTCTACGATGGTCCTGTTCTTGCTCTGGATTGTATGGAGTTGTCCACTCTCTCTTGATACCTTCCTTGCGCAGAAGCTTGTGAAGTCTTTATAAGTAGATTCTCCAACATTATCTGACCACAACTTCTTGATCCTTTTTCTGGTTAAATTTTCTACCAAAGCCTTGAATTCTTTGAATCGCTCAAAGACTTCATCTTTGGTTTTGAGAAAGTAGATCCATGTTTTCCGAGAATGGTCATCAATGAAGGTAGCAAAGTACTTTGCTCCACTGAGAGCAGTCGCGAACATTGGTCCGCAGATATCTGAGTGTATCAACTCCAATACACCCTTAGCCCTACTATTACTTCTTGGAAATGTTGCCTTGGCATACTTCCCTAGTACGCACCCCCTGCAGACATCATCTTTCCTTGTGCTGAGTTCTGGAGCTCCCATGACAGTCTTCTTGAGGATCTTCAAGGCTCCATGATGTAAGTGCCCCATTCTTCTGTTCCATTATTCATTCAGGTCTCTTTCATCCGTACTGTCGATTAGTGACATTGGAGACTCGAGCTGTAGCTTATACAGTTTATGGCTCCTTACTCCAATTTGTGCCTTCCTTTTCCAGCTAGGATGTTTGACATAAACTTTATTTCCAATAAAGTATACATCGTAACCCTTGTTCTAGAGCTGAGACACCGAGAGTAAGTTCATCCCCAATCACAGTACATGCAGTACGTTTGTGGCCCGAAGCTTGTTACCAACTTCTGTCTGAAATATTATGGTTCCTCTACCAACAGGGGTACACTTGGCCTTGTTTCCCATCGTGATTTGAAAGTTCATGTGCTCTTCCTAGTAGCTCGAAAAACATTCTGGAACTCTCATCATGTGAGCAGATGCTCCACAATCAATATA